>OX335678.1:3610000-4137500 GCA_946894065.1 Acleris literana | reverse complement strand
TCCGCCGCTGGTGCCGCAGCCGCCGCTGCCAGCTGTGGCGCCTTCTGCTCCTACCCTTCATCCCTATACTAGCCCTGATCGTGCAGACCACACTCTCGCTGAGAAGCAGCGTCACTAACGGACGAGAAGTCGCTGATGTCGAAGAGCAAGTTAGTAGGTTTTAAAGTTCCATACCAAATGGTGCTGGTCTACCTTATTTCCTATAACAATTAAGTGTCATAAAATTAGATGCTCTACATTCATTTCCTATGAAATCACTTCCTATAATCAAAAGCCATTTTCTATAACGTGTATAACTATAAATGTCTAATATTCAACATGCATAACATTTAAAATCTATATAATTGTGTAGTTATAATATTTATTTCCTATAAACGAATTTCTGGCAGATAAAAAAATAATCGCGAAGGCCAAGGCGGGATCTTAACCTATCCGAGTCGGTTCTGCCCTAATTCGTCTTTCCTATTTCATTTCATTTAAAGCTTAATTATGGCTAATAAGTATTAGAGTAAAATAATGTTATAGAATTTGAAAGTATAGCAAATAGTTTTAGAGCATCAATCTTATAGTAAGTGAAAATTATAGAAACGAACTGTAATAGCATTTGCATGTAAGCATTTGATTGATTATAACAAAAGAATTTAGAAAAAGTGAAATTATAACCATTGATTTTATAGTAACTAAGGGTGCCATTCAAACATTTCGGACCATATTACTAAGCATTCACTCACTATCCGTTTGTCTGTCTGTCAGCGGGCTGTATCTCATGATTCGTTATACGTAGACAGTTGAATTTTTCACAGTGTTTATTTTTATTGCCGATGTAATAATCTAGTCTTTCACCTAATGTTCACTCGAAATCATCTTTTCATATAAAACACCCGCGACTTCGTCCCTGTGGAATAGTTACTTTGGGCTAACGCTAACTTTAACCTGCGACTTTGTTAACGTAGAAGGTTGAAACATTCTTCAATGGTGCTCCGCTCCTATTGGTCTTAGCGTGATGATATATAGCCTTCCTCGATAAATGGGCTATCTAACACTGAAATATTTTTTCAAAAATAGTTCCTGTGATTAGCGCGTTCAAGCAAACAAATAAACAAAGAAACTCTTCAGGTTTATAATATTAGTATAGTTTACAATTCGACATACTCGTAGTGATTATTTTATTCACCTAACTAATAAGAATGACAACGCAAGATATATATTAGGGTGCAAGTTACAAAACTACTAATACGTGTTCAAAACACTGTCAATTTATTTGAGACAAGGTGATCAATAGTCGTTACTTTGCCATTCAATCGAGACTGCAATAATTTATCTGCTCGATAAACTTGCAAGACGGGGCATTCACCTTGCTTAAAACAGCCTTGTTATTGTCTATCAATTAACTTTGATAGACAGTGACAAATCCATCCCTGATGCGACTTAATTTACTTTTTTAAATATTCATGGATAAATGTTATGAGAGCAAAAATTGTTATTACTTAACACTCATTTATAATAGCACCAGGAAGCCCGCGCGTGATATTCGTGGAAAACAAGTTTTCCCAAAGATGACAATTTGGCAGATCGATTTTTCGCCCCTGTAAACCCTTATATTGCAAATTTCATCTAAATCGTTAGAGCCGTTTTCGCAAACGTCATTGCTAATATTTATATTACAGTACCTGGAAAACCACGCGTCGTTTAGGTTGAAAACGAATTTTCCCTATGATAACAACATAACAGATCCATTTGCCGCTCCCGAAAACCCCAGTATTGCAAATTTCATCGAAATAGTTACAGCCGTTTTCAAAAAACTCATTGCAAATAATGTATATAAGCAAATATTGCTTGTTTAATAGTAGGTATAGAATATACCACATAACCATAGTTTAAGTTTGCGCATTTTTGTTATGAGTAAGTATTCATAAATGAAACTTCGTCTCTTATATAATGTTTAGTACAAAGTACTTGTATATCGAATTTGAGTAATTAGCAATAATTACTTCATTAGATTCATTCATCGTTGGCATTCAAGGAAAAATAATTATTTATCCTAGAATACTTACAAACGATGAAAGAATGTTTATTTAGTGAATCAGTTTATTCAGTCGTTTGTTTTCTAGGAAAAATATGATAGGTATTATTAGGTGGCTGATTGACGTCAAGCGGTAAACAGCTGCGCAGGATACGAGTACAAGTATTTACTTATTCGATAGTTTAAACGATAAATGGCGTTAACATCCCATTCACAATTCTTCATGGGGTCAAATGTGTTCATTACGATTGTACAACTCTACCTTTATAGATAGTTATTTTCTATATTTTGTAGTTGGTAGTGACCCTGCCTACGAAGCTAGCGGTCCTGGGTTCAAACCCCGGTAAGGGCATATATTTGTGTGATGAGCGTGAATATTTGTTCCTGAGTCATGGATGTTTTCTATGTATTTAAGTATATATTTCTCTATATAAGTATTTGTAACGTTGTCTAGTACCCATAGTACAAGCCTAGAACTTAGTTTGGGACTTGGTCAATTGGAGTGACATTGTCCCCTGATATTTATTTGATCCCCTTTCCTCAAGTTCAATATACGTTTTTTTTAAAGAGTGTCATTGAATTTCTTCGAGACTGGGAACGCATTGGTGACGCTGGCGTTGCAAATGTACATAGGTGGCGGTGGCCACTTCCCATCAGGTGGGCCGTCTGCCTATTTTTCCGTCGACGACAATAAAAAAAAAAGTTTGCAGTACAATTCTCGGAGAGAAATAATTCGATCCAGAAAAATGATTTTCTTTCCCAATACATTGTTCAGATTAAAATTATAACACTGAAATTACATACGTTGGCTTAAAAACTCTAACTGAATACTGATTTAGGTAAAAACATGTACAAAATAAACATTATTATTATTACTTAAATCTAAATTAAAAGTTAGGATTTTATAGTGAAGAGAAGAAATGCATTTTTAAGATCACATCACTCTCTCTGCTTGCAGTCAAGTATTGCATAAATACGCGCACAGACCTACATCGGATGCATCCGTTTGGAGCAACATAGCGATATAACCCCGTAATAGGACTGATAGTACGAGTAAACAGGAATTTACGCTTGAATTCTCGGGGAAACACGTTCCAGTTACTTTTACGTTCCTGACGACACGTGTATATTTCATGTTTATAGTATAGTAGGTTTTTCTCGTGATGGCATAAGAAAAAAGTTCCTTCGCCGGTTTTTTATTGGTGTACATTTTTTGAAAGCTTTTTTTAATATTTTATTCTTTTTTGTCCTCAAATAACCTACCTATATACTTATTGTGTTTAAAAAAGTCTATACAGTCAAACAGTGTTCTTTCTACTTTTTTTTTACTATAAATATAGTAACTCATATCTTTTTCATGAAGCCACAATTTTTTTACCAAACTTAATTGTTTAGGTAAAACTTACATGAACCTTTCTCCCAAATCAACGTGCGTATTTTAAAGTCATTATAAATTTACACTAATCTTATTAATATCCAAAAACGAACGAGCAAGACACCGATACAGTTTACAAATTAACCATTTATTATAACGCCATTGTAAATGGCGCTGTCACGGCCATCTCATATATACCAGGTGCCGTTACCGACCTAACCTCAATTTTTCCATCTTCATTTTCACAATTTTCCGCGGCACTCGCAATTTGTTTCATGTCAGCTCTAGCCACGTTCCCTGTCACTAACTTGGAAAGCCAACGCCAGTCAGACGTGACGTTTATTATGCGACAATAAACAGAAGAACGTGTTAAAAAAGCGCACGTATTAGAAAGCCACACCATACTTAACGTTTTAATTGGTCTCGTACTGTGTGCTTTAATGAAGACAGCTTGGGTTTGATAAAGTTTTTCAAACAGTGTCATTTGACCAAATTTTATTTCTCCGAAAAATATTTCCTGTTGAAATCTTATACAGGGTGGAAAAAACGAACGCCACATGAACGGCAATTTTATTACCTTAAACATTAGAAATAGCAAGTTCTCACAAAGAAGGCTTACTTTTGTTTTTAATAACAGAAACTACTGGATTTAAAAAAAAAACTTCTTCCTTAACTTGGAATCGAACTGGTCGAATAGGTACGACATAACAATAAAGTTTTTTGAGACAGATCGTAAGAGTCATTGATACTTTATTATTTGTCATATTCGGCCAGTTCAATTCCCTAAATGCAGTTTTTTTTTTTTTTTTCTTTTAAATTTATTTAATATAATAATGACTACAGTTAGCATATCTAATATTACTGGCAAAACTGTTACGTTTATCTGCGAGACGCGCTCAGTTTTACACTACTTAACTTATCCTAATATCTAATCGACTTAAAGTAATGCTCCTTTGCGTAGAACTTGCTATTTCCAATATTTAAGGTAGTTGCCGTCGTCGCCGTATTAAGCTTAGGGTAAGCTGATGACAGATTGCGTCAACCACTTATTAATATGTCAACTCGCTACATTTCAAGGCGATAGAAAACAGAAATATAAGCAGCGTTCGCAGCTTGGTTAAATATGCGTACTTAGTACCAGCCCACCTCGCCTCGTGTGTGTGTGGTGTGTAGGCCTCGTGTGGTTGCCGAGTTAGAATAGTGCCACTCCATGTCTTCCCGCGGATGTCGTAAGAGACGACTAAGGGAATAAAGGCTTGTAGTACTGTTAGGCGATGGGCTTGCAGACGTGTCACTAATACGCTGGTAAACATCTTAGCCTAATTGCGCAAATTGTGGTTATAGAATTATCAACAAGTTTTTAGAGATGTTTGTAATTCTGTAGCTCTGCCTACCCCATTCTGGGAACGAAGGCGTGAAATTATGTATGTATGTATGTATGTAGTACCAGCCCAACGGACCTCTGACCCACCATAGAATGGTGTCACAGTAACTTTATTTATTTATTTATTTATTTATTCATTGTAAAGTCATGTACATTTCATTTGCAGGTGTAGGTGTTACATTATTTGGTCAGACCATGACGCCCTGAGAGGGCACACAATATAAACTAAGATAAAATCAAATAAAATTATAAAATCAAATAAAATAATAAATTAAGTTATAGAAGGTACCTACATGCACATATCAAAGTTTGATCATCCGATTATTTTAATTGGTCATCTTTCAAAAAGTCTTCAACAGTATAATAACATTTCTCAATTAATATTTTCTTAAGCCTATTTATAATAGTTATTTATGTAACTGGTACATAATGAAGCTACTTAAGGCACGAGCGCCGAGGTTAGAGCGCGAGCTTGCGAGCGCTCTTATTACAGGCACTCGTACCTTAAGAGCTAATTATGTACCGTTGTATACATAACTTTTTCTACAAGCTTAAAATGATAATGACAAAAATAAACAATCGCTAACTTTTCTTGTATACTTTACTCGATTTTTCTGCTAACAAATTACTTGTCGGCAAAGTAATTTTCATTATTCCGATTGGCGTTAATAGTATGTGAATGTTATTGTTAAATATTTACAAATTTCATGCAAATTTTAATAGTTACTAACTAAAACAGTTCTGACAATTTATCATACAAGTTGGAATGCCAAACGAAACGCCATTTTGTTGACATCCATATTGTTGAACATAACCATGGTAACCAAATAACAAATCGGTGGATATTAATCATTTATTTTTAGTAATTTAATAAAAATGTAATTTTAAACACATACTTAGTATAAAAATTGATTTTGTTTTTAAAACACGTAATTTCAGTTGATATTAAAAAAAAAAACGTTTTATTATACAAATTAAGATGTCAAGTGCTCACTAAACGCCAAGACTGATATCCGGAATGAACGTAGCCATGGTAATAACAATGCTATTATAATTATTATAGAACTGTTATTACCATGACAACGCTTATTATAGAACTGTTTTCACGCTTCGATTACGCTATAGGATACCATTAACGATATCAATATTAGCGGTTTATAGTACCAGTGTGTGTTGCCAGTGATGACTTACGGATCTGAGACGTGGGTGCTAACAATGGGCCTTATAAGGAAGCTCAAAGTCACCCAGAGGGCTATGGAGAGGGCTATGCTTGGGGTTTCTCTGCGTGATAGAATCAGAAATGATGATATCCGCAGTAGAACTAAGGTTACCGACATAGCCCGAAGAATAGCCAAACTTAAGTGGCAGAGGGCGGAGCACATTGCTCGCAGGACTGATGGCCGATGGGGTCAGAAGGTTCTTGAGTGGCGTCCGCGGACCGGGAGACGAGCTGTAGGTAGGCCTCCAACAAGATGGAGTGACGACCTTGTAAGGATAGCGGGAACGCGGTGGATGCGAGAAGCACAAGACTGATCTGAGTGGAGAGCCTTGGGGGAGGCCTATGTTCAGCAGTGGACGTCTTTCGGCTGACATGATGATGATGATGAGTACGCGAGTAGAAAAAACAAATTGTTTGACACTTCTTACGACTTGAATCATACACTGAAAAAAATAATTGGTCGCTTGTAACAAGATTGTGATTGTTGTGCATAAGCTTCTTGATCCCATACGAGCCTGACAAGACGATAGATACACCAACTAAGACGTTAGATACATTAACCAAGATATAAGTTGAATCACTAAAGAAATTGCTGCTGTTACTATCAGCTTTGGTTGATATAACTAATATCTTAACTATTGTATTCATTTTTTATCAACTAAGTTAAAATCTCTCTTTGTTGGCTCTCATTTTTTTGAGTGTAGCGTCACTGTAACACAGGTCTATAGTGGGTCAGGGTTTAATTGGGCTTATAGTCATCATCATCATCATCATGTCAGCCGAAAGACGTCCACTGCTGGACATAGGCCTCCCCCAAATGGAGCTTAGGGCTTATAGTACCTACAACTTAATCGAGAGCCGGGGTAAGTATTAGGATAATTATTATAATTAGGGGCTGAGGTACAAAAAATCTCGACTATTCACCATTGCCTCCCCGCACCTCATGCATACCCCAGCTCTCAATATACTGGCTTAGCTTAGGTAACTTCATTAATATGACTGTCCAAAACAACAAAAGGTTTAGTGCAAATTATTAGTACCGGCTCACCTACCTATCCAATAGTTAAGATGGGAAATAATAGTCAACCTAACGTTTGCATATTCTATAGGCTCATACTTTCGATTAGTATGTAATTGGTCTATTAAACAAGCAATAGAAATTTAAAAACAAAAGTTCATTTTCAGTTTTTTTTTAATCATATATAGACTGGACTGAAATTTTCCAGTCGACCTATTATAAATATATAACTTAGCATATTAAATTTGATATAAAATACTTTTTATCGAATGAACAGCTCGGTGAAGGTCGTCTTCTATTCGGATCCCCTACTACTAGACAAGATACAATGTTCACATATTTGTATGACTTACACCCGTATTCACAAGCAATACTTAAGGGATCCTTCACTGAGTAAACGCACTGCGTTCAATACAGCTTTGTGATTGGTCGTTTTTGACCGACCTTTTGTTTATGAGACGATTTGAACCATCCTGTGCGTTCGTGAGCACTGTGAGACCTCATAGTGACGTTTGTGAATACGGGTATAAGTTATTACTAAAGAAGGAAATGTTGTTATTACGTAATGAAATCGGTGTTATTACATCGTTCGAACAAATATAGATTCTGTGTATTTATTTACTTATAATTGTGAAATAACTTCCGAATAACTCATTCTGAGTCATCTCATTGTGCCGAGCTTTATTCAGAGTCATGCGGTGACGATGCGGTAGTCATGCATTCGTAAAAATACAGTAGGTATTATTTTATTCCAATTTGAATTCGATTTGGAATCGTGCCAGCGCGAGCCCACCTCACACTTGACCATTTTTTGTTTTATCTTTTGAACCATAACATAAAGCGGGGTTTTTTTCCGAATACCTATATGTTATAACCAGAGATCGGACTGGACGTCGAATATAATGTGGACATGACTCCAAAGATTTTAAATAAACAAATTCAATTACATTAATTTATTACTTACCTGAACTTTAATCTTCATCTTTTGCAGGACAGTAATAAATAAATAATATCAAGACGTGAGGAGTGGCAATCAATATTAATCTACTTAAGTTTGCTCCATTACCATCCGTGGATTGCAAAAGGAGTTTTTCACATCATTAGTTTGTTTTAGCCGTGAAAAGGAATAAACTAACCACGGAAAAATTATAAAAATTACTGTTTATTTGCTTTAATAAATCTACACAATACAAGTTGTTTTATTATTTATTTATTGCAAAGGATCAAAGTTATTTTAAGGGTAAGTAATCAATTAATGTAATTTTTATTTTTATTAAAATCTTTGGAGTCATGTCCACATTATTGCGAGTAATGACGCCCATTTGTCAGATCTCTGGTTATAACAGCGGATTTACTAACAATGTTTTTTAAAGAAATTGAAATAATGATTATTGTATAGTCGAGTTCATAAAATATGTGTACACTTTAGTACCTTGTCACTTTAATGACTATGGCAATTCATATATGGCAGTTTAAACATGACTTTAAATAGATAAGGTACTGAAGTGTACATATATTTATGAACTCGACTGTAAAAACCCTGAAAAAAAACAATAAGTGTGAGTTTGGCTCACGCTGATTCCGTTTGAAATCAAAATTCAAATTAGAATATAATATCACACTTGACCGGTTATTAGGGTTCCGCAGTCAAACTAGGAACCCTTATAGTTTCGCCATGTTCGTCCGTCCGTCCGACCGCAGCCTAGCTCAGAGACTATTTGTCCTAGAAAACCTTAATTTGGCATGAATATACATATTAGTCACGCCAAAAAAGTGGTAAAATAAAATCTTAAAAAAAAATGTTTTACTTTACGTAACGTGGGGATGTATTTTTCTTTCTTGTCTTCCCAATAGTGTGGGGTGTCGTTGGATAGGTCTTTTAAAAATATTGCGGAATTTTACAAACAATTTTTCGATTAAGGGATCCGTTTATAAAATATTAAGCTTTAAAGCGCTAATTTTTCTTAGAGTCAAGTGTCCCCCCCCCCCCCTACAGCCAAAACTACAAATACTAAAAAAAATATCTTAAATGAAGGCACATATAACGAATTTTGAAGAAAACTATGACGACTAAGTAGACTTGATTCGTTCCTGAGATACAGGTGACTTTAAATAGAGAATTACTTCATACTTGTGGTTTTTTAAGATGGTTTTTGTGTATTAACGGCTTCGGAACCCTACACTGAGCATGGTCAGACATGCTCTTGCCCGGTTTTTTTTAAAGAGTTTTATTCCACAGGTTAGCAGGGCGACAGAACTTGGTAAGCTGGTGACCAGGCTGCAGCAGGAGCGCTCGGAGGTGGCTTTCTTTATTTTCACCAATGGAAGTACCCTCAGGTAAACCTCCATACTAAGCATTCATACTACTTGCTATACTTTACGATAATGTGCTAATACTATACTACACTATACTATACTATACTGTAGTATACTATCTTATACTTAACTAAACTATACGAGGTAGTATATATACTAGGTTACCATACCACACCATCACTCACCATTTTCACCATTTTTACTGTATGTCTTTTCTATAATGAAATCATAAATTTCATTATAAAATAATGAAAATATGCAAAAACAGCCACCCACACGGGGGTTGCGCCTTATATAGGAAATAGTAACGCCACGAACAGGGTACGTGCATGGCGTGCTGGTCACTTGCTTGTTTGTAAGTTACCTTGGCTTAGAAAGTGTATCAAAATTAAAATCAAAATCAAAATTTTATTCAGTAAATTGGCCACATACGGGCTCTTTTACACGTCGGTAATATACAGTGAATCTACTAGTACTATGCTACTAGTATTGTTTGGTTATAAAAAAAACTTCGATTTGGACTAGCAAACTAACTAATAGTAGTTTACGTGACGGTTGCATAATGCCAATTACGCAGAGTCCCGTACACTAATATATCTACACACATATTATAAGTACTCTAAGATTGGTTCAGAAGCCGAAAGGCAAACGACCAGCATTACCTGTGGTAGTAGGTGACAGCGATGACAGCTGCAGCTGTAACGTAATTTCATTACGTTATCGAATATAGTAAGGTAATGAGATCCAAATTTGCAACATCTTCCAAAATTAATAGCTGTCATCGCTGTCACCTACTACCACAGGTACCTAATGCTGGTCATAATAGAGGACTTATGATATGTGTGTAGATAAAGTACATTACAATATTGAGATCGAGAAAACAACACGATTTCCGTATGGGGTATTTCCCCCTTTCATATTGATATTTATTTTATTTTCAACATTCATTGGTTAAAGTGGCTATAGACGTACACACTGAGTCAAATTCAACTGTGTTACCAAGTACAGTTCATGACACAGCCCCCTGACAGACAGAGAGACAGACGGATGGACGGACGGATGGACGAATGGGCAGATAGACAGACAGGCAGACAGATAGACAGACGAAGGGACGGACGGACGGATGGATGGACAGACAGACAGACAGACAAACAGATGGACAGGGGAGGCTTATTAAAATTGGGTCCCGTTGGAAAAGACCCGTTGTTTAAATTGGCTATGACTTTATTAAGAGTATCTGTCGCAAAGTCATTCTTCAGCGGATCAAAGAGTATATAGATAACCTGACACTTTTACTCAGAAATATAAAACGAAGCTAAACTTCTTATGACCAATAAGGAAATTCCAAGGATCATTTCTGTAGTAAGTCTTCACTAAGAAGAAGGAAATTCCAATGAGTAATTTCTGTAGTAGGTCTTAACTAAGAAAAAGGAAATTCCTAATCCACCAGCCACCAGATAATAGCTCATAATAATATACTTAATGGAAAATTAGTAACGCAAATAATATGATGATGACATCTTTTTTTTATGGCAAGGAGAAGGCACGCGAGCACTCAGGCCACCTGATGGTAAGTGGGATCTGAGACCCATCGACATTCGAAATCTCAAGACTACAATCTCAAAAGTGCAATCCAAAGACTTCAAATGCATTGCCAACCTGAGGACTAAGATGGAAGCCTCTGTGCTAGTATTTTCACTGGTTGTCTTATCCCCACACCGGAACACAGCAATGCGAACACTACTGCTTGGCGGTGGGTTAATGGATGAGATGGTGGTTGCGACCCGGACCGACCCTGCACAAGGTCCTACCACCACTAAACTACTACTGTTAAACTATTACTATAACTGTTTAATTAGTAATGAGTTTTTATCGGGAATTATTTTACAAACTTTTATTTCGCAAAGATGTGTTTGTTCTTTAACCATTACATATTACATAGGTTACATGAAATAAGTTAGATTAGTTAGAGTTTTGACCACATATAAAACAAAGTCGCTTCCCGCCGTCTGTCCCTCTGTATTAGGGCTTCCAATCCCGCAGCCTATCTTCAATCTCGGTATCTGTGGGACTGAACATTTTCATTTTCATTTTCGGAACTGTATTTGCGGGATCCCGCATAGAAATAGATACTATTCATATAAGGTGAATGAAAATAGAGAACAAACATTTTGAAAAAATAACGAAATTATACGTGAAAATAACCAAAAAGTCCAAAAACCAAGAAAGTTTTCAACAGAATGCTGAAAAATCTAATTAAAACTTTAATTAGTTTGGTGAGCATTTAGAATTTTTTTTTGTGAAGAAAACATAACATATTTAATGTGTCCCCAAGTAACACGTAGGCGCTAAGAAAAGAGTTATAGGAAATCTATAAGAGCGCTAACCAGATCCTAAGGTTATAAATAAGTGTTACGATTTGGAGTTAGAGCGCGCTATAACTCTACTATACCCCCGAATTGGGCACACATTTTAATCACCTTAGGTTCTTTAATGGCGGTAAAGCAGAGTTAAGGAATGGAAGAAGAGGTATAATAAAGCTATAAGAGAGCTATAATAGCGATAACTGAAACTACAAGGGATAAAAAGGTGGTGAATAGGCGAAAATTGACTCCTTTAGTGGTACAATAGAGCGAAATAACGCTTATTAACTCTTTAGGTGCTAAAAAGGCTGCAAATAAGTGAATACTAACTCCTTAAGCGGTACAGTAGAACTACAATGTCGCTCACTATATCTTTAAGTGTTAAGAGGGTTGCAAATAGGTGATTATTAACGCTTTCAGTTCTAGTATAGATCCACAAAGGTTAAAAAACGGCCTCAGGTTCTAAGAAATTTTTAACATCTAATAAGATAGGTACTTTTTTAATTTCGTCAACATAAATCTTAATATGTCATTTGTCGGAACCATCACGAATGGCGGATTTGTAAAAGTGAATGATATATACCAACGCGTACGTTTTGCAAGTGGATAAAAGTTGACTTTTTACTGCGAAGTTAAGTACACTGTGAATAAGCATATGTATTTTTAACAAATAATTCAAGCGCCCTATGTCTGTTCTCTATTTGCTGAGAAGAATATTTTACTAGATATGGAGTGACATTAAACTTTTATAATAAACTAATAAAACGTTATCTATACTATTTTTAAGGTATCGTGCAACTATTATTACAACACAATGAAGCAAAATACTTAAATTAAATATTAAATTAAACCATTTCCAAGAATTTTCGGCTGCTTTAGATTTTTTTGGTTGTGTCGCCATATTGATATGTCACGAGTGATCAAATAAGGGGTACAGAAGTGGTATTAAGCTCTATTACTCTACCTAAAGTTATACAGAAGTCACATTAAGCACTATAAGTTCTATAATAGCGAAAAATATTTCTACTATATGGCTTTAAGTAATACAAGAGAGGTTTGTACTTCTTTAGGCATTTAGTGCTATAAAAGAGTTTATGAGCACCGTTGTAGAGCTTATAGCGGTAATTAATGCTTTTGTGCAACTCTTGGTTCTTGTCGAGAGCTTATTATCACTTGTATAGCACTTTGGGAGGTTGTAGTCAATTATTACTTCTTATTTAGATCTTATAGTGGTAAGATTCACTTAAAGCTATAACACAAGATGCTTTGCCCGTATTGTAGAGTTAAAAATCACTGCTCTATCTCTTAAACCTTTAAGCTCACCGTTATAAATCTGTTGTATAACTTTAAGTGATAGATTTTGCTTATCTACGCTCTTATGTCGCCAAAAGTTGTAAATGTTGCTGCTATAGAACCTTAATAACTCATTAAGTTCTAAAACAAGCTCTAATTGACGCCTAAATGTTTGTTGGGTCGTCTGCCAAACTATTGCGTCTCGCAAATCCCGCGGATCCCGAACTCGTAATCCCGCAACAAGCGGGACTGGAAAAGAGCGCGCGATCTCGGAATACCGGGATCCCGGTATACCGGGATTGGAAGCCCTACTCTCTATGAACGATGAGATCTTGCAAACTATGGAACGGATTTTAATGCGGTCTTCATTAATGGATAGAGTGATTCTTTATTAGTTTATGTACGGGTGTTACGAAAACTCACATAAACTGAAGCGAAGCGAGGGCGGGTTGCAAGTTGTGAAATAATGCGGCGGGAAGTGTCTCTTTTCCGTCACACTCGTAGGTACATAATCCAGAATTAATAACACAAATTAAACCTTCCTCTTGAATCACTGTACCTAATGATCAGTGATCGGAATAGGTAGAGTATATTTACCTAAAGTTCGCAAAAGGACATAATATAGAGTGGTTACAACGGGGTGAAATTCTGGTATTTTTCTATTACTAGTAAATGTAGTCGCAAGGAAGTCTCCAGTTTATTTCTCTTTTCTACGAAGTTTAGGTAAATAACTCCACCTATTAATTAGATACTTCAAAGAAATCATAAACAGACATAAAATATCCCATACCGCGAGTAAATATCACGTATATTTAACATTAAAAATACCGGAAATCAGGAATTCGATAAAAATAAATTTATATTTCATCCGGTTGTAACCACTCTATATTATGTCCTTTTGCGAACTTTAGGTAAATATACTCTACCTATTCTGATCACTGCTAATGATGAAAACCTCATTTAAATCCGTTGCGTAGTTTGAAAGATCTAATGCCGCCACCACACTTCGCTATTCGCTATTCGTTATTCGGCTTATGCGCCTACATTCGACAAAGTGTGGAGGGTTTATTCGTCTATGTTTTCTTTATTCGCACGCATAACGCATAAGCGAGATAGCAAATATTTTAAATACGGCGCAGCCGCATAACTAATAGGGAATAGCGAAGTGTGGTGCCGGCATAAGAGTCACAGAGGGACTATGTAAAAGAGATATTCATTGCATATGGCCGCCAACTAGCTCTGAAACCTTGCAGATCCATTACCTTAATAGCAGTTGCGCCTGCACTTGTTGCCCAACGGGCGGGGCTAATGGTTTCCTCATGCAGTGCCACCAAGGTGCCATATTTGATATTGTCTCGGTTAGTAGGTTAATTGGACATAGTTGCGCTACTTGATAAGTGGCACGCCCTTTAAATATTATAGTGTAAATACAGAGTGGCTACAATTTTTCATTCCGTTTGATTAAAATTTAATAGCACCTAGGTTTTTAGCTTAATCGAAGGAAAAGGGACGTATGTATTTATGGTTCTTAGTTATCTTATAGAAGCTTAACGATTTATGGCCTATATTTAAAATAGAAACAGAAATAGAAACATTTATTCAACGATCACAAGAAAAACAAAAACAAAATTAAACAATGAAGAAAAGGAATTTAGAAAAAATAATACAATTGTAGCATAATGTTGCCAAATGTAATGTAATGTTATTGTTATTAATGTTGCCATTATTGTTGCATTTACGGTATAAAATAAAATGATCATGATAATATCCATATTAAGTATCCAGTAACACTGATCCTGTTAACCGCGGATAGATAAGGCTAACTTCGGATAAAAAATTGACACATTTTGTATGGTCTAATGTCAAATTTTAACCCGAGGGAAGCCTTATCTATCCGCGGTTTGAATATAGGGTTAGGCCGTTAGATAAGCAAGGTGTATTTGAGCATAAAGCCGGAGCCCCACTGGCTACGCACGGACACGCTATACACGTCGCCCACGTGGGTCCATTGGTCTGGATACGTGTGTCAACATTTTCACAGCAACCAATGCATGCACACGTAAAACGTGTGGGCCACGTGGCTACGTTGGTCAGCTGCGTGTGTCCAAATTGCCCATCCACGCGCGCGCGATGGGTCCGACGCCCTTGAAGCCACCTTTCCACTGCAACACACGGGCAGCGTGGGTCGCGGTGGGGCTTCGGAACAGACCACGCGTGGAACAGTGACGTCATTTCGTGCGCAGCGTGCTCGTGGACTACTGTGGAAGTCTCTACCTACATTTTCATACAAAGCGTTTTGGTACCCACGTGTGTAGCTTGACCGGGCGCAGCAGTGGGGCTCCGGCCTAACAGAATCAGTGTTACTGGATAGTCGTACTTAATTATGGATATTAACATGATAATTTTATTTTATACCGGGAGCTAGGTAGGGTAGGTCAAAAACGATATGATTTTTACAGCCTAGAATTTCGACCTTGAGACCCAAGATGCAAACTAGCGGTTCTATTCATTTCGTTTTTAAACCAATCGCGTCACTGTGTAACTATCCTACCTACACTCGGTCAACGTTTCCCAAATCCTGGTTAACGTGTACCAATTGTAACCTACCTACCTGCCTATTCCTAATGTTTTCACGAATAAACTCCTAATCCTAGAACTAATTGTGAAGGCCCGGCCAATACTCCTGTTTTACAATCCTAATCTCGAAGTCACTAATAGTAGTGATACCTTTCCTTAGCCTGGATTTATATTTATTTATATGATGATGATATTTATAGTATCTAAAGCCCTAATACTCTGCTCTACCTAACTATATTTCTCTACAATTTAAATTTCGTACTTAAACATTCTTAGTTCTTAATACTTTTAATATCTGTCTTCCCTACATCTAACTAAATGTAATTTCTATGTCCTACCTGTACTAGCCTTATATTTCTTGGCGGTAGGTTACAAGTTGAAAGATACCTTTACTTTTGCTACGTTACCTAAATAAGTTATAGTCGTATCCATATTCTATTATTGCTTTACAAACTTATTACCTATTGCTTTATGGTTATTATATTTAAAACCAAACTTTTTTTCACACATTTTTGGCTCAATCTTCGAAACCCTGATATTATCGATGGTTTTTGGTTTAGAGATTGAATTTTAATTACCTCTCTATTTATTGCATTAACCATTATCTAAGTCGAATTTCTGCTATTCATAGAATCTTAGATACTCATTAACGTACAATCCTAACGCGCACGCGGGTCAACTAAGACTGGTCGCTATGCTGTTGTTGTGCAGCGAAAAGAATAAAAACACTGCTCCACTCGTGTACGTCGTTAATATTTGTTTACTTCAAAACTGAATAATTAGGGTCTACGTGTGATGAATACATATTCGGTGGAAATTTCCTGTTATTGTATTTTGGCCTTGCAAAGTTTCGTTTTGCGTTGCAGGAATTTAGTTGAAAATGGCCAGCCAAGCTTGAACATAAGGCATATAGTTACGTGAAACTGCAATTAGGAAATCACTGTTCATTTTTAGGGTTCCGTATCCACAGGGTACCCTGTTACCAAGCCCCCGCTGTCTGTTTGTCTGTCTGTCAGGGTATATATCTTGTGAACAGTAATAGGTAGATAGTTGAATTTTTCATTTCACACAAAAAGCCCAGATTTAATGAATCCTATCTCGTACCTACTCGCTTTAATTTCAATTTAATTACTTAGTATTTTATTAATATTGCGGTTACCGGTTTACCAGTAACCGCAATATGCGGGTACCAGTAGCATTTTGTACTTACATACATACATACATACATAAACTCACGCCTTCGTTCCCAGAGTGGGGTACGCAGAGTTAGAATTAACAACAACTCTAAAACTTGTTGATAATTCGGTAACCACATTTTGCACAATTAGGCTAAGATGTTTACCAGCGCATTAGTGACAGGTTGCAAGCCCATCGCCTAACAGTACTACAAGCCATTTTTGTTGGTGCGTTTTAATCAGTATACAAACTTTTTGCATAATTTCATTTAACTAACCACAAAAAGCATAATGAACGTTTAGCATAAAAACCATTTGTATAATTTTATCTGGCATACGATCAAATAACATAACGCTCATTTAGCATAACTATCATTTTCTAGTTATTATGCATTTTAAGCCAATGAATTCTAACTAGGTTAGGTTAGGTTAGAACTGTGACCGCATTAATAGTAATGGAAGCAGTTAGAAATATTTACTTTTTAAATTAATAAACATTATAGTTTTTGAAATTATGCATTTCGTTTTATGCATCATGACTATTATATCGATGGTTTATTATGCAGATTGAAATTATGCAATTCGTTTCATGTAAAATGATCATTATATCATTCGTTTTTATGCTAAACATTACACACCCCATTTTTGTACCTACTTGTGTGTAAATTCATTTGTCAACATTATCATACAACTACATAAATATTCCAGTAATTTTCTGCATGGATAGAATCTTTGAATGAAAGTGTATTGTTTTGTAAATCCTCCTATAAAAACACCCATGTTTTAATTTTTGGCGCAGATCTAATCTGACCCAGCGGTTCTCCATGACTGATAACGCAATTCTGCAGATGGGAGAGCTTCCACCCCTCGCCTTCAAGAACAGGAGCAGACCTGTCAATGAAACGACCTTTTTAACTGAACTCAGAGAACTCAGGTAAGTGCAACTGGTTTATTTATGGCTTTAAGTAGACAAACGAGCCGCCAGCAGATGGTAAGATTGGTAAGTAAACGGGGCTTAGTCATAACGCATATCGCTAAGTAAGCTATATTCGAAAATCTACAAAATACCAACCGCACCGCACCATGCCGACTCCATATATTTCGAGACTACATATAGAAAACTAAAATTCTAGCAGTATTTGCATCTTGGCTAGGCTACAAGTCAGACTTTCTTCGGTCCTTTATATACTACAATTTAATATTACGAGGCCACCTATGGTGCCACGCCCCCACAAGAGTAAAAAAGGAAGGCTTTATGTGCTTCCGCGTTAAGAATGTGAGATGGAGATTGATGGCAGCGTCAAATTCAATTAATTGCCGTTTATTTTAAAACCACAACATTTATTGAAAAAATGGTTTGCCAGGATTAAAAAGTTGTACTCAACTATTTCGGGGTTTCGAAGATTCAACCAAAAACATGTAAAAAAAGTATCATGTTTGAAAAATAAAACAATCGAGGATTTTATTTCTAATCGTGTTTTCACGTTGGCCAGTCTCAAGGAAAAAAAAAAATATTTGTTAGCTTTATTTTATCCCTTTTACATAGTTCTTATCTATCATTTTGTATTGTGTACTTATATATTTATTTGTTAGTAATGTTAGTTTTGTACCTAAATATCAGATTAGTATTGTTAGAAGTAGGGGCTACCTTTTGCGGTAAAAGTCTCCTCAAAATATAATCAAGTTTAATATATCCAAAGAACAGATACAAAGGTGTTATAAATAGTTATTGAGATCCAGATCGCGGAACACTACCGACTTTATCATAGGTGGCCTCTTAAGTTAGCAGGTCATTGTTAGCTTAGTTATTTATGACCTTGACGAAGTACCCCGGGTCACCCTGTGCCAAATATCCGGTAATTCTTTAAAATATAAACCAATGTAAATATCTTTATCTACACTCATATCATAAACACTCCATGATGCGTTCAGAACCCGCAAATTATGACCATCATAATTATCAACTCTGTTGTTAGAGCATTTTTTTTATCTGCGGCAGTAATAAGTATTATGGATTCATAAGAACATCAATTTCGATGTTCTTATGACATTCAAATTTCGAACATCTCTGAAAAACAAAGAAATTTGATTTGACCTCTATTCTAATAATAGTCGCGATGACGTATATTTCGAAATGAATCAATTTGACAATTTGCATACAAAATTGGAGAAATGTCGCACGTAAGTAAGATATCGAACGATATGATAGTTGGAGCTTATGATATATGGGTAGATAAAGTAGTGTATGTATTATATTATTATGAACCCACACTCGTGTTTAATGCCCTTCATTATGTACAGTCACATAAACTACTATTACATCCGTCGATATCTATTGACTTTATAAAACTCCTCCGAACTCCGAATTGGATTCTAAGAAAACAATTGACATTCCGAGTTCATCAACCTACTGTATAAAATGAATGTCTCAGTAAAGTTGCCCATTCATCGTGATTACTTTGATTAAATAGTAAATCTTTTCAGGTGGGAAAACTACTCGACTGTTCTTTCTCTACTGGCGTGCAAAAAACGGGACGCTTTGTAAAGAGTTTTAGTACAGGGATCCGTTTTTTTTGCTCGCGAGTAAAACGTGACGAGAAATGTATCGCTAGCGATTATTGATAATAGGAGTTTTTGTATAGACTGTAATATTAGTAGGTTAGGTATTTTTGTAATATATGTACAACAAAAACAATTAGTAGAGCTGGTGCTTCCCTCTCCATAAGGATTGGGCTAGCTATCCAGAGAGGTAATGTAGCCAGTGTCATAGGGACCATGCCGCGAGCGGACCTGCTTGAAGGGGGGTTTTTTCATAGTGGTGATTAATGTTTATATCTGTAATATTTAAGTAGCATAGTTTTATTTTATTTTTAGTTTATAAAATTATTGAAAAGTTATTTTTCTCAATAGCAAAATAGATTATGTGTGTGTATCCAAGTTACTACAAACTACAAACTACTTACATAACAAAATATTATTACATTTTAAAATAATCATCAGAAAAAACAATCATCAGTGCGCGCCCTTGACACGGACGCACCTCTATTCAATTAAGTTAACGCTGCTATCTGTACTTTCCAGTGGTTCCCAAAATTGGTTTTGTTTTTTGTTTTGCCATAATTTGATAAAGTAAATTCAGTATGCAGTGCGCCGTTTATGACGCCCTTGACAGTAACGGCGCCCAATGTGCAACATGCATGAAAGACATTGGCTTTTGTTGTGCCGTTATAACTGAGCAGGGGTACAGAAAATCGGGAGCTGAACGCAGGGCTGCTTAGAAACGTCCTAAGTGTAGGAGGGAGGCTTCGCCAGCTCATACGAGGTAGGCGGATTTGGATACCGTTTTGAGTGAATACCTGGGGTGATGAACTGGTGAAAGACCTAGCGATTGTGAAGATTGAGCTGTGGGAAGTTAAGGACTCTTGTAATTTTATGAGTGCTCAGTTGGATGAAATGAAATGGAGCGAAGATTCTCGGAGCTGGAGGCTTTACAGAGCAAAGTTGAGGTCCTGAACAACGAAATGTCTTTCTTGAAAGACACTTGCGCACAATGATCAATGTATGCGTCTGAACAACGTTGAAATCAGGGGAATTCCCGTGAAAAGGAATGAGTTAGAACCTGTTTCCGGTTCTGGGAGGCATAGGCTCTGCAGTTGGTAATGCGGTTGGTAAAAATTGTATCAAATACATTTCTCGCGTACCAATTCAAAACTCTAAGGAGATGTTACTAGCGGTCAGCTTTATCAATCGCTATATAAAGGAGATTCAAGAAAACCATCTCAGCTGAGGAAATAGGTTGCACTCAGAGGGCTATGTCAACGATCACCTGACTCCTGGAAATAAGAAGCTGTAAACATCAACCAAAACACTATTAAAGCAGAAGGGTTTCGCCTACATTTGGGTCAAATATGGTAAAATCCATGTTCGTAAGGACGATAATTCCAAAGTTGTTATTGTAAATAATGAGCGTGATTTAAATAGGTTAATTTAAAGTTTTGTATTTGAATTTGTTGTCCTGATTTGAAATCGGCTTTGTGTTTCCGTTTTCTTTTTTATCGTTAAGGTTTATGGTCATAACACACTTGCGATTTGCGGGCGAGTTGAAACCGAGGCGAGTGCGCAGCGATTTCACCGCGAGTGCGTAACGATTTCGCCGCGAGCGCGCAGCGAGTTCGTTGCGAGTGCGCGGCGCGTTCCTCGCGTCTAGAGTTGGGATTTTCCGTTGCGAATTCGTTGCGTGCTCTCGACGAAATCGTGACGCGCTCGCGGCAAAATCGTTACGCGCTCGCCTCGCTTTCAACTCGCCCGCAAATCACAATTGTGATAATTCCCTTAACATTAAGCCAATTTGGTACAGTTTTAGCACCGCTGGCCGACTTCCTGGGTGGGCTTTTGTTTAGCGCTCCGCCTTATCTCTATCTTCGATAAGCTCAGTACATTTGTTGACCCGCTCAAAGCAAGGTCGGTAACATAGTTTTATCTCTTTTATTCGATTTCCTTAAATGCTGTATCGAATCATTTGTTCATTCGCACTCACGGACTTATTTTTACATATCGCTTCAAGCTCCACCCGCAAGTTTTTAATCTTACTTGTATTGCTAAAGTATTGTTTTTTCTGTTTTCTTTAAGATTTAAATGTTTATTACGTGATGTTATTATTAACTTATCAGTTAAATATTCAATTATATTTAATTTTTATAATCCTCATGGATAAGGATACCAAGCTGAATACTTTTCCTTCTGTTCACTATCAAGACTTGAGGGGACTTCTTTCTAAGAGCCATATCACACCTGCAATTTGCGGGCGAGTTGAAAGCGAGGCGAGCGCGCAGCGAGTTCGCCGCGAGTACGTAACGATTTCGCCGCGAGCGCGGAGCGATTTCGCCGTGAGCACGCAGCGAGTTCGCCGCGTCTAGAATTGGCTGGTAGACAGGTCATTAAATGCAGAATTATTTGATGACCGATAGGTAGTCTGGCGGCGGGATCGCGATTGTGCCTTGACTGATTAAATCCGCGGTGGTGGCGTGATTATAGCTACGGGAACTCGCAGTAGCCCCGCGGCTAGCTTTTCAGTCCACTGCCGAAGACTTGTGAGACCCCCTTTCACTTAAGAATAACTGAAATAGACTGATCGAAGTCCATATTTGCGTACAGTATTTGTATAAACAAAATAATGGTTATACATTCTCGCAGCAGTAATCAAATTTTTCAAGCAGTCTGATGGTATTATTAAATAACCCGAACGACAAATATCTCCTGATTGGTGACTTTGATATGAGCAGTATTGTATGGTCGGTTGAGGGGTCATCATTCGTTCCGTTTAACTACTTGACTGCATCTTTAATTGATGAACTGAATATGCATACTCTCAGGTAATATAATGGGGTTTTAAATCAATATAATAAGTAGCTAGATCTCGTCTTATCTAATGATGATATGTGTATGAGTGCCCTAACGCCCTAGTACCGGTTGACCCATACCATAAACCTTTAATTATTTATATCAAAGGAGGGTGGGTAAATTGGCCTATGTGACCAGTAAGGACAAGCGGTATGTCACCGGATAGGTAATTCTAAGTTGTAAAACTATTACTATGGCAGGTAGTTCGAAATCTTCGTGTGAAATAAGTTATCGCCATGCAAAGAGGGCGGTATTTCATAGTAATTATGCTAAAGTCGTCTATGTTCCAGTTTTTTTTTTAAACTCACAGTTATTTGAGGTTTCCCGCTACACAAAATCGTTGTAGAATTAAAAAGGATATCCGATGATATAGTGCTTATTGTTATTGGTTTCTAGCCCAGCGTTCATACATTTTTGCCCATGATCCTTTACAATCATGAATGGGCTCATCCCTTTACTTTCGGGTCCTCATTTTAAATACTACTTTAACAAAGGCGTTTACGAGACTATTAATAATGAGCTGCCGAATATACATTGGAAAGATGAATTCTCTCGACGTACTTTTCACCAGTCGGTTGATTTGTTTTATGAACCCTTTAAAAGTCTAAGAGAAAAGTATGTACCCTGTAGAAAGCTGAATACATACTTATATCCGGCGTGGTACTCGCTTTCACTAAATAAAGCTCAAAAAGAAAAATAATGCTGCTGCTGGAGCTGTGTGGTTGCCGGCTTAGAATGGTGCCACTCCATGTCTTCCCGTGGAAGTCGTAAGAGACGACTAAGGGAATAAAGGCTTGTAGTACTGTTAGGCGATGGGCTTGCAACCTGTCACTAATGCGCTGGTGAACATCTTAGCCTGATTGTGCAAAGTGTGGTTACAGAATTATCAACAAGCTTTTAGAGTTGTTGGCAATTCTGTAGCTCTGCCTACCCCAAACTGGGAATAAAGGCGTGAGTTTATGTATGTAAGAAAAATAAGTACCTTGAAAAATGTCTGCATTAAAAAAAAAACTCGTACGTCTCCCATTTTTATGATTTTTTTAAAATAATAAACCGTTTTAAGAATGTTATTTCGTCTATTGCATCGCAATGATCGTTTTCTTTTATAGTTAATATTTTACGATGTTGTGCTGGTTGGTTCCAAAACCGGAAAGGTCAAAGAAAACCTCAGTTTTATTTTTCAAACATTAGACGGCACCAATGATGGACACTTTTAGCTAATAGGCACCAGTAATGGACACTTCACTGTTAATTCGAATTCCATACGGTCTTAAATTCATCATCATCATGTCAGCCGAAAGACGTCCACTGCTGGACATAGGCCTCCCCCAAGGCTCTCCACTCAGACCGATCTTGTGCTTTTCGCATCCACCGCTTTCCCGCGATATTTACAAGGTCGTCACTCCATCTTGTTGGAGGCCTACCTACAGCTCGTCTCCCGGTCCGCGGACGCCACTCAAGAACCTTCTGACCCCATCGGCCATCAGTCCTGCGAGCAATGTGCCCCGCCCACTGCCACTTAAGTTTGGCTATTATTCACTTAAGTTGGTCTTAAATTGATTGTTGCAAAACAAATTAATAACCATTATCTTCTATAGGTGAAAAATCTATTAAATTCTATAGGTGACCTCTTGCACATAGTTGTGTACAAAACTAATATGGAATTTACGTCAAGTTTCAAATATAGAATGTCGAGCGGTCTATACAGATGTGTTACAACTACATGCAAGAGGTCATTTACTTAAGTTTTTCACCTTTGCGTCTTTTTCTCATGTTTTTGGTTAAACCGTCGAAACCCTTGACGATGATTTTTGACTTAATAGTCAGAATCCTTGTTTAAACAGCAATTATTTGAATTTGACGCAAACTATCTCTATCTCACGTTCTTTGCGCGGAAGCACATAAAGCCATCCCTTTTGATCTTGTGCGGTCGTGGCAGCATATGTAGCCCCTTAATTTGACAATGAACGATTGCATTCAATAAATAGCGAAACGCGACTTCGTGAATAAAACAATATAAAAGACAATTGGCTTTTCATAGCAGTAAAAAAATATTTCTATTCTTCTATTCTATTCTAAAAGGTGATAGTTTATTTTATACATTAAGAATTTTACAGTAAAAACCAACGTGCCTTTTACTTTAACTTATTACATCCTCGTAAGGCCCAGTGTGCAACAGGATAAACATTATCAAGGCAATTAAAATTGAACTGTATTGCAAAAAGAATAAAGTTTATTTTCCTTTCTTCATAAATTGAAAATGGCATTATCGAACAAACGTAATTGAAGTTTATTGCCTTGATGGTAGATTCAAAGTCCCACTGACAAAAAACTAGCTGCTTGTAGTATAAGTATAGTATAAGTATACTAATAGTAGTTATAGCTAAAACATCAAAGTAACAAGAATAGAAGAATTCAAAGTAAATAAGTAGGTATTTGTATATTTATTTATAAGGTACAGTAATAAAATTACAAACTATAAGATGGTCTACTAAAATTAGGTGGCGAAAAATACATTAATTTTATCGAAAAGGGAGAGTGCCAGCTAGCATGTCGGTATTCCGCAGTTGTCGACTTGTACATTCAAGGACTTTAATTGTGGTACCACTATGGAACCCTGTCATAATGACAGCGTCAAACCACATGGCAGAAATTACGCTTAAATGAATGATTAACGTTATGCGACAGGGTTCCATAGTGGCATAACAATTAAAGTCCTTGTCTGTACCACCCCTGTGCAACCATGAGACTTTAATGGCATCTTTTTAATACTCTTTAATGGATAATCATTCGACACACCCCACTTAGTTGTATAAGGTCGTCGATATAAGAGCATTAACTCATATAGGTGAGGCCGATAGGGGTTTGTGGTTGGTGAATAGGCAAGAGCTTATCATTTTAAACGGAATTCGGAACAGTTACTTAGCACTGAATGTGTGAAGACATAATACTCTTATAAGAGCAATTTGACGACGCGTTAGAGTCTTAGATGTTTTCTACGTATTTTTTTTTTTTAATTTATCGTTGTCTTTTATTATTACAAGCCTAGAGCTTAGTTTGGGAGTAGGTTATATTTGTGAGATTGCGTGTGTAGGTATTACTTACAGGTTTTGTAAAATTTATTATTATAACCGTTATAAATTTAAATTTTAAATTAAAAGTTAAATTCGGCACCAACTTTTACTGGTCTCTGGCCCAATGGTCGACTGCTAGGGAATGCCTGAAGGCTTTAAGTTCGCCATTTGTACTTCTTTTGTGGATTGTGCAACAGTCAAGAAATAAATAAATAAAAATCCTCGATTACTACGTACTTAATTCTATCGATCTCGTAAGTTCCTCATATTTACAAACCAATTTTTTTTAATGTATCAACAAGGGGTCACTTTTATAAAATAAAAATATTTTCATCAATAAATACATAAATAAATATCACAAGTTCTCTTCAAAGTCATATAAAACCCCATTTAAAAAGTCTGTTATATTTTTTAGACCCATGAACTATATTTATATGTAATACATATTACATAAATATATAAGAACATACATTTTACAAAACCTGTAATACCTACACGTACTCTCATATAAAATAAGGTTCAAAGCGCTTATAAAGCAAGACAGCATATTAAAAGCGAACGACTTTACCAGCCTACAGGCATACAAACGTATATCTTCTTCATAAAAGAGTCATAATGGATTTTATTGACAATTTATTACAGAACCCGTAAAAACGAAACAGGTACGTAATCAGAGGGTCTTTCAAGACGATAACATTATTGGAATGTTCCTTTGTTCTAATTTGATTTTATTGTAGACTTTATTTTTCTTTTGCCACTGCTGCGCTGCCTGTTATCGTTGTTTTTGGAAAATAACACTTTTTTCCAAGAGTATAAGGTACAGGTAGTGCATAATGGTGACGCGTGGGCCTGGTTGGCAGTGAACCTGCCTACGAAGCTAGCAGCCCTAGGTTCAAATTCCGGTAAGGGCAGATATTTGTCTGATGAACGCCAACATTTGTTCTTTCTCTTCTTCTTCTTCTAATTCTTCTCCACTACTGAAGGTTGGCAGTCAGCTCTGCATACAATTTCCTATCTCTCGCCAAACGATACAGTTCTTCAACCGCGGCGACGCCTGTCCAGGTCCGTTACCGAGCCATGACATCTTGGATCTGCCAACGCCTCTCTTCCCCTCAACCTTGTCCATAAAAATTGTTCTTTCTCTATATATATTTATATATCGTTGTCTAGTACCCATAGTACAAGCCTAGAGCTTAGTTTGGGACTAGGTCAATTGGTGTGACATTGTCCCCAGATATTTATTTTATTTTATACTTATTTATAATTGTTTTCCATCGTATTTTCTCGGAAACGTTCGTATTTGTCATGCCACTTTAGTCAACCTCAGTACTTTTTGTACTGTGACCGACTGAAATAGCAAGACACGTTCGTAAGTTTCAGTGAAAAAAAAGTTTAAAAAAACAAAAACCCGCCTTCAAAAAGCAAAAAATAACTTCTTTAAAATGGTAGGTAAATATATAGGTCAGTCCAACTGAAGTCTGCTTTTGGTTAAAATATTGTTGGACGCCGCGGGTTTTTATTTTTTTAAACTTTATTTTATTTTATACTTTTTAGTGATCATAATTATGCTGTTATTCTCCCATTTCTCAAGAAACAATAGAACATTTCAATCTCGCCGCAAGCAACGCCGTGGGAAAGTCATAGTCATATATTTAAACCTAAATATGCTTCGTCATTGTCGCTCAACTATCTTAATCGAAATATCTTGTCGCCACCCTCGAAATATATACCGTTTAGGAGTTCCGGTGGCCATCTGTGGTCTTCATCATCAGTTCCACTTCACCAAATAGTGGTTTCCAAGACCAAATACACGAGTTACAATGAAAAATACCAAAATCGCTATAGATGTGCCTATAAATTTTGAAGAGTTCCGTCGATTCCTCATGGATTCCACCATCAGATCTTCAATTTGAAAAAAATAGGACCAATCTGGAAGCACCAGCTTTCAATTAAAAAAAGAATCTTCAAAATCGGTTTACCCAGTCGAAAGTTCTGAGATAACAAACATTAAAAAAAAAAAAAAAAAACAGACGAATTGAGAACCTCCTCCTTTTTTTGAAGTCGGTTAAAAATACGATGGAAAGCAATTCTGCACTACATCTGTAACTAATGTCATAATTTATTGATTTCTGTTTGTCAAATTTTGTCGCTTTCTTTATTAAAATTCAAATTCCAATTCAATTGTTTTATTTCAGCTACAGTCCATAGTGTTACAGTACTAGCAAATAAAAAGTCAATCCAGACACATTTTATAAACATGAAGTTTCTGAATTTTGATAATGTTGCCAACAGTAAAACAATACTTTTATTTTTTTTAAATAGAAATATCAGCATTGCTTAGCCAGAGCGTTTTCCAAAAAAAGAGCATAGTTAAGGACTAAAGTTAAAAACTGGAAGTTTTCCATTACGTCACGACAGTATACTGCTATAAGACAAGTAGTGGCATCTCAGACAAAACTCCTGTAGCAAATGCAACCATTTTACTATAGAGTTAGGATTGAAACTGCTTCGGTTATTAAATGTGAGATACCGCCTAATGGCGTATGAGGGCAGTGGATAAATGAATGACTAATTGTCGTGACGTAATGGAAAAGTTACCGCTGTTAATTTTGGTCCTTAAATACGTGCGCCATTCCACGTAACAAAAAAGTTTAGCATTGTTGTACTGTTGTCAACATTACCAATATTCAGAACATTCATGATTATGCAACGTGTCAGACTTGACTTCCTAGTACTATAATTACAAATATCTATAATAAGTACAACTTTTAAATTAAAGTATATTTAAGATGATGCCTCTGGACTCCATGTGAATGGAGTTCTAGTGCTTCATCGCAGCACTAGCATAAGAATAAACAATAACTACACGTAGAAGCGAAACTCCCGGCTCCCGACGCGCGCTCGGCGCGTTAGATACCTACCGCCTGGCGACACCTGAGGTGTCTAGTCATTCAGGGGCGTTACACACGGAATATATATTAACCAAGATATTGATATTGTGTCTTGAATTGGTTTTCGTATTTGTGTTGATTTTAGTGTTTATGGTTGAACTAAGATAGTGTTTAAAAAAGTGAATGACTATTGACGGCAAAATAATTAAAAATAATCGATTGAATAACGGAGTTTTATGAGATAATCTTAATATCATCAAAAAGTATTATTACCTAATTTAACGTAAATGTAAAAAACTCATTTTGCAACAATGTTACCATGTTGAAGTCAAACATTAATAATAATTCGTGACTGAACTTGTATACCACATCCATAAACTGATTAAAATATTTCGCAAGTGACACCCATAACTTTGGGCGCGGAAAACAGAGGGGCATAGCGGGGCGAAGGGGGAAGTAGGTATTTAAAGCGCGGCATTTGGGGCCTGGTCAAAGGAGATTCGCTTCTACGTGTAGTTATTATTTATTCTTATGGCACGAGCAAGGTGTTGTCCAAATTAGTCGCAGGAGGCTGTTGCAGCTGCTCCGCGCGTTATGCAACAAAGATGCTGCCCTTTTTCGTATTATCGCACTAAAGTCGTCCCTCCGCAAACATTCCAGATGCGCTGCAAAAGCGTGGCTGTCCTATTAGCATCTTAAATCCATTGCTGTACTGAAAACCTAGCCTAGGTATTCAGTAACCTAGGGCATTCATAAAAGCTAAAGGCTAACCTAATCTAACCTAACCTAACCTATAGGGTTCTACAAGATTGTACCTGTTGCAATAAATCCTGAAATATTTAGAGTTAGAAATAAATGTTAAAAAAAAACCGCCTTCAAAAACTCAAAAAATAACCTCTTTTAAAATGGCAGGTCAGTCCTACTGAGGTCGACCTTTGGTTGAAAAAATTGTGAGCCGCCGCCTTCAGTTGGACTGAACTACCATTTTAAAAGAAGTTATTTTTGCGTTCTTGACAGCGGTTTTTGGTTTTTTAAAACATTTATTTAATTTTAAACTTTATAGTGATCATAATAAGCTGTTATGTAGTCCCACTTCTTAGTTGATATGAAACTTTAAGACATTTTAAGCTCGCCGCAAGCAACGCCGTGGGAATGTCATAGTCATATTTAAACATTTAAATGTTCTCTGTTATAGTCGGTTAACTATCTTAATCGAAATATCTTATCGCCACCCTTGTAATAGGTACCACCAAATGATATTTTCTGAATGCAGATGCTGGATTTGTTACTAAAAATATTAAAATCGCTATATGTATGCCTATAATATTTGAGTAGTTCCCTCAATTCCTCATAGAACCCCTCATCAGATTCAGATCTGGAGACTATGGGACCATATTTGGCCTCTTAAGAGTTAAGTGTCCAATATTGGTGCCTTTAGCTAAAAGTGTGCAACATTGGGGCCATCACCCTACCAACTAGATTAAACGCGTCCTCAAATGTAATGATTTTTTTGACAGAGTCAACTTAAACGCTGAGACTTCGATGACCGAAGCCGTGGAGTGGTACACAAACGCAAATGCGGCTCTACTCAGTCATCTCTCCAAGGAAATCAAAGATACTGACAGCAGCACCATTTGGAGGTAAGGTACCCTCAACTAATTTGATTCATAGGCCATCATATCTCAACTCCTTAGAGGAGCCCGCTTGGGACGACCTCCACGGGCCAGCCGACGTCCCAATCAGGCCGGCCCCGGGTGCCTTAGCTCTTAGCTTCACCCGGGTTTCCCACGGGGGGGGACAGTTATACCTACCTGCGTAACTTGATCTGACTATTTCATGTTTAACTTTATAAGCTTAAATTACCTAACTTTCCATAAACAGGCCACCAATAAGCTCAAATTTTTATTTTATTGACTTTCTATGAAACTTACTTGTTATTGGAACTGAAATTTTATTATATTATTCTCATTAAAGTTATACTTTTTAACGTTATGGGAACTTAAATTGTAGTAATTCATTATTATAAATATCGCAGGATCTTCTCAGGCCGTACGATAATAATAATAATTACGAGTATGTGGATTAAGTATTTGTGCTAGTTTATCGTTAGGCGTAATAATGTTACGCCAATTCTGTTACGCGTTTAATTATGTCACAATGAATGTTATGCTAGTTAAAATCATTTGCTTAATACTGTAAGACATAGTTTCGAGTATTAAGTAAAAAACAAACGCTTAGTATGGTTTGTTTTTAACTACATTTGCGCCCCGTATTATTGGCAGACTTTTGTTGTACTCATTGTTGGTTAACAACAATAATGCGATGATATTCTTGCAAATAAACATTATTCCTATTACTATTTTATTCTATCATTCCCGAAATAGCAGCAAATTTTAAATACCTGATTCTCAATTTCAATTACAGATACCTGGTGGGTTTTAAGAACCTTCTCCGCAGTATAGAGTGTAAGGGAATCGCTTCGGTTCTTGGCATCAACTACTTCGGGCGAGGGTACTTACAGCCGCGGGCGCATCAAAGGTTAGATTTTTTATGGACTTTGAAGCTTAGATGCCCTCATCAGAAAAAAGGGCGTATGTCTCATAGAGTCGCGAATATATTAGTGACCTTAGTTCTTCAGATACGGGGTTAAATTTGCTTTGACTATCAAATTGCGCATGCGTCCTTTATATTTAGAAGGGCAGCTAGACATTTTCAATCATAAAAATATAATCTCAAGACTGCAAATGCATTGCCAACCCTGAGGACTAAGATGGCAAAAACTGAAACCGAAATGCGAAATATCAAAATTTTTGTAAGATGCGATTATCTCAGAAATGTAGTTTTTTAGACAGTGCAAACACAGAACTATTATCGATATAGTTCTGTGAGTGCAAATGCTCATCTATATACATACAGGCTGATCTTGGATCTCTAAATACAGGACACCCTACCGACTACATACTCGTATTTACATATCAAACGCTATGTTAACAGATTCATAGCTCACATGGTGCTTGGAAGAGATCTCTTGGATAATACCCTCAACCTCGTGCCTTCCCTCATCCCTCTTCACAAGGACATCAAGGAGGACAGTCCAGAGTACAAGGAATTGGAAAAAAAGTAGGTATATCTATGACAATATAGAGATGAAACTAGATAGTTCAACGAACGGGCAATTGGTAGGTACATTGACCTTATAATTAGCTACACACTTTGGTACCTTGTCGCTTTAATCCCTACTATAGATTAGTGCAGCATTTCAACCATTACGTTAAAGCGACAAAGTACTAAAGCGTGCAGGGTCTCTATTCTACAGGGTAAAATCATATTTCCTTTGACGTGTTATGGTATTGTTTTTAACTCGGCCGCCATTGCTGTCACAGAAATGATAGCTATCGTAACGTTGACGATACGATAACACGTCAAAAGCAGTATGGCTTTACCGTGTTAATTAGAGGCCCAGCTACTTTACTACTACTGTGTGTATGCGTGCGTGCGTGCGTGTGTGCGTGCGTGCGTGCGTGCGTGCGTGCGTGCGTGCATGTGTGTATGCGAGCTTGCGAGCTTCTGTTAATTCTAGGTAACCTTCACTTATTTTATTCAATAAGCAAGATAATATGAAATTATCCCAGAAAAAACGATATCGTTAGATTATTTTGTAGATATGTTTGTTCTTTAAAGTAATTATTGGTTTCTTAAATACATATACAAAATAACATAAAACTAGTCTTGTAGTTTCTACCTGCGATGCGTCAATCGCTCCTTTACCTTTGGAAACTTGATTTTTCGGAATAAAAAGTTAAATCTCATGTCCATTTCAGAGCTAACTATCTCATTTCTAAATTTGATATCCATCGGATAAAATCAAGGACATTTTGATATAAATACATAGTTCTTACCGCTGGATGACAGCAGCAGAGGACCGATCGTTGTGGAAAAACTTGAGGAAGGCCTTTGTCCAGCAGTGGACGTCTTGCGGCTGATGATGATGATGATGACATAGTTCTTGTAACATTTCTTTTGTTTTTAGTCCAATCTATATGATCAGAGCCTCTATTCTCTACGCCTCTACGGTAAAAACAATATCGTCTTTGACCTGTGAGGCTAGACAAGTTGCTTAACACTGACGTAAACGACCGGCCCTAGATCTTTATTCTTTTTATCATCACTCCCAAATCAATCACATTCGTTCAAGACTGGCAATGCTGGGATTTCTCCTGAATTTTTGGTCTTGATACTTTCTCTTACTGTTTTTGGCCAAAAACCAGCAAGGTATTTACAGCTTATTCTTTTGTCCAGGAACCAACAGATAGTGGATAACAAACAGCAGGCTGGGGAGGTGATCGCAGCCATCTCCTACTTCGACCAGACGGCGACTCTTCTTGATAAGCTACGAGCCGTACAGAAGCAGTTGAGGGGTTATATCAGGTCAGTTGGATGTGAGTCGCGTATTTTCGTTTGCGTAATTTTTGCTGCATTGAGCTTCATACAAAAGTCCTGTTTGGTTCACACGGCGATGGAAAATCAGCTGGGCTTTGGCATGCAGCAAAAATTACGTGACTTGCAAGTCACGTAATTACGCTTGCCAGGCTTTACTCTTACTATTTTCTCAAACGATGAATGGAAAAAAAGATATTAAGGTAATTAATTAAATAATAACTATTGAAAGAATGAAAAAGAAGAGAGTGATGGATGCTTTATCCACATTTGAAACCACACTAAGCCACAGCCATAATAAGCCCGCTGGTCACCTTAGTTCTATAAGATAAAAACATAACCTATGTGCACTTTTTTTTTATCTCATTTATTTTATAAGCCATACATCTTAATGATTAAGTCGGCTTAAAGATAATAACAATGTAACTTAAACTTTATGTGTTACTTTAAACATTGGGATTGATACTTAAGGAGTATTTTTATAATATTCAGATCTTAGGTTCAATTAGTGTATAATGAAACTTAAAAATGAACCACTGAAGAAAAAGAGGAGATCCCCCGCAAAGCACCCAGTTCCTTTTAGGAGATCCAACCTAACCTAGATTGTTCGTTGATTTTACACTCTAGAACTAAGTGGAGGAGGTCCTCTTCTTTGTCACATTGTGTACAGTCAACTTACAACTCCCGCTTGTTTCCTCTGAATCATTCAGAGGAAACAAGCGGGATACATAATTATTGCATTTTAAACGAGTCGATCACAATGTAAGGTTTTATTGATACTAGAAATGTCACGAAGGAAGGGTAATTAAGAATGGCATACGAAAATTTACTTCATTTTGTAAGATTAACATGGATACATATCTTTGTAGTTGACTGTACAGTTTGGATCGTCTCTGTTTTTCATAACGTAGTTAAATTTGTTAAGTGGGAGTTGGTAAGTTCGGGTTCGGAAGTAAATAACTAATTCTTTTCTGTTGAGGTTTCGTGAGGCAAACCAAGGTACGCGTGGTGGCCTATGTGCACATTGATCACAGGAAAAAACACTTTTGTTTTTTCGAGTGAAGCATGACCCATTTGTTCATGCTACCACATAATTTGTGCGTTCGCAAAGCTAAACTTATCTAGTTTTACTACTCAACGGGACAAGTTCTGTGGCTCTACTGAAAAAGGTTACAAGTCTTCTGAGGTTTCAGTGAAAAAGGGTATTAGTCTATTAAACTCTGTATATGAATTACACCCTTTTTTATTACAAGCTAAGTCGACTTGTATTCATTTTCACTAGGGCCACAGAATTAACCTGGCGGTTAAAAGGGTTCTCGGTCTAATAAACGCCAGCTGAACCCCATAAAACTTTGTTGGAGGTAAATTCCCTCTATAAAGCGGTAAACGAGAGTAAATGTCTACGACTTAGTGACTTAATAAGAGTATTATGTAGGTATACGCCGTTTTCGTATGAAAATGACTCCAGATGAAGAGAGAAATAACCCCATTTTAATTTGATTAATACTGAGGGTTCTGAAATCAAAGGGTGCCAACCCTACCCCAAAGGGACCCTATTACTAAGGCTGCGTTTTTCGTACGTCTGTCACAGGGCTGTGTCTTTTAAACCATAATAGCTCTCTAGCTACACATTAATAGGGTGTGTTGTGTACTGCTATGGCCGCTATAGCAAAAAAAGTAAAGGTCGCTACACAATGAACGTCTTTTCAGCGTTTTTTGCTCAATCTTAAAGTAAGTACAATAGTACTGTGGTACGGAACCCTTCATTGCAAGTTCGACTCGCATTTTGCCGGTGTTTTTTTCCTTTCACAGTGATAATATACTTCCTACTCCTATATATCGTAGAATTCAAAACGTCATCATCAGACGACGCGCTGGCCTAGTTGGTAGTGACCCTGCCTACGAAGCTAGCAGTCCTGGGTTCATGTGATATTTTTGTTCCTGAGTGATGGATGGTTTCTATGTATTTAAGTGTATATTTCTCTATATAAGTATTTATATCGTTGTCTAGTACCCATAGTACAAGCCTAGAGCTTAGTTTGGGAGTAGGTCAATTGGTGTGACATAGTCCCCTGATCTTTGTTTATTATTATATATCCCATTTCAAAAATAGTTATCAATGAGCCAAAACGTAAGTTCAATTTGAATATTTACGGTAAGTATCTAAAATATACTTCATTGTTGTGCAAAAAGAAAACACCCTGCAGTTTCAAGCACCAATAGAAATTGAATCCATCCCTTTGATTGAAATAAACGGCACTGCAAATATCATTAAGAGAGCGCGGTGCAAACAAAGTAATACTGCCGCAGTAACGAAGAAGGTCGCTTACGACACAAAAAGTGTAGGCAATTTAAATTCAATTTAGTTATCAATAGAGTATAGAATGCTTTGACTACTATATTGCAGTTAGCCAGCTTCTTTGGTATTACGGCAGAATAAAGGGGGTTCAGTGCTTTTCTGTGACGTCACCTGTTTCTTAGATCATCGAATAAGAATAACGTATTTTTTGTAAAAAAACGTTTTCCCGCCGCTCGTAATTTTTTATTTTGCAGATTTATGCTAAGATATTTAGCAGCGTATTAATGACAGGTTGCAAGCCAATCGCCTAACGGTACTACAAGCCTTTTTCCCCTTAGTCGTTTCTTACGACATTCACGGGAAGACATGGAGTGGCACTATTCTAACCCGGCAACCACAAGGGACAAAATAAAGTCACAAGAATTCTGATAATAGATTATGATTACATACTAAATTATCAACAAGTTTTTAAAGTTTGAGGTTATTCTGTAGCTCAGCTTGCTCAGCTCTGGGATTACAGACGTGAAGGTATTTGTATGTAGTTAAAACCATAGCTTAAAGCAGGCGCGTTTTTTTTTAAAGTACTCCTCTTACACTGTTTTAATATAGTAGAAAAGGACAGAAGAGATAATAACAATAATCTATGGGTTGCCTTGCAATCGTTTCAAGTTTAATATACTACGTGACTCGATCTGCGCTTGCTCACGTGTACATAGCAATCTAAGCTCTACCTCAATGGTGGTAAATACTAATTTAGAATAGGGGATGCATTTAATCATTTCGTGTTGTTTGTTTAAAAGACGTAAAGAAGTCGGTTATTTATTAGGCTGTCTTTTAAGTCACTAGAACTTTAAAAGTGAATTAAGTGATGAATTCTTGCGATAATATTTTTTCTGTCACTGTCAGAATAAAGTGACTGAGTGACTGACTGATATATCAACGCAACCGCTGGGTCTAGAGATTCCAAATCTATGCATTTTCAAGGTAAGCAGCCATTCGTAAAAGTGGTAAATTATAATAGAATTATTAAAAATAAACATATTTTGCTATGTAATACTCTTAAGTACATCGGAGCGGAGTTATTTAAATATTCATACCTGGGCGTACTTTTAGTACCAAAAACTGAATACTTAAATCTTTAATACGTGTTGTTTTCTCTTAGTCAATATTTTGTTGAGTTTTGTTTGTCTGTTTGTCACGAATTTTTTTTTCTTTCTTTCTTTCCTTCTGTAGTTAGAGGACCTCCCTCTAAACCATTATAATAAAAGCATCCGTGGCCGCTGAAAATAAAATGACAATAATGTTCATACAAACTTACCCAATGCCCTTTGGCACGTAGGATCCTTATGAAGTCTAAGGGGTTAAACTAGGGGGAGTAAAGGGAAAATAATAACGAACAAAGTCGCGGGCGTTCTCTAGTATGTGTATATAGATCTTATTGTCAGTGACTTAGAGGCGTGTACATATTATTGACATATTGGGGAGTGTATAATATTGATGACTTTGACTTAATTTTACATTATTGGTTATGCTAATCATTACACAACCCTTTGTGAAAGATCTGATGTTTATTGTAATAACCCTTATTCCTATTTTAAACTTAAGGGTTGAATTACATCTAATACTCGTACCACCGATTCGCATTTTGTCTATAGAATATGGCTGTTTTGTATGAAGACGCATGCGATGACTACGCCATCTTGATACAAAGTAAGTATTTTATATAGACAAGACGCGAATCGGTTCTGATAGACGTGACTCTACCCTCAAACGGCTTCTTTTTTCAGGAACGGCGTTACAGAAAGTTTGACAGAAGCAAGGCGAAGTGAGGCCGTGTGCGCCGGTATACTGGTTCTGGTGTGTGTGGTGTCTCCTATTATCATAGCTCTGGTCAGGAACGCCGTCAATACCATACAGGTCAGTAATGCAACAAAGGGGCTGAGACGAGTTTAAAAAAAAATGATTTTACTCCAGAAATTAAGATCGGGGTAAATATTGCTACAGGAGTTTTATCTGAGATAATGCCTAAGGGAAGTACATTCATTCGTCATCAGGATTGGCTACGAATTTAGTCTAGAGATTGCAAATTTGTGCTCGTTTGTCTTGATCATACTTAAAGATGTTTATTACAAGTGAATGTTCCGGTTTATATGTGCTCTTGGATTCCAGGTGTACGCTACAAACTTGGCAGAGAAAGCTCGTGAGCTGGAGTACGAGAAAGAGCTGAGTGACTCACTCCTCTACCAGATGCTGCCAGCTACTGTGGCGAAGCAGCTCAAGCAGACGCAACAGGTAATGTCAGCATCATCATTACTTATGACCAGGAGCCGAACTTTTGGTGCCAATGACGTCAAAATTACGAAATTTTGCACACAGGGTGCTCTTATTTAGCAGGTGTATAGATATTAACATGGAAAAAAAAACAGGTCAAAAACGATATAGTTTTTACCACCTAGAACCTCAGCCTTCAGCCTATCACATCTTACCCGCATAAAAGAGGGGAAAAAATACTAGATAAATGAGTACTACTAGATAAATAGTAGAGAAAGAGTCAAAATAACTGGCATTTTGTATGTTTGTGTGATTGTTCGACAATAATGGATAACTACCTTCTGCCCGCGACTTAGTCCGCGTAGATTTGGGTTATGGTTATTCCATGAGGAACTTTTAAATTTTCCGGGATAAAAAGTAGCCAATGTGTTAATCCAGGGTATAAGCTACCTCCATTCCAAATTTCATCCAAATCGGTTATTTCATAACATTTACCTCGTAAGGCCCCGCGTACCAATTTGTTTACATAATACCTATATAGTCATTGAAATACAGATCCACTGCAGAAGGAGATAAAGTGAATTCCCCTTTTTTATGACTCACAATTAAATGAGGTAATTGACATTAGTCAACGAACCTATTAAGGTAAATAGTCCATTTACAAAACTTTTCCTGGTGAACGTCTTATGAGGATAAAAGCTTTTCCTGGTGTAAGTCTTATGAGGATAAAATAATATAGATAACTACATTCATAGTCCATTTACAAATAACTTTTCCTGGTCCATTTACGGATAACTACAATTATATGCTATGTTTCAGGTTCCAGCCGAGTTCTTTGCCTCAGTGACCGTGTACTTTAGCGATATTGTGGGCTTCACGGCAATCGCTGCCGTATCGACGCCTTACCAAGTGAGAACCAATTTAAAAGAGTATCTATAGCACGCAATTTATTACGTTATTATAAACCGTCGGTAAACAGTCGGGTTGCCGCGGCGGCGCGCCGGTGGCGTGGCGCGGTTTTACCATGTTCTAAATTTAACAAGGAGCTGCGTCGCTATTGTCTTACGCTTTTGCAAGCGCAATCGGCTACAAAGTTGAACAATTATTTTCATTTTGTATGCAGACTTGCTTTCGGACTGTCAAAATGAAAACGATTGCGATTGCGAGTGCGTTAGCCAATAAGCCCTCTGTATGCAGGCCGTCATACAGGCCACGCCGCGCAGTGCGGCGCCTTTATTCCCATCTTGTAGCCGCATTTGATAGCTAGCTTCCAAATTGAAGATGTGTCTTCCTGTCTCGTAGCCAGTTATGAAATGAGAACAACTTTTCCACCTCGTTAAAGGGACTTGGAAGCCAGTTTCACCAAGAATATATATGCACCTATACTGCCCTGCTTAATCAAATGGCGGTATCTGTGCCAAAACTCTCGGAGCAAGTGCAACCTTATTACTAATGCGAGAGAGTTGTATCTGCTTTGGCTATTAACTTTGGGATACTGCTTTCTGGCTTATGAGGGCTATTTATATTGTATGTATTTTTAAGGTAATAAGTTTCCTGAACTCCGTTTACAAACTGTTCGACGAGCGTCTTGAGTGTTACGACGTTTACAAGATCGAGACCATTGGAGACTCCTACATGGTTGCGTCTGGGCTGCCTGTCAGAAATGGTGAGGAATCTGCTGGAAGGCATGGTAAATCTTCTTTACATATTATAAAACAAAGTCGGTTCCCGCCGTCTGTCTGTATGTACTATCGCGATCGTTAATTTGTGACCCATTTCCAGAAAAATTGGCTTGAAGTCGTCAATGTCATTAGAGATGCCAAATCATTTGTAACTTATAGGAGGTTCAGGTTCAACCTTATTGTTGTAGAATGTCAGAATGACTTTGGACCTAAGGTGGGTCCCAAATTCTGCCCTACTAAGCATAATGGCGATATCTCAGACAAAACATCTGTAGGAATTGCAACCTAGTTACAAACAGAAGAGAGTTGAATCTGCTTTGGCTATTTTATTTAGTTATTGCATTTTTGCTTAGGAGGGCAGAATTTAAGTTCGTGGATCTTTCAAAGTACGCAACGGATTTTAATGCAGTTTTCAGCAATAGATAGAGTGATTCAGGAGGAATTTTTACGTAATATTTTAAAAGTGAAAGTGTGTATGTTTGTCCGTCTTTCACGCTTCAACCACTTAACGGATCGAGATGAAACTTGGCACACATATTGGTAAGGTCCTGGAATAGAACATAGGATAGTTTTTATTCCGAGGGAGCAGCGATAAACGAATTCTACGCGGACGGAGTCGCGGGCAAAAGCTAGTATTATATTAGTATAATACATACATACATTAAATCACGCCTGTTTCCCAGAGGGGTAGGCAGAGACCACTTCTTCCCACCTGCTACGATCCTGACAAATCTAATTAATTAGTATAATATATTCGGATTATCTACGAGTGTTACAGAAAATTCGCATAAACTGAAGCGAAGCGAGGACGGGTTGCTAGTAACTAAATAAATATCAAAGGACAATCTTACAGAAATTGGCATTATCCCTAGGCTTGATACATATTTTTGTACTTGACTGTACCACAATTCTGGCAAATTAAGTTTGACTTTGACTTTTATTTAATTTCAGGCAACAAACATGCCACGGAGATAGCAAGTATGGCTCTGGAGCTGCTCGCCGCGACTGCGCACTGCCGGCTGCCGCACCGCCCCGATCAGGTACTTAGGTAACTGTCTCGGTGTATTTGCTTTTGTTGGTGCACAACCCTATTATAGAATAGTTGCATAATATGCGGCATTATAGTATCATTGAATAAAAGTCTATTATTTTGTAGTTTAGTTATTTGTATAAAAAAGAGGAAAAGAAAATTTCTGGTGTTAAAAAATTGTGTCCAAGGGCACCCACAAATCTCAAATATGGCATAACATTTAAATTGTGATAATTATTATTAGATTTTTTGACTTGCATATTTTTTTTAAACCTCCTACCTACCGCTGTAGCTGAGCTACTTCGTCAAATAACCTATGTTCAGAATGCTCTAAATAGTAATTCCACTATAAATTGAACAGTATCTTGTATTTTGAGTTTTCAAATAATTTTGTGTGTGTAACCTTCCGTGGTTTCACCTGATGGTTCCAACGGAAGACCAGCGCTGACTTTAATGCCAGGATTACTGAGTTGGGACCATTTCGTGGCTACTTTCTTCTTGTACGTTTTAATCTGTTCTTTTGCATGTCACGAATAAATGATTTTCTTTCATTCTTTCTTTGTCTCTTTCTATTAGAGACTCATCTAATCTGCCTCTTGTCTAGGGACGCTGTAATGTTACGCAAAAATGTGTCAGCCCACAATTATTTAGCAATAAAATGTCAACCCACAACGATAACTGAGGGTTGACACTTTATTGCTAAATACTTTGTGGGTTGACACATTATTGCGTAACAGCGTCCTTATGCCTATGCATGTTCTACGCTACAGCATGCTATGCCGTTGCTACGTGCTACGCAAGTACTCGAGCACTTTCACAAATGTGTATTTTTAATTTTGTTTCTTTTTGAATTTTGAATTCTGTGTACTTTTGTAAGTAGAAACGATTCAAAAACGTGACACAACATTAGTGCTAGTTTTACAAAAAGCCAAGCTTTGAAACCCGACTGCATGAGTTTTGATATTTTAGTGTAAATATATTTAAATCAACGCTCAAAGCCCTTCGTTTTGATACCTCGTTGCTTTGACAGGTCCCTAGGTCATTGAATACTACAATGCCCCTGCTCTGCCTAAGCACCGCCTCAGCTCAAAAACTACAAGGGGTACACTGATGAAATTTGAAGTATAGGTGACTTGTAAAAGCCGCTACTTAGTTTAGTATATAAATAACAAAAAAAACTAGTGACGGTATTCTATACATGTAACAGAAGAAAAAAAAAATTTTTCACCATAAATCATCGTGTGGCACATATTTCGACAGTTCTTTATAATTAGCGAAATAATTGCTCCGAAAGTTGCATAAATTGTGAAGTTTAAAAATTTAAAAAAAAAACACAAATGGAACGTTAAATAAATACTTTCAAAGAAAATTATTTTCAACATGATCGAATATACCGTTTTTGAGTTATTGGCGAAAAAGTCTAGGAAAAAAAAAGTCAAACTATGACAAGTGGCATATCATTGAAGAGGTATTTAAAAATCATTTTTAGGGGTCTTCATTATTTTTCATTTTAAATGATCATTTACGATTTATAACGATTTAAAGGTCTTGATTTGGTCCTGGGGTGTTACTGTACATAAGTAACACAGGTTGTTTACACAAGTTGACCAGTGAGGTTTTTGACCTAACCCGTAACGTGATTGATTGTCCAGACGCTGTGCATGAGGAGTGGGATCCACACGGGGCCGTGCGTCGCCGGCATCGTGGGAAGCAAGATGCCTCGCTACTGCCTCTTTGGAGACACCATCAACACCGCCAGCCGAATGGAGAGTACCAGCGAACGTAAGCCATTTTTTTATAAGCCATGATGGTACGTGGGATTGTGATCCATAGAAAGGACAATGGGCATTTTGGTACCCGCTCCAATACCAATAATGGTAGTGTCATTGAATAGGTCATACCAATTGGAACAACGTTTACTATGGTTGTTTGTCTCAAATCCCTGTCCATTCGGAGATATTCATATACGAACATGACACCTTATGCGAAATAAAATCTGCTCACGGCATCTTTATTTCCTTAAAAATACAACTTAAGCAAAAGTGAATAGGCTGCTACTGCACCAGAGAACTCCATCTACAGCCTCATGGACAGTTAGTTATTTGTAAAAAAAAACGAATATAACAAAAATCACCTCATGTTGTCACTTTTCTAATGAGAAAAAAATCCATTTTATTTATGAAGCGGAAACACTGAAGTGTACCCTCAACTAGTAATGTAGGTACCTAATAGTAAGTAGTATAAATATAGTGCCCGGCCGATAAGAAGTTAGATATTTCTTGCTATGTAGTACATGTTTTCTTTTCTTTCATAGTGGTATCCCTAAAGTATATTCAAAATAAAATAACTAAGTTCCGATAGCACATAACAACAATATATAGCAATAATAGACAATTGTACGTGTGTGATTGAAGCATCGAATAAACGCTTTATCTATCTATCTATGTATCTAAGAAAAAAAAAAAAAGAGGTAAGCGATTGTTATCTTTGCCCAATATAATACCTTTCGAATGATATACACATTATGTCCATTTCCGCGGGTACCACGTTACATACATTTTTGCTCATTGTCCTTTGTCTAGTTAATTTATAACAACTATGTGAACACTGCGGTTTGGCAATAGGCAGCACCTTATGTTCATGTTATTTTTTCAGCGATGAAAATCCAGATTACTGACGATGTGAAGCGAGCTCTAGACCGGACTGGGCAGTTTGTCACCGTTCCTCGAGGAGTCGTCGATGTCAAAGTACGTTACGTAGTACCAATTACACCAAACGATGTTAACCAATCAACAGACGATTAGAGCGTTAGCAGCTGTCAAAATGTATGAACTAACAGTCAATTAACATTGATTAAATTTAAAATCGTATAGGGTGGTGGTTAATAATAATATACACCATATTTAGAACGTGATAAAAATAAAAGTTAGTACAATAAACATTCAAAACTAATATTAAAAACCTGGAGTAAGTGAATTACTTTAAAAAGATAAAAAAATGGTTAAGGGCCTGTTTCACAATCGACAATTAAATTTATCTGCCATTTAAAGTTGGCTCTCTCCTTGTCTGTTTTCAAGTGTAAGAAAGAGAAACGGGTAAATTTATCTGTCAAATATGCCATACTTGTCGATTGTGAAACAGGCGGTAAGTATAATTCTTTTAACCATAAAATAACATAACACCAGAGGATCATTAAAAATTCATTAGTTGTATTTCTAGCAAATGGTAGAAAACAGTTGAAACACTGGATCGATTTTATGTTCCACAGCTATACATATAATTAGAAAATAATAACAGTTTTTTTTTTCAGCATCCTTTAGCATAGTTTAATTCAGTACTTGGGCCGAGATTCTATAGGTGAAAAACTTTAAGTAAATGACGTCTTGCATGTTAGTTGTGTACAAAATTAATATGGTATTTACGTCAAATTTCAAATAAAGAATGTCGATCGGTCGATACAGATTTACAACTACGTGCAAGAGGTCCTTTATTACTTCAGATTTTCACCTACAGGTGGCACAAACATTATCGTCTTTGACCTGTTATCGTATTGTCAACGTATTTACTTGACAGTAATGGCGGTCAAGTAAAAACAATACCATAACAGGACAAAGACGATATGGTTTTTACGGTCTAGAATAGGGACCCTGGGCGATCGATTCGCTTGGATTAAAACCGAGTTTACCACAGGACGAAACCTTGATTAATTTCTACCCAACAAACCCTTATACCGTTATATGGTTGGTGTTACATGCTAATTTAACCTTTATTGTTTTCAGGGTAAAGGCGAGATGACCACGCACTGGCTGGAGGGACGCACGGGCCCGTCCCCAGCGCGTCCCGCGCCCGCTCTCGACTGCACGCCTAGCTTTCTCGCCCGAATCCACTCGCAGCGTGGGCGCAGCTCCCCTCGCTACCAGACGGACAAGCAACACTGACTGGAAAAAACGTTACAACCGACAACATTATTTATTTTGCATTTGTATGTCTGTAGAGTGAAGCCAAATAAAAAAGCGTAATTTTGTGAGTTGTGAGTCGCGTATTTTCAGTCCCGTAATTAATGCTGCATTGAGTTTATTTACAAAAGTCCGGTTTAGTTCACACAGCGTCGCAAAATACTTTGGACATTTGTATGAGGCAGAAATTACGAAACATATACGACTCACAACTAACAAAATTATGCTCGTTGGGATTCACCCTTAAGAAGATTGTGAAGCTAAAAATGTCCATACAAAATGCGATATCGTTCATCTTCCCATAGTCCATTTTTTAGATTTTTGAATTTGTTGTTAGGTCAACCTCAAAATCAACCTTTTTTTTGGCTAAAACAGCTCCTTTATCGTAAAAAAAGTAAACTGAATAAACATTTTGGACATCATTTGGCCAATGTGTTGTCTGTGATTGCTTTATTTTGCTTAAAATAGCGGTTTTAGCCTAAGTTTATTTTAGGTTAGAAAGTTGTATACTATATAATACAAGTAAGAATGACCAGACCTTAGATATTGTGAGAACTAGGTCGGTACGTTTTCATTTCCAAGTAAATATTTCTCTTGGAAAGAGATAAAAAGAGAAAATAAAAATTGAACTAGGTTTGTACGTTACAAACCTAGTTTTTCTCAACTATAGCGTATTCAAAAATCATAAAAATCGGACATGATTTAGGAAGTGGAAAACGTTATCGCCCGGTGCAAAATTTGTATGGGAAAACTTTTTTAACTCAGCCGCTATTACTGTGACGTAAGTAAATAATTTATCGCGACGTTGAAAATATGATAACACGTCTCAGGCAATATGGTTTTACCTAGTGGAAAACAGGCCCTGTATCATTTGTACTATTATAGTTATGTAGTTTCTTCCCGTAGTAAGTTAAGAGGACTAAGTCCTTTATTTATTTTATTTATTGGTAAAAAATCTGATAATTAAAACTTGACGGTGACTGTGGTGCAATTTTTGTGCTTATTAATAGTATAATGAATTAAGACATAATAAATTAAAGTAAAACATAAAAAGAAGATGTTAAACACAAATAATACTAATAATAGTTCATTTATAATAAAATTAACGGAATTGTACATAAATAAATCAATTTGTGTGATATTTTTTCCTCCTTGGTTTTAAAGCCACACATATTTATTTATATTTATTTATTATATTACATTATATATTATATTATATATATTTATTATATATTATTATTATATATTATTATATTATATTTATTATATTTTGATTTGGATTTGGACAAATAGCCTTGTAATGTATTTGAGGAAAAATAAACGACGGAACAGATGGAAATAATTGCGTAAACAAATTCGCGTTTTATAAAAATATACAATGTTTTATATTGTTTACACAATTTAGCTTTTTTATTACAACAATATTTAATTATTTCAACTGTATTGATTTACAATCATGCCTGATTGCCAACCAAGATATTTCTATAATATTTTCGCAGGTACATATTTTTTTGCTAACCTGTTTTATACCACTGCTCGGCCGTTTCTCTATTCTGTGAGGCTAGATAAGATGCATTACGCTAACGTAAACAATTTTCGTAAACTTACAAAATTTGTTGAATTGATGTATTGATGACGCGACCGTCTGACAGCTTAAGTTAACCCTATACATTTTTGATAACGTTAACGAACGCCGAATGCATCTTCTCTAGGGCCTCTGAGCAGTCTGTGGCCAGTTCTTCAAAAAGGAATCATCCCGGCAACGCCAACGAGGTCTACCACGTGTTGAGTTGTTGGGCATCCACTCTGACTTTAATCCACAACACGCTCGGCATGCGGCAAATGTGACCAGCCCAGTCCTACTTCAACATGGCTGCATTATTTAATTCTCAATCCTTTATTGCAATTCACAATGTGTACAGGTTGGAATACACTAAATGTATGTGCTTCATGAACCCTGTCGATGAGAGAGGACTTATATAGTTAGGTATTTATAATTAGATTTACAATGTCATGCTATTATTATGCTATCTAAATGTCATCGACTATTTGGGCACTGGTGGTGTTCCGAATACGATTCGTTAGCTTGACACCTAAAATTCTGAGCTCCTGAGGGCCCTGCCAAGATGCACTACGCTAACTAACGTTTCTATTCGATTCGTTTTTAAACCAATCGCGTCACTGGTAGATGACGTGATACGAAAAGTCACGTCATCTACCAGTGACGCGATTGGTTTAAAAACGAATCGAATAGAAACGCTAGTTAGCGTAGTGCATCTTGGCAGGCAAATCTTGTAAAGATCGCGGGAACGCGGTGGATGCGAAAAGCACAAGACCGGTCTGAGTGGAGAGCCTTGGGGGAGGCTTATGTCCAGTAGTGGACGTCTTCCGGCTGACAAGATGATGATGATGATGATCTTGGCAGGGCCCTCTGGCTAGAACTTTTGTAAACATGTCAAGGACCAAGTCTGAGCACCCTAACGTTACTGTTTTTTTGTTTCGAATTTAGTTGTAAGGATCAAATTAATTAGCTACTGCATAGGGACGTTATGTGTGTACCATGCGTTTGGCTGTGTCAAATTTGTAAATTTATACAGAATTTTACAGTAATTAACTTTTTTAGAATGCATTTCTCTAGCCGCAAAGGAATGGTTTGTACCAAAATTGTTCTTTAAACTAATATTTTTTTATATGATTCATATAATTATTATGTTTGACTATAAACGCACTGTTTTGTATAACACCGCCAAATGTTTATAAATTTGTTTGGTAATTCCGCTTGAAAAATAAATATTAAAGTAAGTAAATGAATTTTATTTTTAACCATTATAGTGGCTGGATACGAAATTATTAAGTGGCCTCAGTAAGACTCGCGTCTCTCGATGCTGGTCTTTGTTTAGAAACGCGCAAGTGTCTACGCCCGAGTGCTCACGCATGCAAAACGCTCCTTCTGGACCTGGTCTGAGCGCTCGGTGAATGGAATCAAGGAGTTATTTTAGATTTCTCGACCGTCTCCCCACCTACTCCCTGAAGCTACACTGTATCACGCGCAGGCGCAACCAGCGATACGTGCCCCCGCGCCGCTTGGCTAAAACCAATAAATCTTTGCTTATCGTACGAATAAAATTATACAATATACACTTAATGATGACTTAGTCTGCTCGTAATACAATATTTTTAAATAAACTTAAATCTGAGTTCTTGTGTTATAGTGTGGACGAATTCTTTGAACCTTACGCGTCACGAGACGAGCTACAACTACGGTTGTGCATACCTACGTCAAAGATAGCTCTTTGTGGTTTGACCATTTCCATGAGGAGGACACCGGGTACATTTTGGCTCATAAAAAATTGTAGTTCGAATGTATTATTATTCATAATCATCGCAAGTCATAAAGTGTTTTTAACTGAGACGGTTTTTATAAAACAAACCTAACCTAACCTACAACCTCATTTACCAGCTAGATATTTCAACAATCCTGAAATAAAAACCGTTTCAGTAAAAACACTTTATGACTTGCGATGATTATGAATACCTAACAATACATTCGGACTAAAAATAATTATATGAAACAAAGCGCTCCCCGAGGAAACCATATCGAGTATAAATTACATCTTGTACCTAAGGTCTATTCATTCTTACTTGTCTTATATAGTAAACAACTTTCTAACCTTAAAATTGAACCTTTTTAGGCTAAAACCGCTATTTAAATCAAAGTAAAGCAATCACAGACAATACATTGGCCAAATGATGTCCAAAATCTTTATTCAGTTTACTTTATTTACTATAAAAGAGCTGTTTTAGCCAAAAAAAAGTAAATTTTGAGGTTAGAAAGTTGTTTACTATATGAATCAAGTAAGAATGAACAGACTCTTACTACCTAAATGTTTGTATATTAATAATGTAAACTCTTTATTGCACAAAAAAAAAACAATAACAAGTAAAAACGTACATAAACTTTAGATAACGTATACAATAAAAATCAAATAACAATAGTATCGTGAAATGATAATATCGTGAAGAAGGTAATGTTTCCCAAATAAAATTTAGGCTTTGAGAGTAAGGACGTGATCGTTATTGGTCTGTGATTCGGAGGGTCAGGTCGGTCACCTTTTTTGGGAACCGGGTGGACACAGGCACCCTCCCACCAAGAAGGAACCTTGTTGACTTGTTAAGAAAGACTGTATAAACGCGTTAGCATGCGTCAGGTCGGGAGCACACATCTTGTGGTTCTTACAACTTAATCTAACGCTCCTCTTCGCTACGCTCGTCGTTGCAATTAATTTGTAGATATTTTAACAGCTCTTGAAATGGCTGGTATCATTGGATTGGTGTTTATTAAATATAGGCCGACTACGGATTTTGCCGACTGGCCAGTCGGTCGACTAATCAGTTTTCAATTTACCGATTAATCGGCCTACTAGTCGGCACTGCCGATCGTAGGATTTTGCTAAGTTCGGGTGAACTCGAAAAAGTTCGTTTCGCTTCGTCCGTCGCGATTTGTTATCTACCCCTACCATGTTTTGACCAGTTTTGTTTACGTTTTTTCTGCACGACGATAAAAACAATTAAAACCCTAATTATAGTATTAAAACGAACTACCTAGTGCTTTTTATAACTATGTCCAAAAGAAAATCGCGGGGGTGTTCATTTTTTGACGATATTTCCTATAGCAATAAATGCCGACTAATCACCGACTAGAAATGATGCCGAATAGTCGGCTTTCCCGACTAATCGTCGAATAGTCGACCCATCTCTCTAGTGTTTATCAAAGGAGTGTTATAGCTGTAGCTATACATTTTAACCTTTGATACTTTAAATCTGATGCTGAAGAGGTAAATGACAACCTAAATTGCGAGGACTTAAGGGCCACGGACCAGAAAACAAAATTGTTTAGGTCCGTGTTAAGGGATTTTTAAATTTTTATCTCTAATAGAAGCTATCAAAGACTTCCGCAAACTCCTATAAAAGCAATCGAGATATCAAAGCTTACCTTCGTTTCACTTGTTTATTTTAACGAATCCTTGTTCCCGGAATGGTATAAGTATGCAATTTTTACATTTATGATAAGTGGGCATTTATTGTTGCTGCAATTTCGTTCGGAGGCGGGAGGACATCACATGAGACATGAATCGGAAGAGGAAACCTAAAAACACCTACAAACCTTTGGTATGAGCTTCAAAAGGCTTTAAATAATGTACATTTTTCCATTTATTTTTACAGTTATAAGAAAGAAACAATGAAAATATTTTATTGAGTGCTTACACAATTATGAAGCAACGTGAAAACAACTTACGTAGGTACCTATTTAAACCTACTAAAGGGCTACCAGCCCCTTATTTCACAATGTTGACAATGACATGTGAGTACAACTATTTATGCCAAAGAACCCCGCACAAAAAGTTCGGTAAAAGCCGTTCGGTCGATTTGGCTGAAATTTTGAAAAAATATAGCGTCTAATACTGATATCAGCTGTGTAAAGCTCCAGCTTCAATAAGTGACTAGTTTTAAAATAAAGCTACTTTAATATTAAGTTTTAATGGTATACCTATTATGTTGATGATATAATTCTTATTAGTTATCACACCCGTTGCAACTTGGCTAGTTAATGTTTCCGTGGCAATATCGGGACAAAAAGCATTATTCTAAGGTTCAAGGTACATTGCGACTTTAAACTGTACTAGACAGCCGCACTAAGTATAGTAGGGTCTCCCCACACCTATCGACGCAGAATTGGCTTTCGCCGAGTGTTTTACACGACACTATTCGCATTTAGCCGATCGGCCATCTTAGCGGTTGTAAACCTACGTTCAGCAGTCTCATCCTCGGTACGGCCTCACAGACGCCCGATCGCCTGCGTTTTGCTATCGCAGCAGCTGTAAACCTAAGCTACGGTTGGCTCACGCATGCCCCGTACTTACTGCCGTCGAGACGTCAGATAGCTCTCTATGTAAAAGTAAGGATCTCACCACACCTATCGACACGGAACGGCTGTCGCCAGCTTTAATCGCTTCTCATCGTAGCTCCTCGACCGTGGTCGGAACTGTTCTGCCCTCGCCGGCGCTGATCGGCAACTCGGCGATGTAAGAATGCGAACGCGTGCGGTTGGCTGCGAACAGCGTCGTATGGATGCAGCTTTACGGCAAATCGTCGTGTTCCGGTCGGTATACGTCGTTTCGCGTCGACCGACGGAAGCGATCGACGTCTTTTTCGCTCTTATTGCGTAGACATAAAGAGTTCTTTGATCAGACTCTCAGGGTCTTATTATCTGGATTACGTCTTAGTTTCAACTGCATTTTATTCCTGTTTCTAATGCAGCGCAGAATACCCAGAGTAATCCAGGTTTTGATATTTCTTTTACTTCTGGGTATCGTCTTAGTAGTTTTACTATCTTTAATACATATATATGTTTATGGTTGATATAAGTTTTTCAATGACATAGTTGCATTTGCAGAAAAAGAGGGGCGAAAAAATAATTACATTATTTGATAGTTTTGTAGTTGCAAGAGTCGATAAATCCCCAGTATCGTAACATTTTTAAAACTAGTTTGTATACACGATGCCTGCTCGAGTTCAATTTCTTCGTTTATGCAAAAGATAACCACTCCGTCATTTTGATTCATATTGTGTAAAGACTTGGAAGTATAATTTGCTAATTGCGGTGACTTTGAGTTAACCCTTGCTCAGAATCAAGTTGAGCAAGGGTTAACTCGAAGTCATTAAAGCTTTTGTAAATACTACGGATATTCTGCGATACAATGGAAATATACTTGTTTGTTGTTTGTATATGTTTACTGAGATCCTGGGGCTCACACTCAAAATATTGCGCTATTTCCGTATTGTCTATGTCATCCAGAATATTTAGGTAGTTGATTAGTGAATGTGTATAATCAGGAGATAAGAACATAATGGCAGCCTGTAGGTATAATCAACAGTGTGTTTCAGTAAGACAGCTTTCATTATTACGGACCAAGTACTAGAAAGGTGTGTATAATTATTTTTGTGTGAATTTGTTTTATTATCTGAGTCTGTGTTAGTGTATTGTTGTGGTTGTGAAAGTATGAGTGGGTGAATGTTTTTTGTTAGGGTTGTGTGCTTTTGAGGCTTGGGATATGGCCCACCAGGTAGTGTTGCTAAAGACTCAAGTCCTTGGAGTCACCAATTCTAAGACTCGACTTAGTTTTTTAGACTCTAGTCATTGAATCGAAGTTTGAGTTCGAGTTCTATTAATCTTAGGAGGGACTTGATTCTTCTGTAGTCTTCTATAGAGACTCAGTTTTCTATAGGGACTAGAGTCTTTTATAAAGACTCGAGTGTTTTGTTTTAAGATTTAGTTGGTTCCTAATTATTGTTTCAAATCATTTTATGTATTTAGTTTTATTTCAAACATTTCTGGAACATGCAAGACATCGTGTCAATTTCATTAGGTAGTCATCTATATAATTATACATTATATTTGAATAGAAACTTCAAAAGTGAGTCTTCATTATAGACAGACTCGAAAAAGACTCGAGTCCTATAATGAAGACTTGAGTCCTTTTTAAAACTTGAGTTGTGATTTCAGGACTCGATAAGTTCAAAAAAGGACTCGACTCAGGACTAAAAAGACTCGGAAGTCTTTTAAGCTCAGAGTTCCGTAAATATGACTCGAGGTCTTGCAATGTAAGTAGATTTCAAAAACTCGAGTCGTTACCAACACTACCACCAGGAGTGCATAGTACACGGGGAAGTACAGCCAATTTATACATATTATAAAATAATGAAATATATTTTTTTAAATTATTTGTTTCATAGCGGTGTATGTGAGGTAACTAGGGGTACATGAATTGGGGAAGTTATAAGCATCATACGGTTCGATACTGCCATATGAAATTGTAGGCTAACATTACCAGGAGTACATAGGTCGTTCACAACGTTTTGAGAAAAGTGAGCATCGATTCCCGTATAACAACTCACCCAGCGAGTTGTAGAACAACAATAAGTACTAGGAGCAAATAAGACATAGTCACTTACATACAATAGTCACTTTTCCTTGGTAAGGCTGCGGCTCCACTGAGGCGGAGACGAGCGGAGCCGAGCGGAGCTGTGCCAATATTAACCAATAGAAGGCGCATGCGGTCACGTCGAGCGTGACTTGCGAACGTTAGTTTAGATTCTATTGGTTAATATTGGCACAGCTCCGCTCCACTCCGCTCATCTCCGCCTTAGTGGAGCCGCAGCCTATGCGCACAATCTGTGCCTCACTTATCACTTCAATTACTTGGGAGTTGTCCTCTTTTCGTAGGAAGACCTTGCCGTAGCTGGTCCAGCAGTCTTTGAAAGCCTTAGTTTTATTCATCTCTCGCGCGAGAAAGTAGAGCCTGGCCGCCAGAGGTGTTAGTTGTTCTGCCACGAAAATAGGGGTTTCACTGTCTTGCAATACCCGAAGATGCTTGGCACGCAGATTGTTCGCATTTCTGAGGTTAAAGGACTTACACATTTTGAGAACGTCATTGCGTAGGAGCGTCGATGTCGTCTCGAGAATGATAGTTTTCTTTCTTACTCTTGACCCTAAAGACGTCTTTTATTTCTTCCTTTTTTATCGGATAGGCTATTGTGTTGCCGAGCTGGGTAACCATGTTTATGAGGTTGTCTTTGGATCTCCCTGCTATAAGTGGACATTTTTCATCTCAAGATGGGCCTTCCTGCTTTCTTTTTGCAGTTCCGAGATTTTGTTCTCAAGAGATGCTATATATTTCTTGTCTTCGATAATTTCATGTTCTAGATAGACATTTTTTGTTTGAATTCCTCGAACTGGGCCGAGAGAAATGATAAGGATTCCTCGATACCTCTGTTTGTCTGTTTGATTTCTTTTAACATTTGAGTGTTTTTTTGATAGGTGTGTTTCAAATAATACAGTTATCATTTTTGAGATCTCCTCTTTAAATTGTGCAAAATCATTCTCTCGTTTTCGCTCACCATGAATCGTTTTATTATGATTTGGGGTTGAATGTGCATTTTCAATTCTAGTTAAATCCGTTTCGTAGTGTGACTTCTCTTGAACACTCATGGTACTAGGCGAGCAGAACCCGTCTAGTGGTGTACGTATCGGTGGATGCGCCGATGAGCAGGAATTGGTCAGGCGGCGGACCGCGTCCTCTAAAGGCCCCTGTACACAAAGGCCCATCATGGGCCAACGTAAGGGATGCATTTACAACTGGACGTAGATTAGCAAAAACGTTCCGACACACACCACCTTAGTTTTGAGATATCCTTGTTTTAAGTTAAACAGAGTAATGCTCAATGATGGATTATTATATTATTTTGAGTTGATGATAATCACAAACAATAAAATTTTTTCTTTTTTTTACGGACATTGTTATCTACTTAAGTGTATTTTATTACTCAATAATAGGGAAAAAAGGCCTTGGAACGTTTTAAATTAATTAAGATTTCTTTAACGCGGTTCTTGGATCTCTTTCTCAAAAACGTTCCAAATTATTAAGTAGAAGAAACTATTGACCCGCTTCGGCTTTGCATCGATGCAATTTCTAAAAATGATATACGAAAATAATCCTCGTTTACCACTCTTACTATAAGCAAAAGCAGTTTTAAACCATTATAGAACCACAGTTGCCGCTTGTAGAACACTAAATTAGTGGGAATTCGGGGGAAAGGTAGGGTTTTTTCTAAATCATAAGTTATGCACTCGAATGTTTTATCGCTTTGTGCATTTTTCATATCGTTTCTCATCATCGTTCTTAAAGTTTCAGCTATCATTAAATGGTTTTCTTTTTCCAGCAGCAAACTTGTTTTATTTTCATCAGATGTGCAACCTTTTATTTGAATGGCCAGTCTGTCACATATGTTGCAAGTATCTTTTTTGAGTGATTTACACGTTAAGTTAAACTTTGTTAAAAATATCTTTTTAAATGTATGAAACGAGACGCTTTTTCTACTTTCTTCATATGTCTTCCTGAATTCTTCTAAATAAAGACTATAAAGCTTATTATGTGTCATCTCTGGCTGTAAATATTGCTTATTACTGTTCTGTACTCGTCTGTAATGAGATTCGTATTTCGGGATCTTGTTAATAAAATTACAAATAAAATCGATATCTTCTTGTGGGGTTTTATTCCAAGGTAGTCGCACCTTGCCTCTTTGATCATTTATGTAATCACCACCACCGGTACGATTTTTTTGGAGACTAATCGTTATTTTTTGATTAGAAATTTGCAATGTTTGACTAAACATGTTCTTACAAACTGAAACTCCACCTAAGGAGTATGATCGGGAAAAATTTCGAGGCTTATTCTTTCCTGACTTAGGGTCTTTACAAATATAGCTTCTCTTCGTTGGAGTTTCTTTAATATTAGAAACTATATACATTAACTGAGCTTCATAAGACCCAAGGCTATAAAATTTTAGAAACTCGGCCTTTCTTTTCTCGTTATCAATAAGCAGAGAACATTTTTCTTTACAAGAACAACTAAATTCTTTATACACTTTTGGCAGAACTTCTTTAGATTTTCCCTGGTAAGGTAAGTTATTATACTCGTACTTTCTTTTCTTACGGTCGGAAAGCTTATACTCCTCGAAATTTCTTTTACGACCCTTTTTTGGCCTTCCTTTGTTATCATTTGGTAAGGAATTATTACTTGTGCTAGGCTGATTTATATCAAGTGCCGATTCACTAGAAGAAGATTCAACTGAATGGTCATTTCCGGGCGTGTAATTAGGATCTCTGTCGGAATCATCGTTACTAAAATCGTCATCAGTTGTATTTCTTTCAGGGAAGTTTTGATCAACAGACTTAGGGTTTTGGCATACAGGAGTTATTGGTGAGTATAACGGAGCATCTGGTGTTAGTAAGTCTACATAGGTGTTATATGCCGGAGTTAATGGCGAGTATATAGGTGCGTCTGGTGTTGGTAAGTTGGTATAGCTGCTATCTACGGAACATGACCCCACGTGAATACTAGAAGGGGACAAAGGAGCGTCTGGTGCTGGCGAGTCTGTACAGCGGCTATCTAAGGAACAAAGCCCCGGGAGAGTGCTAGACTGGGACAAAGAGGAATCTGGCACTGGTAAGTCTGTACAGTGGTTATCTACAGAACACGCCCTCGCGAGAATGCTAGAAGGAGACATAGGTGCATCTTGTGCTCGTAAGTCTGTACAGAGGCTATTTACAGAAACTAACTCTCGGTCTTGATTTTTTTGTGTAGGAGACGGAATTGATCGTGTGTACACAGGATCATCTTGCCTTGATAAGTATGTATTGTCGCTGTCTTTTGGTTCTGAATAGTCAGCTTCCAGTTCGTTATTTTTATCATCGTTATATAAGACATCAAACATTTTAAGGGTCTCTGGTGACATAGGAGGAACAGGTGACGAGTTTTCCTTATGTTCATGGGTCTCCAATGAGTCAGCATTTATATCTGTTACAAGCAATGAATTGAAATTTTCTGAAGTTTCTATGTCAATATCACGGCCATCTTCTGGTGTTGGAGAGACCACAGGAAAATCATTTCTGTTTGGTGTCGCAGCAGGAGCAATTGAGTTTCTGTCTAGCTCAGAAAATATATTTGTACCTGAAAATATAAAGTGACCCTATAGACTGACCATGCATTGTGTATGTACGAGTCTACCTTATTTCCCATAAAATGAAAATACATAATGGTTCACAACCTATAATGGTTTTAAAAAAAATCTTAAATGGTTTTTTAAAAGTTTACTGTTTTATAAAAAAAACCATTATGTATTTTGAATTTTATAGATTATGAGAGGATACCATTATGAACCTTCACACATGCAATGTGTTGTAAAATGTGCAATAGATGCTTTGTAATAAAACTTGAAACAGCAGGTTCCCAAATTAAAGTTAATTTTAAATTAAATCGAAATGCTTACATTTACAAGATTGTCAAAAACGGTGCAACAAAGCAAGTAAATTTTATCAAGTATTAATTTATTTTGAAATTTAGTTAAGCAAAATGTTAGAAATCGCGTAATAATAAAAGTTATTGTTAGTGAAACTACTCAAACGAAAGTCCCTTAGAACAAGTATTGCATTGTATACCACAACAAGCGTGAAAACCAAAAACCATCCAAAAAACGAGCAACGATAATATTTTAGCCACAATAAATGATTAATTAAATCCCGATTCCATGCCAAGGACTTTAATTACCCTGGGATAATTCCTTGGTGGCTGCATTTATTGTTTGTAAATCGGCATCAGCATTTTGAGGTTACACTAGGATAAAACCAAAGAACATAATGTTTAATAAACGCCTGTACAGTGTGGCGAAATGCGTATTCAGTAACCCTACAGAAGTTACTACGCATTTATACATACGTACGTACTTACATAAATTGATAATCGGACAAAAAACAAGTCATGTATTGCTCGTATGTACGTACTTTTCAGACAGCGATAAAACTTAATTTTACTTACGTGGAGGATCGGGAATTTCTTCAGGTATCTTTAAAGCTTTACGTAAAATGTCTCTTCGCTTCATTTTAATAGAAACACAAGAACTACGAGAAAAGTTTGCAATCCAATGTGATTAAGTACTGAAATCAATAATTATTGTCAATGTGCCACAGATAAACTTCTACTACACGAAAGCGTTCCAGATAACTTGATTTGACATTTTTATGCACAATGCCTAAACAGACTACTTTCTAAATTTATTTCACGAAAACGTACCTTGCTTGGAACGTTTTATTCACTTTTATGCCTAGACGGACCTTTTTAAATTGATTTTGCGACAGTTTACCAGGTTACTTAGAACGTTTTTTGTGAATCACACCTAAAAGGACACATTTCTAAATCGATTTCTCAAGAACGTTCCGGGTTACGTGGATCATTTTTAGGAATTACTTTTAATCACTATACGTATTTTTCAAAAACGTTCCAAGTCACCTGGATCCTTTTTATGAATTAAGTGTGCAGGGACACATTTCTAAATCGATTTCTCAAGAACGTTCCAGGTTACGTGGATCATTGTTGTGAATTATTTAATCATTATACGTATTTCTCAAAAACGTTCCAAGTCACCTGGATCCTTTTTGTGAATTAAGTGTGCAGGGACACGTTTCTAAATCGATTTCTCAAGAACGTTCCAGGTTACGTGGATCGTTTTTGTGAATTACTTTTAATCATTATACGTATTTCTCAAAAACGTTCCAAGTCACCTGGAACGTTTTTGTGAAAAGACACATTTCTAAATTGATTTCTGAAGAACGTTCCAGGTAACGTGGATCATTTTTGTGAATTACTTCTAATCATTATATATATATTACAAAAATGTTCCAAGTCACTTGGAAGTTGGCGTGTAGGCTATATAACGGTGTGCCGTAGCGCTCCCTCTCAGTACGAACTCCTTAGTGGCAACATATACAGCCCCTCCACATTTGTACTTCTCGAACGTACTGACAGAAACATCCGTCTTCGTTATTTCCTCATTGAATCAATACCCGGTGCGAGTTCCGCACAAAATTTAAAAAAAATGTCGTTTATTCGCGTTTTGATACTTTCGTGTTTATTAACTGCTTTCGCTGAAGTAATAATTCTTGAAATGAAATGCCCTATAGGATTTGAGAGGGTTGTGATTGGAGGGAGACGTACGTGTGGTGAGTTCAACAAAATAATAAGTGAAGTGGTAGTGACAGTGGTAGTGGTGTAAGTGGTAGGAGTGTGACGACGCGGTATAGCCTAGTTGGTAATGACCCTGCCTACAAAGCTAGGGCGAAGCGCGGCGCCGCCGGCGTCGGTTAGCTTACTGGCCAATTTTTTTACGCCGTACTTACGTACGGTATAATATTTTGGAGAAATTCCGTAAACTTTGAATCCACATTTGTTCTGAAAAAAAGATGTATGCGAATTATATTTTTTAGGCCCAGGAATATGCAATCCCTAAGAGACATTTTTAACGAAATATTAACTCTGACGTGTATATACTACAAGTTTGTTTATTTGTTAAACACAGAAGTGATTTTTTTATAAAAAAAGCTTCTCTAAAAATAATATCCAATCCCAATAGAAATACGATGTGTATACACTTAGACCTTCCAGCTATATATGCTTAGTAAGAGCGCATAATTATGTATCTGGAATTAAAATATTTAACCTAAACATATAAAATCGCTAGATAGGATTAGGTTTAAAATAAAAGTTAAAAAAATGGCTATCAATGAAAAGTTTCTACAATTTAAATGAATATTTTAGTTCTAAACCTGGTTAAGACTGTTTTAATATTATTATATTAACTTGTTATTATAAGCCTGAAATGGGCAAGCTGTTGGACCTTTTATTTGATGTGACTAATGTACACAGTTTCTGACAATTAATGAATCTTACTTGAGGGTTATGTTTTTTGGATGTATTTACGTATTCGAGTTTTGTTTGTGACCTGTAGCAAACGGCTTGTCGGCAGATATGCGAGGTAACGTTGGATTTGTCTTTATTCAGGAGTGTATCCTACTGATATTATAAATAAATGAGAAAGTTTGTGTCTTTACCAGTATCGTTAAAACCTTTATATATCCCAAACTAATTAATATATAGGAATCTTAAAAAAATATTCTCGACCAGTAAAGAAAGAGCCTTATTATCCTTTAATATTTATAAACAAAAATCCATACTGGTGATAGAATCCGGGAAAACTAGCTACATTAGCCATGTTACTACCAACTAGGCTAGATGCGCCGTCAAACTACATAAACGCAAGAGGAAGAGTTTCTAGGCGTATTATAATTATTAAGGATATATTTTATGGGTTACGTAGCAAAACATCTAAAATCAAATGTTATAAGTTCGGTTTTCATATGATCAAAATATATAAAGTCAAATTGCATAACGTACGCAATTAATAACATCTTTAAAATTTCTACTATTTAAATTCATAACGCTTATAATCTATACTGCTCACTATGTATTACGTTCAAAATACATAAAGTCAAATTATATAAGGAACTTAATTCAGAAAAAAATAGTGTCATATTTAAATATGAGGTAGGTTTAGGTTATGTTAGTCCTTCAGCCGGCCCGAAGGGCCAAAACACTCAGAAATAGGAGCTCTGTCGACTCTGTTAAATTAGATATTGAAATAGAAATTAAACTAAAATTCATAAACATATTTGTGTTTCGAATATTAAACATTAACAACATTATTCATTCAGGCTTTCTACATTAAATATATCGCACCTTTAGAACAATAATGACCTAATTCAAAATTTGTGCTTTCAAACTTCGAGTCATAAATTTATTAGGTCAATTTCTCAATTAGGTCACTATTGTTCTGAAGGTGCGATATGTGTACCTACCAAGTTTATGTCGATTAATCATATTAATTTTGTACTTCGATATTATATTCACACGACCAGTCGTGTTGTATGTATTTCAAACGTTATAGATTATGCACATTATTCATGTAGGCTTTCGACATTCTAGACGTATGTGTATCAACTTTATAACCTTTGATTTTAGAAGTTTTGCTACGTAACCATTAGCCTAATGGTTAATATAATATGGACGTTGAAAATGTTGAATAATATACACTCCTTTATTTAATTTCAGCTCGAATACCTCCACCGGTCTTACGGATCCCTTTCAAACGTCCTGATCATCATCATCACGCCACACCGTCGCCTATAAAATCAATAATTGAATCCTTTAATCTCATCTCCAAGCAAGCTACTCTCGAGCAAGATTAAACAAGAAACTTTCTGCAGCAACTGCGTGTATAATACAATGAAAACGTATACGATAACCCTAAGCTGTTCTCTGAGGGTCCTGCCAAGTTGCATTACGCTAACTAGCGTTTCTATTCGATTCGTTTTTAAACCAATTGCGTCACTGGTAGATGACGTGATACGAAAAGTCACGTGATCTACCAGTGAGGCGATTGGTTTAAAAACGAAACGAATAGAAACGTTAGTTAGCGCAATGCATCTTGGCAGGGCCTTCTGGTTGGTATCGGCGAAGTAAATACTTGTCACATTAAGGATCATCTTTGGAAGTTAAAGAAAAATCTCCATGTTTAGAATATAGGCATGAAAAACTGTATATGGTCATATGTCCACAAAGTGGGTACGTATCATGTTCAAAATACACAATGGGTCATGAGTCATAACACATAATGGTCAATATATTACGGTTTTATTAGTGAAAAATGTGGTTACTGAATTATCAACAAGTTTTTAAAGTTGTAGGTAATTCCGTAGCTCAGCCTAACCCACTCTGGGATTACAGGCGTGAAGGTATGTAGGTACTTGTATGTTTTTTAAGTATTTGCGAAAAATGTCTACTATAAAAAAAAACTAATGAATGCAGAGAGTTTGGGAAAATGTATAAATATAGAAGCATTCTAGCATAGAGGCAGTCCATCTTAGTCCTCAGGGTTAGCAACGCATTTACGATCTTAGGATTGGAGTCTTGAGATTGTAGTCTTGAGAACACAAATATGGGACACAGATCCTACTTACCTTTAGGCTGCCTGTGTGCTAGTTTGTCGTCTAAATGCCATAAAAAAATATTGTTGTGTACCTACTTAAAATTAAGTATTTTATATTTATTTGTGATATTTCTCTCATATTTGTCATGTACGGTAAGCCTTATAAACTGAAAATTTTAGTACCTAGTCACTTTAACGTCATGTTTAAACTGCAGCACTAATCTATCAAAAGGCGAGAAAGCGACAAACTACTAAAGTTTGCAGCTACTTTTTACGCACTTGTTAAAGTATGCATTTTCTTTTCTGTCAAATTCAAAAGTCATAATGGAAGATGGTCAAACCATAATTATTATAATTAAAAAAAAAAAAGCTAGTTGTTAGTATGAATAAGAGGCTTTGTTTTTAACCAAAAGTATTAAAAATTGCTTTATTAACGAAGTTTATCAGAAAATATTTATTTGCATAGACACAGTATAGGGATGTTACAGTACATTATGTTTCATGTGTCAAGCTTGCATGCAAGCGTGCAAATATAATTATAGTAATAAATTAAAATGTCAAAATAATAATAATAAAAAATAAAAAACAAATATAAATGTCAAATTCAAACAATACAAAACAATAGCAAAGGTTAACATAGTAGGCATTTCAAAATTACATAGCTAAATACTATTAATCCTACTACTGTCGGTGCTCGAGATACGCCTTTACGCTGTAAAAGCAACGATCCAAAAGCCAGTTTGTTAGACTGCGTTTAAAGGCGTTTCCCTCTAGCAGCCTGAGTTCCTCCGGGAGATAATTATAAATGACAATGCACATATTGAAAACATTTTTTTTGTAAATCGTCTTATGACTTCGCGGGTGATATAAGAGGTTCATTAGTTTTACCCTGGTTCGCCTTTCGAGAACTTCGCTTCGTGTCTTAAAGTACGAGTGATGTGATCTGACAAAACTACTTTACATACGTGTTTACTGTGTAATCTATTACCCATTATGCAATGCTTTAATCTACTTTTTGTACTTTGTGAGTAGCACTGAGTATAATTGATGACGATGATTATGATATTTAAGATTTAAAAGATAATTAGGAATTTTAGTTTTGGTAGAATATACATGACATACTTAAAGAATTTTTTAGTTATAAAGTTTGTTTTTTATTGTCCATCTTCTTCCCTCCATATCGCATTAAATATTGATCCTAGCAAAAAAGTACCTATATTGAATTTTTGTTGTAGATAATTTTATGTAGATTACTTATGTTCTGATTTTTTTTTGCTTTGGGCCATCGTTTACGACTTATTTAGAAAAAACTAAAAAAGGGACCTTTACAGGAGGAGCTTCACCCCCACCCATCACTACTTTTAGTATGTGGTTTAAAACACCATTCCCTACAACTATGCCAAAATTCGCTTATACACGAGTTTTTCCCCTGCAGTTTATGGTCTTCGTTGGGTGGACTATTATCGTCAACGTTTTGATAGATCTTATTTACTTGACTGTAATGGTGGCCGAGTTAAAAACAATAACATAACAGGTAGCCCTGCCAAGATGCATTACGCTAACTAGTGTTTCTATTCGATTCGCTTTTAAACCAATCGCGTCACAGGTAGATGACGTGATACGTAAAGTCACGTGATCTACCAATGACGCGATTAGTTTAAAAACGAAACGAATAGAAACGCTAGTTAGCGTAATGAGGGCCCTCAGGTTAAAGGCGATATGGTTTTTACCGCCTAGGATAAAGGCCCTGCAATGTTGGGCGACACTTCGAGATAGATTTAAGTTCCAGCTACTTTGTATTTCTGGAGCAAATATTTATGTAGGTATTCATCTCGCCTCTGAACTTACTAATTAACTTTTATAACTACTCTTTTTAGGGTTCCGTACCAAAATGGTAAAAAAGGAACCCTTATGGTGAGACTTCGTTGTCTGTCTGTATGTCACAGCAGTTTTTCTCAGAAACTATAGAAGCTATCAACTTGAAATTCGGCATATTTGTATAACTTGCTTGCCCGCATCTGTTTTTGGTAAAAAAAGTATGAAATTATTATAGTGACATCTGGAAGACTGCCGATGCTTATAGCACAGGACTCATCTCCTATTATAAGCACTGGCCTTACCAAATTTTAGAAGGATTAAATGGTCTCCCTTATTATGTCTAAACAGTAAGGTGCAAACTATGTTCCTATCGTATTTTCTGCTGTTAGCTATTAGCATGTATAGCTTAAGTTAATCATCCTTTTTATGTATCCATGTTTTATGAAAATAAATTATTATTATTATTATTCTAGATATTTATTTAATTTTCTGTACATTAGGTTATTTATAACAAATATTCAAATATAAAAGTAAAATAACAATACTAATACAAAAAAATAGACATTATAAAAAACCTAACCTACGAGTGCCGCCGGCAGCGGGGCAAGGCTCAAGCTACCGGTGGTTAGGGCTGCAGAGAGAGGAACCTCCTCACAATACGTGCCGTGTCGAGGAATACTGCCTTCTGTATCTGGCCCTTGATCCAGCCATCTAGCGAGAGTCTCTTGAGGTGTTGGTCGAGACTCTTCGCTATAAGACCGTTTGCTGAAACAACTATCGGGACAATGATCGTTGAGTCAACATCCCACATGGCGGTCACCTAGTGAGCCAAGTCAAGGTACTTGCTGAATTTGTCCTTCTCGGCCTTCACAAGGTTCTCGTCATGCGGGATGGTGATGTCGACGAGCATTGCCCGGCGTTGAGATCGATCTGTAAACACGATATCAGGCTTATTGGCAACAATAGTCCTGTCCGTGATGACAGATCGATCCCAATAGAGCGTAGCACGACCATTTTCGAGAACTGGCGCCGGTGCGTACTTATAGTACGGCACTTCAGACTCTACAAGACCATATTGAAGAGCAAGTTGCTGATGGATGATCCTGGCTACGAGGTTATGTCTGTGCAAGTACTCGCCGTTGGCCAAATGCGAACAACCGGAAATTATATGTCTAAGGGACTCGCCGGGGCAACGGCATGCTCGACAAATGTCAACCGTGCCATCCCTCAGAATATATTTCCGGTAATTGTTCGTCATTATGACCTCGTCAGCAATTGCACAGACAAAACCTTCGTTTTCCCCAAAGAGGTCACCAAATCGTAGCCAGTTCACAGACGCTAAAAAGTCTACGTCGGGCCTTGTTAGGGCCCGGTAGAAGCGTCCGTGTAGCTCCTTGCTCTTCCATACGTTCTTGCGGTCTTCAGTGCTCAACACCGTTGGTTTGCGCCAGTTCTCGTTTGCGAAGGAAAGAGGCGTGAGGCTCTTGTCTACTACAACCACATCACGATGCATCCCACACTCATTGCTAAGGAAATAATCCCTGAGATTGCACACCTCGCGGTTGTGGAGATTCTTAGCATTTAACATGCCTCGTCCTCCACATTTCCTCGGGATGTACAATCTCATAACAGATGAGCGTGGGTGCAACATGCGATGTGATTTAAGCAGTAGACGCACCCTCCTATCCAGGGCGTCCAGCTCAGTCTGAGTCCACTTTAGTATGCCAAAGGAGTATGTGAGCAGCGGCATCACCCAGCCATTGAAGGCGTGCACCTTATTGCCACCCGACAAAAGACTATTAAGAACTTTTGTCAAGCGGCAGAAGAAGCGCTCCTTCACTGACTGCTTGACATCGCCGTCCAAAATACCCAAAGACTGTGACATACCAAGATATTTGTAGGTTTCAACTTCGGAGAGAGATCTGAGAGTCATTGTCTCAGAAAGCTGCAAATTCGACGAATTTACATCTTTCCCTCGTTGAACATGCATGACCGCACACTTATCTACACCGAATTCCATCTTGATCGCATTACTGAACTCTTGTGTGATTTTCAATAATGCGATAAGATCTTGGAGCTTCGATGTAAACAGTTTGAGGTCATCCATGAACAATAAGTGAGAAATGACTTCAGCTTCTCTGCGAAGTCGATAGCCAAGCCCAGAATCCGTCAGCATAGAGCTGAGGGGATTCAAGGCTAGGCAAAACCACAAAGGACTCAGACTGTCAGCCTGGAAGATGCCTCTTTCAATCTTTATCAAGCTAGGCGAATCAGAGGGGACATCTCGAGCACCTGGTTGACGAAGGACTGTGACCCACTGCCTCATACACACACCTAAAAAGGACCTCAAAGTTGCATCAACTTTAAGATCCTTTCGAGCCATGAGTGAGGCACCGAATCATAAAGATAAAGATAAAAGATGTTTATTCAGTAAGTAGGCCGCACGGGCACTTTTACACGTCAAAAATCTACCAGCGCTTCGCAAGAGACCACTGCTGAGAAGAAACGCCGCAAGAAACTCAACAGTCAGTCGTTTTTTTTTTTAAATTACTTATACAATTATAGAACTTAACCTAGCATTATATAAAACAATGAATTTAACATTAAAATATATATATCATGCGTAGTTGAGCAGGAAAATGTGTCAAAACTCAGTATGTTCAGATGAACTCTTAAATTGTAATAATAATAGTATACATATACTTACCCATGACGGTGCAAAACAACCACATAGTTTTGATACATTCTCCTACAGAAACCGTGTCCCCTAGACAATAATTATACCTACAATGTTTAGATATTTTCCTGACTAAGCTATTACTAAGTTATTTAGGTGTTTAATTTAGGCCAAGCATTTTTATCTGTTAGATAGTCCTCGACCCTATAATAAGCTTTCGACATCAACGACTTTTTCAAGTAATTTTTAAGTGCTGGAAATGATAACTTTAAAACTTCGTCAGGTAATTTATTATAGAAATGAATGCATTGACCAACAAATGATTTATATACCTTACGGACACGAAATTTTTTAATAGCAATTTTATTTTTATTTCTTGTATTCAAATTATGTATATCACAATTCTTAACAAAAGAGTCTTGATTTTTAATGACATAAATAATATTCTCATAAATAAATTGTGACGCTACTGTCAAAATACTAATTTCTTTAAATAGTAATCTTAAGGAATCACGGGAGTTTAGGTTATATATGGAACGAATGGCTCTTTTTTGTAACACGAATATAGTCTGTATGTCAGCAGCTTTTCCCCAAACCAGAATACCGTACGACATAACACTATGAAAATAACTATAATAAACTGAGCGAGCTGTCTCAACATTGGTAAGTTGCCTGATTTTCCTAACAGCATAAGCTGCCGAACTTAATTTACCTGCTAGTACTGCTATATGGGGACTCCATTGCAAGTTTTTGTCTATAGTTATCCCTAAGAAAAGCGCCTTGTCCACCATCTCCAAACACACATCATTTAGAAATATACTAGATTCTACCGGTCTAACATTAGGCAAAACGAACCTAACACATTTCGTTTTCTTAGCGTTAAGTAGCAAATTGTTAATAGTAAACCAATTAAGTACTTTAACCAGCGTGGCGTTTATCCTACTGTAATCGACGGATTTTCGGTCCACCTTGAAAATTAATGAAGTATCATCAGCAAATAGCACAATATCACAAAGGTTATCTACCGTGGGTGGTAAGTCATTTATATAGACCAGAAATAAGAAAGGACCTAATATAGAGCCCTGAGGCACACCTAATTTAACAGTTGCTCCAATGGACTGTGTTTGGTTTACAACAACCGTTTGTGTTCTATCGCTAAGATATGAAGACATAAGATTTAGAGAATTATTTGACAGACCATAATGTTCTAATTTTAATATAAGAGTCGCATGATCTACGCAATCGAAAGCTTTGGAATTCATAAGCCTAAGCCTTCTTGTAGTCAATCGAAGCAGCCGAAAGGGCCGCCTTGCTTCGTCTGACTTGCTGGCAAATGGCCATGTCTATGAGGAGGAGCTCCTTAGTACCGCGGGAACCAACCTTACATCCATTTTGAGCAGTGGCCAAAACACTATTTGCAATAAAATGTGCATTTAATTTTGTGCTCAAAATGGATGTAAGGAGCTTGTAGATGGTAGGCAAGCATGTAATGGGTCGGTAGTTTTTTGGTTCCGCGGTACTACCAGACTTGTGGAGCAGGAAGGTGACACCAGTTGTTAATAAAGGTGGCAAGGAACCGAGCTCAATGGAATTTTGGAATTGCGTTGCTAAACATTAATGTGAGGCTTTGAACCATTTAATCCAGAAGTTGTGCAATCCGTCCGGCCCAGGACTTTTCCAGTTCTGAGCCATTCGAATTGCACAACTGACGTCTTCGGGGCAGATGGTAATAGGCCCCATTGGTTCAATAGCCTCACAAGAGTGTTCAACAGCACGCATCCAGGCTCCTTCTGTGTGCACGACAGGCATCGACCAGATGCTGCGCCAGAAATTAATCATAGCAGCAGGATCCGGTAGGTGTCCGTCGCTCACACCTTGATCGGTTCCTTCCCACTTTCGGTACACCTTCCTCTGATTGCTTTGGAAGAGGCGATTTTGCTGGTACCTATCCACACGCTCTCTATAGCGACGAATACGGCTTGCCCACGCGTAAACCTTCTGCTTCAGGAAGTCGATACGTTCCGTGACACAAGCCATATAATGCTGGGACCTTATTCCGGTCCCAGCAAAGGCTTGGTTTACGAAACGCATGACACGGGGGCATTCATTACCCCCCCTGAAGCAGATTAGCTTTGCTATGAGAGTCCTAAACTTATCGATACGCCGCTCAATTCGCACTTGCCAACTCTATGGCCCCGCAGTACAAAATTGAGTGGGTATCAATAATATCCTCACTGGCTTGTAAATATGACGCCAGCAAGGCATTTAGGGCTCCCATAAGCGCTAAATTTCGTTTACAGGCAGGCAAGCGTGGTAAACGAGGCCTAGAATTGGGTGTGGACCGATACTGCGCGATCGCGTCTTCCAAAGGCCTCCTCAATTGCTCATTTACCTGGCTAGTTACGCTTATATTCGAACAATCCTCAGCGTTGATAACGGGATCATCCTGCGCTGATATCAGTGCGTGTTGGGCGACTGGCATCAAAGCCGATAACGCAGCAGGAGGGTCCCGTGACGAAGCGGAGATTGTACGAATAGGTAGCGATTCCAGGCGTAGCAGATCAAGTACAGACTGATCCAGCCGCCGAAGCCGCTGAATGGCCCGCACTTGATCCGATAATCGTTGGGCAGTTACGGTAATGGCCGGTTCAAAGGTCTGAAACAGAAGCAGCATCCGATCACGGTACGCAGTGAGGTTAGTTCCTCCCTCTGTAGCCCCGTAATACGCTCGCATGCAATTTTCATTATTTGTTTGTGACCATCGCATGCGGCGCACTAAACCACCGGTAGCGGGAGCCGTGCGCGGAGCAGGATGCCCCACAGGCCCCAAGCGTGCCGGCAGCGGTGGTCGCCCGCGTCGCGCAGGTGGTCGCGGCGGCGGGGACGGCGGCCCACGTTCGTCGCTCGACTCGCTGGTGTCGGGCGCAGTGGCGAACTCATCACCCGACGACGATGGATTATTATTATTATTATTATTTTTCGAAATATTGGTTAAGGGGTGGAATGGGGGTTGAAAAATGAAAGTTATTTGATAATAGCAAACGGGGTGTCATATGAAAGGTCTCAGTCTGCACATTTCAAACCAATTTTTTTATAATTTTTCGGCACGTACTTTTTGATTAATAGCCCAAAATGTACTAAAAATGACCGTTCCCCCCCTTATCTACGAAGCATAATATGGACCAAAAAATCCGAAAAATTTCTGATTTAAAGATAATTACTTATATTTTACGGGAAAAATAAAATGAAGTTGTCAAACTTTACAGTTAGGAAAAATTATCAAAAAACTTTAAAAATCTATATTAAAACTTATGCTTCTCAAAATGGACCTTATTGCATAGATCATAAAATTCATAACAAAATTCTTTTACGTTTTCCAACCATATTATTATCTTAAGCGAGTTCGAGTCCGACTCGCATTTGACCAGTTTTTTTTTTTTAATTTAATAATCGCGCTTGTCTAACTGAAATAACATCTATTCTCACCTGGAACCCTCTGTAAATGAGACAGACCGATAGAGTGAAACCTGGATAACTGCAGGGACTTACCCAGTGTCTCAGCTATCCAGGTATAAATCGTCGCTGGAAAGGCAAAACTACTAACATCCAAAAGGGTCATTTCGAGAAAAAGCATTTTTAATGTTTTTTTTGTCTTTACAATGTCATAACTTTTTTTCTTTTGAATGAAAATGGAGGCTGTAAAGGGTGACATATCATGTTTTTTTTTTTATCTGCACGATTCATTTATCGTATTGTACGTGTGTTCAGTATTTACGGAGTTACGTGTCGCTTTAGCATTAATGCTCTCAATCCTAAAAAAATGCTGGTAAGATAAAATTACTAACCTCCACATTAAAGTTTTAGGTAAGGAGTCAATAAATACTAAGGACTTGTCTCCTTTTACTTACTCTCGAGAAAAAAATACTTACATGTATAAAAAATATGTTAATCATAAGCGGAAATGACTTATTGTCAAAAATACTTTGCAAAGCCATAAAGCAAATAGGAATTTAGCATTTAAGATAAGTTAAATTTCAAATGTATGTTACTTAAAGGGCAGAATGATCAATTAACCATCCTGATGATTTACCTTTTATAGGACTTTTTTCTTGTTTCAGCCTTAACAATATTACTTACGCATGAATGTCAGTTGAAATTAATAGACCAAGAAATAAATAAAACATGAATTACTTTGAAATTCCCTTGAGATAGGTTCCTTGCCACCTTTATCTATTAACAACTGGTGTCACCTTTCTGCTCCACAAGTCCCGTAGTACCGCGGATCCAAAGAACTACCTACCGACCCATTACATGCTTGCCTACCATCTACAAGCTCCTTACATCCATTTTGAGCACAAAATTAAATGTAAATTTTATTGCAAATAATGTTTTGGCCTCTGCTCAAAATGGATGTAAGGTTGGGTCCCGGGGTAGGTACTAAGGAGCTCCTCCTCATAGACATGACGATTTGTCAGCTAGTCAGGCATAGCAAGGCGGCCCTTTTGGCTGCTTGGATTGACTACAAGAAGGCTTACGACTCGGTGCCTCACTCATGGCTCGAAAGGATCTTAGAGTTGTATAAAGTTGATGCAACTTTGAGGTCCTTTTTAGGTGTGTGTATGAGGCAGTGGGTCACAGTCCTTCGTCAATCAAGTGGTCGAGAAGTCCCCTTTGATTCGCCTAAGGATTGAAAGAGGCATCTTCCAGGGTGACAGTAGTCCTTTGTGGTTTTGCCTAGCCTTGAATCCTCTCAGATCTTTCCTGACGGATTCTGGGCTTGGATTGACTTCGTAGAGAAGCTGAAGTCATTTCTCACTGTTTGCATCGAAGCGCCAAGATCTTATCGCATTATTGAAAATCACACAAGAGTTCAGTAATGCGATCAAGATGGAATTCGGTGTAGATAAGTGTGCGGTCGAATTTGCAGCTTTCTGAGACGATGACTCTCAGATCTCTCTCCGAAATTGAAACCTACTAACCTACCATCTTGGTATGTCACAGTCTTTGGGTATTGTGGACGGCAATGTCAAGCAGTCAGTGAAAGAGCGCTTCTTCTGCCGCTTGACAAAAGTTCTTAGCAGTCTTTTGTCGGGTGGCAATAAGGTGCGCGCCTTCAATGGCTGGGTGATACCGCTGCTCACATATTTCTTTGGCATACTAAGGTGGACTCAGACTGAGCTGAACGCCCTGGGTAGGAGGGTCCGTCTACTGCTTAAATCAAATCGCATGTTGCACCCACGCTCATCTGTTATGAGATTGTACATCCCGAGAAAATGTGGTGGTCGAGGCATTTTAAATGCTAAGAATCTCCACAACCGCGAGGTGTGCAATCTCAGGGATTATTTCCTTAGCAATGAGTGTGGGATGCATCGAGATGTGGTTGCATTAGACAAGAGCCTCACGCCTCTCTCCTTGGCAAACGAGAACTGGCACAGACCAACGGTGTTGAGCACTGAAGACCGCAAGAACGTGTGGAAGAGCAACGAGCTACACGGACGCTTCTACGGGGCCCTAACAAGACCCGAGGTAGACTTTTTAGCGTCCGTGAACTGGCTGCGATTTGGTGAGCTCTTTGGGGAAACCGAAGGTTTTGTCTGTGCAATTGCTGGCATGGTCATAATGACGAATAATTACCGGAAATATATTCTGAGGGATGGCACGGTCGACATTTGTCGAGCATGCCGTTGCCCGGCGAGTCCCTCAGTCATATAATTTCCGGTTGTTCGCATTTGGCCAACGGCGAGTACTTGCACAGATACGAGTATCACCTCGTGGCCAGGATCATCCATCAGCAACTTGCTCTTCAATATGGTCTTGTTGAGTCTGAAGTGCCGTACTATAAGTACACACCGGCGCCAGTTCTCGAAAATGGTCGTGCTACGCTCTATTGGGATCGATCTGTCATCACGGACAGGACTATTGTCGCCAATAAGCCTGATATCGTATTGACAGATCGATCTCAACGACGGGCAGTGCTCGTCGACGTCACCATCCCGCATGACGAGAACCTCGTGAAGGCCGATAAGGACAAGCAAGTACCCTGACTTGTCTCACGAGGTGACCGCCATGTGGGATATTGAGTCGATGATCATTGTCCCGATAGTTGTTTCGGCAAACGGTCATATAGCGAAGAGGCTCGACCAACACCTCAGGAGACTCTCGCTAGATGTCTGGACCAACGGCCAGATCAAGCATACATTATCGTATGAGAAAAAATAAGAAATTGTGTACCTATTTAATTAATTTTAGAATGTTGTACGTTCTTAATAAATAAATATCAGGATTATCTACGGAACTTGGCACCCATTTAAATCTCAATTCTTATGTCGGTGAAGGCGATAACCATGCATCGCATATTCTTAAAATATTGAACTTGGCTCCCATTTTCACATTTATGTTTTTGACGGGACATCATTCTTTTTTATCAAATAAATAGGTATGCGTTTCCATAAATAAATAAATAGTATTAATATTAAATAAATTGGCATTAAATAATATTAATTAAATCCCAACCCATGAAATTATTAAATTATTGAGTAAGTAGGTAGTTCTGGTGAATCTGTGATCTTCATTAATTATCTTCACCAAATGGTGCTTTTCAAGAGCAAATGTACGAGTTACCATATGCTATTTATACATACAAAATACCCAAATCGCTATAGGTGTACCTAAAATATTTGAAGATTTCCCTCAATTTCTCCAGGACCCCATCATCAGATTCTAACCTGATGACAGTAAGCCTACTCCAGAAGTATGCCCTATCAAACCAAAAACGAATTTTCCAGATCGGTTAATAAATGACGGAGTTCTGAGGTAACTAGCATAAATAATAATTATAAACTGGCGCGCATAATGTCAAAAGATATTGTTTTGACATTGCTTGCGCGTCTAATACGCTTGATGTCACCCGAAAACAATTTGAGAAATAGACTAAAGGTCGAATTTGTTACAAATTTATGAATCGCATAACGCCTTACCTATACTTTTCTAATTTATTTTATAACTTAATAATTACTAATATCTCGTAATATTCTTTAAGTATGTAGTTCAAAGTTTCTTAACAGATGTAACAGATAGAAGTCCCGAATTGAAATATACTAATATCCTTTTTACTTTGTTTATTGAGTAAGGTAAAAATACTAAAGCGCCACAATCGTCGATTCCTGCTATAAGATTATTTACTAACAAACATGACTTCACATGATTTCAAAAGAGAAAAAATACTAAATTACTACAACTGACGGTTATTGCGTAAACGTTATTGACTAAAATACATTTCATTTAGTATGTACTACAAGCGAAATTTACATAATCACCACCGAGTATCCTCAGTTATGTTATCTAAAATTACTAATAAAGCTTGAAACGGCTAGATACAGCAAGCACAATACTTAACCGCCAACTATTCAAAAATATGTCTAAATGAGTCGGATGTTAGTAAAAAATCCTAAGAAATTATTGAAATTTTGACCCAATTTTCACTACTAAAGCGCCAAAAACATGCTCCAATCGCTACGAGACCCAGACCAAACGACGCAGGAAAAAAAAAGCAGTCGTACTGTATATACACCGTGGGCTGCTAAAACCCGACCGATTTTAACCATAGCTTCCTAAGCCTAAATGGAGTAAAAAAAGTCGTACAATATGTAGTCCAAAAACGCATATTTTTTGAAATAATCGCGATTTTCATAATGAAGTGCAAAGCTTAATTGATTTATTTTGTTACAAAAGTTAAAAAATAAATAATGCGTAATTGGACCTATGTTCATATAACATTATTTACTTGTAATTAAGTCAGGAAAATGTGGTTGAAATCGGTCGGGTTTTAGCAGCCCACGGTGTATAACTCATTTTGACCAAAATGGCGCTTTAGTAGTTTTGCCTTTCCAGCGACGAAATAAATATCAGTCTCCTTTACAGAGGGTTCCACTTCCATATTGCTGTTATTACACTTCTGCATAAAAAGGGAGACATAGGTAGCATAAACAACTACAGACCTATTCCTATATTATCCTAAACGGATAGAAAAATCCCTGGATTCTAGTCAATCCATAGAATTATATCCTTTATTAATGACAAGCATAACATAAAATTGACTAATCATAACTTGAATAGTGATAATGACATGTAAATAATTATAATTACAGCAAATAAAGGCTAATAATAATAATTATTATTATTTTCGATTATTTTAATTATTAAATCTTATTATACTTATAACTTATGATAGTTTTCTTTTACACTATGTTATTTTATTATTTCGATGTCATTCAGTATTGCACGTTTACTTGAATATGTAGGTTTTACATTCCCGAGAACAACAAAGCTATCATACAATGCCGTTATTTTGCCTGGTTTTAAATTACTATAAAAACCTTAGTAATGACATATTACGTTTAGCCCTTCAAACAAAAAATATCGTTATAAATGTCCATGTTATGCAGTTACAAATCAAAACTTTTATAATATTTACCACAATAATCCAGTAAGTCACTATTACTGGGAATAAATTTTAACTCATGTTATATAGCCTACACGTACACTCGTGTGTACGTGTAGGCTATATAACGGTGTGCCGTAGCGCTCCCTCTCAGTACGAACTCCTTAGTGGCAACATATACAGCCCCTCCACATTTGTACTTCTCGAACGTACTGACAGAAACATCCATCTTCGTTATTTCCTCATTGAATCAATACCAGGTGCGAGTCCGGCACAAAATTTAAAAAAAATGTCGTTTATTCGCGTTTTGATACTTTCGTGTTTATTAACTGCTTTCGCTGAAGTAATAATTCTTGAAATGAAATGCCCTATAGGATTTGAGAGGGTTGTGATTGGAGGGAGACGTACGTGTGGTGAGTTCAACAAAATAATAAGTGAAGTGGTAGTGACAGTGGTAGTGGTGTAAGTGGTAGGAGTGTGACGACGCGGTATAGCCTAGTTGGTAATGACCCTGCCTACAAAGCTAGGGCGAAGCGCGGCGCCGCCGGCGTCGGTTAGCTTACTGGCCAATTTTTTTACGCCGTACTTACGTACGGTATAATATTTTGGAGAAATTCCGTAAACTTTAAATCCACATTTGTTCTAAAAAAAAAGATGTATGCGAATTATATTTTTTAGGCCCAGGAATATGCAATCCCTAAGAGACATTTTTAACGAAATATTAACTCTGACGTATATATACTACAAGTTTGTTTATTTGTTAAACACAGAAGTGATTTTTTTATAAAAAAAGCTTCTCCAAGAATTATATCCAATCCCAATATAAATACGATGTGTATACAGTTAGAACTTCCAGCTATATTATGCTTAGTAAGAGCGCATAATTATGTATCAGGAATTAAAATATTTAACCTAAACATATAAAATCGCTAGATAGGATTAGGTTTAAAATAAAAGTTAAAAAAATGGCTATCAATGAAAAGTTTCTACAATTTAAATGAATATTTTAGTTGTAAACCTGGTTAAGACTGTTTTAATATAATATATTTACTTGTTATTATACGCCTGAAGTGGGCAAACTGTTGGACCTTTTATTTGATGTTTCAATGTACACAGTTTCTGACAATTAATGAATCTTAATTGGGTTTTTTGGATGTATTTATGTATGTATGTACGTATTCGAGTTTTGTTTGTGACCTGTAGCAAACGGCTTGTCGGCAGATATGCGAGGTAACGTTGGATTTGTCTTTATTCAGGAGTGTATCCTACTGATATTATAAATAAATGAGAAAGTTTGTGTCTTTACCAGTATCGTTAAAACCTTTATATATCCCAAACTAATTAATATATAGGAATCTTAAAAAAATATTCTCGACCAGTAAAGAAAGAGCCTTATTATCCTTTAATATTTATAAACAAAAATCCATACTGGTGATAGAATCCGGGAAAACTAGCTACATTAGCCATGTTACTACCAACTAGGCTAGATGCGCCGTCAAACTACATAAACGCAAGAGGAAGAGTTTCTAGACGTATTATAATTATTAAGGATATATTTTATGGGTTACGTAGCAAAACATCTAAAATCAAATGTTATAAATTCGGTTTTCATATGATCAAAATATATAAAGTCAAATTGCATAACGTACGCAATTAATAACATCTTTAAAATTTCTAGTATTTAAATTCATAACGCTTATAATCTATACTGCTCACTATGTATTACGTTCAAAATACATACAGTCAAATTATATAAGGAACTTAATTCAGAAAAAAATAGTGTCATATTTAAATATGAGGCAGGTTTAGGTTATGCCAGTTCTTCAGCCGGCCCGAAGGGCCAATCCACTCAGAAATAGGAGCTCTGTCGACTCTGTTAAATTAGATATTGAAATAGAAATTAAACTAAAATTCATAAACATATTTGTGTTTCGAATGTTAAACATTAACAACATTATTCATTCAGGCTTTCTACATTAAATATATCGCACCTTTAGAACAATAATGACCTAATTCAAAATTTGTGCTTTCAAACTTCGAGTCATAAATTTGTTATCATCGAGACCTAACTCGAAATTTAAAATTTCTCAATTAGGTCACTATTGTTCTGAAGGTGCGATATGTGTACCTACCAAGTTTATGTCGATTAATCATATTAATTTTGTACTTCGATATTATATTCACTCGACCAGTCGTGTTGTATGTATTTCAAACGTTATAGATTATGCACATTATTCATGTAGGCTTTCGACATTCTAGACGTATGTGTATCAACTTTATAACCTTTGATTTTAGAAGTTTTGCTACGTAACCATTAGCCTAATGGTTAATATAATATGGACGTTGAAAATGTTGAATAATATACACTCCTTTATTTAATTTCAGCTCGAATACCTCCACCGGTCTTACGGATCCCTTTCAAACGTCCTGATCATCATCATCACGCCACACCGTCGCCTATAAAATCAATAATTGAATCCTTTAATCTCATCTCCAAGCAAGCTACTCTCGAGCAAGATTAAACAAGAAACTTTCTGCAGCAACTGTGTGTATAATACAATGAAAACGTAAACGATAACCCTAAGCTGTTCTCTGAGGGCCCTGCCAAGTTGCATTACACTAACTAGCGTTTCTATTCGATTCGTTTTTAAATCAATTGCGTCATTGGTAGATGACGTGATACGAAAAGTCACGTGATCTACCAGTGAGGCGATTGGTTTAAAAACGAAACGAATAGAAACGTTAGTTAGCGCAATGCATCTTGGCAGGGCCTTCTGGTTGGTATCGGCGAAGTAAATACTTGTCACATTAAGGATCATCTTTGGAAGTTAAAGAAAAATCTCCATGTTTAGAATATAGGCATGAAAAACTGTATATGGTCATATGTCCACAAAGTGGGTACGTATCATGTTCAAAATACACAATGGGTCATGAGTCATAACACATAATGGTCAATATATTACGGTTTTATTAGTGAAAAATGTGGTTACTGAATTATCAACAAGTTTTTAAAGTTGTAGGTAATTCCGTAGCTCAGCCTAACCCACTCTGGGATTACAGGCGTGAAGGTATGTAGGTACTTGTATGTTTTTTAAGTATTTGCGAAAAATGTCTACTATAAAAAAAAACTAATGAATGCAGAGAGTTTGGGAAAATGTATAAATATAGAAGCATTCTAGCATAGAGGCAGTCCATCTTAGTCCTCAGGGTTAGCAACGCATTTACGATCTTAGGATTGGAGTCTTGAGATTGTAGTCTTGAGAACACAAATATGGGACACAGATCCTACTTACCTTTAGGCTGCCTGTGTGCTAGTTTGTCGTCTAAATGCCATAAGAAAATATTGTTGTGTACCTACTTCAAATTAAGTATTTAATATTTATTTGTGATATTTCTCTCATATTTGTCATGTACGGTAAGCCTTATAAATTGAAAATTTTAGTACCTAGTCACTTTAACGTCATGTTTAAACTGCAGCACTAATCTGTCAAAAGGCGAGAAAGCGACAAAGTACTAAAGTTTGCAGCTACTTTTTACGCACTTGTTAAAGTATGCATTTTCTTTTCTGTCAAATTCAAAAGTCATGGAAGATGGTCAAACCATAATTATTATAATTTAAAAAAAAAGCTAGTTGTTAGTATGAATAAGAGGCTTTGTTTTTAACCAAAAGTATTAAAAATTGCTTTATTAACGAAGTTTACATACGTGTTTACTGTGTAATCTATTACCCATTATGCAATGCTTTAATCTACTTTTTGTACTTTGTGAGTAGCACTGAGTATAATTGATGACGATGATGATGATATTTAAGATTTAAAAGATAATTAGGAATTTTAGTTTTGGTAGAATATACATGACATACTTAAAGAATTTATTAGTTATAAAGTTTGTTTTTTATTGTCCATCTTCTTCCCTCCATATCGCATTAAATATTGATCCTAGCAAAAAAGTACCTATATTGAATTTTTGTTGTAGATAATTTTATGTAGATTACTTATGTTCCGAATTTTTTTTTGCTTTGGGCCATCGTTTACGAGTTATTTAGATAAAACTAAAAAAGGGACCTTTAAAGGAGGAGCTTCACCCCCACCCATCACTACTTTTAGTATGTGGTTTAAAACACCATTCCCTACAACTATGCCAAAATTCGCTTATACACGAGTTTTTCCCCTGATAGGCAGTTTATGGTCTTAGTTGGGTGGACTATTATCGTCAACGTTTTGATAGATCTTATTTACTTGACTGTAATGGTGGCCGAGTTAAAAACAATAACATAACAGGTAGCCCTGCCAAGATGCATTACGCTAACTAGTGTTTCTATTCGATTCGCTTTTAAACCAATCGCGTCACAGGTAGATGACGTGATACGTAAAGTCACGTGATCTACCAATGACGCGATTGGTTTTAAAACGAAACGAATAGAAACGATAGTTAGCGTAATGAGGGCCCTCAGGTTAAAGGCGATATGGTTTTTACCGCCTAGGATAAAGGCCCTGCAATGTTGGGCGACACTTCGAGATAGATTTAAGTTCCAGCTACTTTGTATTTCTGGAGCAAATATTTATGTAGGTATTCATCTCGCCTCTGAACTTACTAATTAACTTTTATAACTACTCTTTTTAGGGTTCCGTACCAAAATGGTAAAAAAGGAACCCTTATGGTGAGACTTCGTTGTCTGTCTGTATGTCACAGCAGTTTTTCTCAGAAACTATAGAAGCTATCAACTTGAAATTCGGCATATTTGTATAACTTGCTTGCCCGCATCTGTTTTTGGTAAAAAAAGTATGAAATTATTATAGTGACATCTGGAAGACTGCCGATGCTTATAGCACAGGACTCATCTCCTATTATAAGCACTGGCCTTACCAAATTTTAGAAGGATTAAATGGTCTCCCTTATTATGTCTAAACAGTAAGGTGCAAACTATGTTCCTATCGTATTTTCTGCTGTTAGCTATTAGCATGTATAGCTTAAGTTAATCATCCTTTTTATGTATCCATGTTTTATGAAAATAAATTATTATTATTATTATTCTAGATATTTATTTAATTTTCTGTACATTAGGTTATTTATAACAAATATTCAAATATAAAAGTAAAATAACAATACTAATACAAAAAATAGACATTATAAAAAACCTAACCTACGAGTGCCGCCGGCAGCGGGGCAAGGCTCAAGCTACCGGTGGTTAGGGCTGCAGAGAGAGGAACCTCCTCACAATACGTGCCGTGTCGAGGAATACTGCCTTCTGTATCTGGCCCTTGATCCAGCCATCTAGCGAGAGTCTCTTGAGGTGTTGGTCGAGACTCTTCGCTATAAGACCGTTTGCTGAAACAACTATCGGGACAATGATCGTTGAGTCAACATCCCACATGGCGGTCACCTAGTGAGCCAAGTCAAGGTACTTGCTGAATTTGTCCTTCTCGGCCTTCACAAGGTTCTCGTCATGCGGGATGGTGATGTCGACGAGCATTGCCCGGCGTTGAGATCGATCTGTCAACACGATATCAGGCTTATTGGCAACAATAGTCCTGTCCGTGATGACAGATCGATCCCAATAGAGCGTAGCACGACCATTTTCGAGAACTGGCGCCGGTGCGTACTTATAGTACGGCACTTCAGACTCTACAAGACCATATTGAAGAGCAAGTTGCTGATGGATGATCCTGGCTACGAGGTTATGTCTGTGCAAGTACTCGCCGTTGGCCAAATGCGAACAACCGGAAATTATATGTCTGAGGGACTCGCCGGGGCAACGGCATGCTCGACAAATGTCAACCGTGCCATCCCTCAGAATATATTTCCGGTAATTGTTCGTCATTATGACCTCGTCAGCAATTGCACAGACAAAACCTTCGGTTTCCCCAAAGAGGTCACCAAATCGTAGCCAGTTCACAGACGCTAAAAAGTCTACGTCGGGCCTTGTTAGGGCCCGGTAGAAGCGTCCGTGTAGCTCCTTGCTCTTCCATACGTTCTTGCGGTCTTCAGTGCTCAACACCGTTGGTTTGCGCCAGTTCTCGTTTGCGAAGGAAAGAGGCGTGAGGCTCTTGTCTACTGCAACCACATCACGATGCATCCCACACTCATTGCTAAGGAAATAATCCCTGAGATTGCACACCTCGTGGTTGTGGAGATTCTTAGCATTTAACATGCCTCGTCCTCCACATTTCCTCGGGATGTACAATCTCATAACAGATGAGCGTGGGTGCAACATGCGATGTGATTTAAGCAGTAGACGGACCCTCCTATCCAGGGCGTCCAGCTCAGTCTGAGTCCACTTTAGTATGCCAAAGGAGTATGTGAGCAGCGGCATCACCCAGCCATTGAAGGCGCGCACCTTATTGCCACCCGACAAAAGACTATTAAGAACTTTTGTCAAGCGGCAGAAGAAGCGCTCCTTCACTGACTGCTTGACATCGCCGTCCACAATACCCAAAGACTGTGACATACCAAGATATTTGTAGGTTTCAACTTCGGAGAGAGATCTGAGAGTCATTGTCTCAGAAAGCTGCAAATTCGACGAATTTACATCTTTCCCTCGTTGAACATGCATGACCGCACACTTATCTACACCGAATGCCATCTTGATCGCATTACTGAACTCTTGTGTGATTTTCAATAATGCGATAAGATCTTGGAGCTTCGATGTAAACAGTTTGAGGTCATCCATGAACAATAAGTGAGAAATGACTTCAGCTTCTCTGCGAAGTCGATAGCCAAGCCCAGAATCCGTCAGCATAGAGCTGAGGGGATTCAAGGCTAGGCAAAACCACAAAGGACTCAGACTGTCACCCTGGAAGATGCCTCTTTCAATCTTTATCAAGCTAGGCGAATCAGAGGGGACATCTCGAGCACCTGGTTGACGAAGGACTGTGACCCACTGCCTCATACACACACCTAAAAAGGACCTCAAAGTTGCATCAACTTTAAGATCCTTTCGAGCCATGAGTGAGGCACCGAATCATAAGCCTTCTTGTAGTCAATCCAAGCAGCCGAAAGGGCCGCCTTGCTTCGTCTGACTTGCTGGCAAATGGCCATGTCTATGAGGAGGAGCTCCTTAGTACCGCGGGAACCAACCTTACATCCATTTTGAGCAGTGGCCAAAACACTATTTGCAATAAAATGTGCATTTAATTTTGTGCTCAAAATGGATGTAAGGAGCTTGTAGATGGTAGGCAAGCATGTAATGGGTCGGTAGTTTTTTGGTTCCGCGGTACTACCAGACTTGTGGAGCAGGAAGGTGACACCAGTTGTTAATAAAGGTGGCAAGGAACCGAGCTCAAGGGAATTTTGGAATTGCGTTGCTAAACATTAATGTGAGGCTTTGAACCATTTAATCCAGAAGTTGTGCAATCCGTCCGGCCCAGGACTTTTCCAGTTCTGAGCCATTCGAATTGCACAACTGACGTCTTCGGGGCAGATGGTAATAGGCCCCATTGGTTCAATAGCCTCACAAGAGTGTTCAACAGCACGCATCCAGGCTCCTTCTGTGTGCACGACAGGCATCGACCAGATGCTGCGCCAGAAATTAATCATAGCAGCAGGATCCGGTAGGTCTCCGTCGCTCACACCTTGATCGGTTCCTTCCCACTTTCGGTACACCTTCCTCTGATTGCTTTGGAAGAGGCGATTTTGCTGGTACCTATCCACACGCTCTCTATAGCGACGAATACGGCTTGCCCACGCGTAAACCTTCTGCTTCAGGAAGTCGATACGTTCCGTGACACAAGCCATATAATGCTGGGACCTTATTCCGGTCCCAGCAAAGGCTTGGTTTACGAAACGCATGACACGGGGGCATTCATTACCCCCCCTGAAGCAGATTAGCTTTGCTATGAGAGTCCTAAACTTATCGATACGCCGCTCAATTCGCACTTGCCAACTCTATGGCCCCGCAGTACAAAATTGAGTGGGTATCAATAATATCCTCACTGGCTTGTAAATATGACGCCAGCAAGGCATTTAGGGCTCCCATAAGCGCTAAATTTCGTTTACAGGCAGGCAAGCGTGGTAAACGAGGCCTAGAATTGGGTGTGGACCGATACTGCGCGATCGCGTCTTCCAAAGGCCTCCTCAATTGCTCATTTACCTGGCTAGTTACGCTTATATTCGAACAATCCTCAGCGTCGATAACGGGATCATCCTGCGCTGATATCAGTGCGTGTTGGGCGACTGGCATCAAAGCCGATAACGCAGCAGGAGGGTCCCGTGACGAAGCGGAGATTGTACGAATAGGTAGCGATTCCAGGCGTAGCAGATCAAGTACAGACTGATCCAGCCGCCGAAGCCGCTGAATGGCCCGCACTTGATCCGATAATCGTTGGGCAGTTACGGTAATGGCCGGTTCAAAGGTCTGAAACAGAAGCAGCATCCGATCACGGTACGCAGTGAGGTTAGTTCCTCCCTCTGTAGCCCCGTAATACGCTCGCATGCAATTTTCATTATTGGTTTGTGACCATGCGGCGCACTAAACCACCGGTAGCGGGAGCCGTGCGCGGAGCAGGATGCCCCACAGGCCCCAAGCGTGCCGGCAGCGGTGGTCGCCCGCGTCGCGCAGGTGGTCGCGGCGGCGGGGACGGCGGCCCACGAAAAATAAAATGAAGTTGTCAAACTTTACAGTTAGGAAAAATTATCAAAAAACTTTAAAAATCTATATTAAAACTTATGCTTCTCAAAATGGACCTTATTGCATAGATCATAAAATTCATAACAAAATTCTTTTACGTTTTCCAACCATATTATTAAGCGAGTTCGAGTCCGACTCGCATTTGACCAGTTTTTTTTTTTTAATTTAATAATCGCGCTTGTCTAACTGAAATAACATCTATTCTCACCTGGAACCCTCTGTAAATGAGACAGACCGATAGAGTGAAACCTGGATAACTGCAGGGACGTACCCAGTGTCTCAGCTATCCAGGTATAAATAAATATCTGTCTCCTTTACAGACGGTTCCACTTCCATATTGCTGTTATTACACTTCTGCATAAAAAGGGAGACATAGGTAGCATAAACAACTACAGACCTATTCCTATATTATCCTAAACGGATAGAAAAATCCCTGGATTCTAGTCAATCCATAGAATTATATCCTTTATTAATGACAAGCATAACATAAAATTGACTAATCATAACTTGAATAGTGATAATGACATGTAAATAATTATTATTACAGCAAATAAAGGCTAATAATAATAATTATTATTATTTTCGATTATTTTAATTATTAAATCTTATTATACTTATAACTTATGATAGTTTTCTTTTACACTATGTTATTTTATTATTTCGATGTCATTCAGTATTGCACGTTTACTTGAATATGTAGGTTTTACATTCCCGAGAACAACAAAGCTATCATACAATGCCGTTATTTTGCCTGGTTTTAAATTACTATAAAAACCTTAGTAATGACATATTACGTTTAGCCCTTCAAACAAAAAATATCGTTATAAACGTCCATGTTATGCAGTTACAAATCAAAACTTTTATAATATTTACCACAATAATCCAGTAAGTCACTATTACTGGGAATAAATTTTAACTCATTATCTGTAAAATGCATTTTCTCTCATTGCTTAATACTGAATGCGTATTATAAAGTATAATTGTATAAATTATATTCTTTAAAAAAATAGCTTTCGTTTGATATATCAATGCCTTTAGTACTCCCTCTGGTTGTAAAGATATTGAACAAAATCAGTAAATATTTTTTCCTGTAAAATTTACTTTTTGCGATTGCCGACTTATTGTCCGGGGGCGTTTTTAGTTATTAGTTTTTGTTTCCATTGAAAATGATGACAGTAGAATACTGGTTTCCTGTTACTTGTTTCCTGTGTTTCTAGGTGTGACGGTTGACTCATTGCGGTTAGTTAACTTGCGTGTTATCGAATTAACAACGGGAAAGGGAAGGTGATCTGTTAAAAAAACATGCTCTATAAGGTTTGTCTGAAAAGCTTAACAAAATTGAAATATTATCAGTATTTGCTGCGTCCGCTTTGGACTATTGGTCGGAATGACGTCATTTTAATTGCTACCACATTTTGTTGTTTTAAATCTAGCACTAGCCGTGTAAAAGATCACGCGGCGTTTAAGCTCTTTAGCCAGTAGCAGAAATTTGTTAATTTATTCTCTCGGTAAATAATGAATATTTAAAAAAAACAGTATTCTTTTGAAACAAATCTCAGCAACATTTTTTTTCTGAACACATTTCAAAAAGTTCCTGTTGTCAAGTAGGAAAGATATTTCACGGGCTGTTAGCGCAGATCATTATACATTTAGATACGAGGTACACTCGAGTTCACAAATGTTCGACGCCCCCGAACAATAAGTCGGCAATGTGATATTATGGACATTTTATTGTTATGCAAAATTCGGAATCAGCGGGTCAGAATACATCATATATATTTTTTTCAGATTTTTTTTAATGCAATTAAAGAAGATATTAAGAATGACGTGTTTATTGTAGGGAAACTGCAAAATCAAAATGTTACGAGAAAAGTGTCGCTACAGATCAATACAAATATATTTGGTACGATGCGATAACCGGTTTATTGGCGTCAATATTTTTATGAAGTTTTTGGTAAACGATAATACCGTATTTAATTTAATAAACTTAACACGGCAATAGCTACTAACAAAGTTTTAAAGGGAAATAATTCGTTCGTAAATATTCGTAACAGGTACTTGCGTGTACTATTTAATACCAAATCAGATCATGTCACGAACCCAATATATCGTCTGTCTTTTTGCCGCTCAGCCATCATAAGGTACGTTGTTCTCTGTCTTTGATTAAACATTAGAAAGTAATAGATACATGCCGCGCCCCTTCACGTGTCTGTTCTCGCACCGGCAACGCGTAATGTTTGTTTACATTTATAAACAGTTGCAAATTTCTATTGACCGAAAGTGACGTGTAATTATTGATTGGTGCGTCTGGTTAAAAAAAAATGTGTTTGTGTTTATGTGTCAGTGACAAAATAAAACATAGTTTCTTACCTGTGAATCTATTGAGTGTGTTACCTACCAAAACGTGTAAATAAATTAATTATTAAAATGCAAAGTTTTAAAATATGCTGAAACTATGGCTAAAAATTGTGAAATCTGGATAACTAGGACCTGCAAATTTGTCTCACTTAAAGAGGTATTCTACTTACTCAGTGTCTTAGATATCCAGATACAGTACAACTTGGTTAAGTGGGACCAGGATAAATTAGAAACCTCCATAGCTGGAACTCATGTTGAGGTCCTGACACTCTAGCACTGAATTGAGACGGTGAGAGAATTTTACCTCTTTTACTGAGACTATATTTTAAAGAATACTTTGCTACAATGTTTTCTTTTAATTTATAGGTAGACCTCTGTAACTGAGATAACGTCAATTTATTAGGTACCTGTCTAACTTGGACATTTTTGCAGATAAATTTCAGTTTTGTTTATTAATCCTTAGTTGACCCCCAAATTCCGCACTTAGTTAATTGTGCCTAAATGACCTCCAGTTTCAGTTTGGTTTTGCTATCGTACGGATATTTATTTGAAAAATGCAGAAACGAAGGCTTGTAATGATAAAAACTAAAGTTAATATCCTTATATGAAAGTGGAAAGACACGCGATGAAGTTGGTCATTTCTTCTCGTTTTCATTGGAAAATGAAGATGATGACGAAATAACTTTGGAAGTAAATTTAGTAAAAAAAACTAGACGCGAAGCACCAAAAATATAATGACAGATTTTTTTGATTGACGCATTTTGTATGCATTTTTGAACTGTTTATAAGATTACGTACCTACTTGATTATTTTTGTTTATTAAGTACCTACCTTTTTTTATTATTGTTAAAAATTACAACTATAAAATATTTAAAAATATGTTATTTAATTTAATAATCGCGCTTGTCTAACTGAAATAACATCTATTCTCACCTGGAACCCTCTGTAAATGAGACAGACCGATAGAGTGAAACCTGGATAACTGCAGGGACTTACCCAGTGTCTCAGCTATCCAGGTATAAATAAATATCTGTCTCCTTTACAGAGGGTTCCACTTCCATATTGCTGTTATTACACTTCTGCATAAAAAGGGAGACATAGGTAGCATAAACAACTACAGACCTATTCCTATATTATCCTAAACGGATAGAAAAATCCCTGGATTCTAGTCAATCCATAGAATAAGCTGGCTTTCGACACGGCTTCTCAACCATAGATCATATTATACACACACTCAACCAAATTATAGAGAAATATAATGAATACGAGAAGAAAATATACATAGCCTTTATTGACTATACCAAGGCGTTTGAAAGCTTAGAATACAATGGCATACATCAAGCTTTGCTAGTACGGGGAACACGGGAAAAAAAAAACCGTATCATCAAGGCGATATATTAACACCAACGCAGCCAAAATCAAGCTGGAAAAAGAAGGGAGAGAATTTAAACTTACAAGAGGAGTAAAACAGGGCTTTCTTTCCCCATAATTGTTTAATGCTGCATTGGAAAGCATGTTCTGCAACATAAACTGGAATGGAAAAGGTATAAAAATTGAAAGTGAATCGATGATCAACTTAAAATTTGCCGATGATAGTGTTTTTATTTGCAGAAGATCCAAATACCCTTGAAGTAATACTTAACAATCTGGCAACAGAGAGTAGGAAACTGGGGTTAACCATGAATGTATCAAAAACTAAAATACTACCGAACAGCAACAAACCGCCTATAAATGTCAGAAATTTCACAAAAGATTACATAGGAGACTAAATATACCTAGTGGAATTAATATCTTTGCAGGAAGATATGTCCAAAATAATATAAAGAATAATAAAAAAATCCTGGAATAAATATTGGGCCTTAAAAGAAATGATGAAAAGCACAACCTAGGCCCTAACAAAGAAAAATGAACTTAAACTTGAGGTAGATATGTCAACATAATATGGATAGGAGCATATTACATAAGAAACGAATATATAAAATAAGAAATATCCATATTAGAAATCAAATTAGGGTGCGAGATGTAACAGTTAAAATACGCAAACTTAAATGGAAATGGGCTGGTCATATCCACTCTCTGGTCAAAAAAAGTAACAGACTGGTCCCCAGAGATGGCAAGAGATCCAAAGGAAGGCCAAATTGCGATGGAGCAATAATTTAGACGCATTAATAGGACGAGCATGGAGTAGGACAAGAGACAGGAAAGAATGGAGAAGACTGGAGGAGGCCTTCATCCAAGGGGCGCGCTAACTAAAGAAAAAAGGGAAGGAAAGACATAAATATTCATATATGACAAGTTCCAGAAAGAATGTAAAAACAGATAATAACTAACATTTTATATCCTTTATTAATGACAAGCATAACATAAAATTGACTAATCATAACTTGAATAGTGATAATGACATGTAAATAATTATAATTACAGCAAATAAAGGCTAATAATAATAATAATTATTATTTTCGATTATTTTAATTATTAAATCTTATTATACTTATAACTTATGATAGTTTTCTTTTACACTATGTTATTTTATTATTTCGATGTCATTCAGTATTGCACGTTTACTTGAATATGTAGGTTTTACATTCCCGAGAACAACAAAGCTATCATACAATGCCGTTATTTTGCCTGGTTTTAAATTACTATAAAAACCTTAGTAATGACATATTACGTTTAGCCCTTCAAACAAAAAATATCGTTATAAATGTCCATGTTATGCAGTTACAAATCAAAACTTTTATAATATTTACCACAATAATCCAGTAAGTCACTATTACTGGGAATAAATTTTAACTCATTATCTGTAAAATGCATTTTCTCTCATTGCTTAATACTGAATGCGTATTATAAAGTATAATTGTATAAATTATATTCTTTAAAAAAATAGCTTTCGTTTGATATATCAATGCCTTTAGTACTCCCTCTGGTTGTAAAGATATTGAACAAAATCAGTAAATATTTTTTCCTGTAAAATTTACTTTTTGCGATTGCCGACTTATTGTCCGGGGGCGTTTTTAGTTATTAGTTTTTGTTTCCATTGAAAATGATGACAGTAGAATACTGGTTTCCTGTTACTTGTTTCCTGTGTTTCTAGGTGTGACGGTTGACTCATTGCGGTTAGTTAACTTGCGTGTTATCGAATTAACAACGGGAAAGGGAAGGTGATCTGTTAAAAAAACATGCTCTATAAGGTTTGTCTGAAAAGCTTAACAAAATTGAAATATTATCAGTATTTGCTGCGTCCGCTTTGGACTATTGGTCGGAATGACGTCATTTTAATTGCTACCACATTTTGTTGTTTTAAATCTAGCACTAGCCGTGTAAAAGACCACGCGGCGTTTAAGCTCTTTAGCCAGTAGCAGAAATTTGTTAATTTATTCTCTCGGTAAATAATGAATATTTAAAAAAAACAGTATTCTTTTGAAACAAATCTCAGCAACATTTTTTTTCTGAACACATTTCAAAAAGTTCCTGTTGTCAAGTAGGAAAGATATTTCACGGGCTGTTAGCGCAGATCATTATACATTTAGATACGAGGTAGGTACACTCGAGTTCACAAATATGTATACACTTTAGTACCTTGTCACGTTAACCGCTGTGACAATTCATGTATGGCAGTGTAAACATGACATTAAATAGACAAGGTACTAAAGTGTACACATATTTATAAACTCGACTGTACGTTAAGGTATTAAATAAAAAAATATAATTACTGGGTTTGCAATAGTGGCTAAAATGTACACTTACTACATGTTCTTTTTAAGTTTGTAATAAAAACCTTTCTCTTCCATAAAAAACATAAAAGTCACTAATACGCTAAGGTGAGGATCCACTAGAGCTGCAGGCCTTTAGCGTAAACACACTCGCAATCACAATCGTTTTCATTTTGAAAATCGAAGGCTTGTCTGCGTACAAAATGAAATCAATTGTTTTGTGTTGAAGCCGATCGCGATTGCGAGTGAGTGAAAGGCCTGCTGTTTGAAGTAGCTAAACAATGTGCGAGGAAATAAAGGTTTTAAAAATTAAAAAACCGCCATCGGCGACTCACAATATTTTTAACCAAAAGCCGACTTCAGTAGGACTGACTTTCCATTTTAAAAGAAGTAATTTTTTGCGTTTTTAAGGCGGTTTTTTGTTTTTTTTAACTTTTTTTATGCTTTATAGTGATCATATTAAGCTGTTATGTAGTCCGACTTCTTAGTTGATATGAAACTTTAAGACATTTCAAGCTCGCTGGAAGCTACTCCACGGGGAAGTCATAGTCATATTTTAAAATTTAAATGTTCTTCGTTATAGTCGCTTAACAATCTTAATCGAGATATTATTTAAAATACATAAATACATTAAATCATTCGTGTTTTCCGGAGGGGTAGGCAAAGTCCACGTTTTTCCATCTGGCTACGATCCTGACAAATCTCTTTCGCTTTTCTTTATTCATAATCGACGGTAAAAAGCGTAAACGCTGTAACCCGCAAAATCAAATTTTACACCAGAGCTTAAAAACTTTTGAAATTTTACAAAAAAAATCATATCTTTTTTTTTATTTGAGCTATCGGTGCCATTTTTATACTACATATGTATTTTCAAATTCCCTATTAGATCATATGCCTGTCGTGTACTACAAGTGACTAGGTTTCTTTTTAGTGTCGGTTACAGCAACCTGACTTTTTTTTTCAATACGATAAAACGCTGTTAATGATTTTGTTAAATGTATGGAAAGGTAATAATCAGTGTGATTTCTAATAAGCGTAAGTGATGTAACCACCATTCTTTAAATGTTGAGCACTGCCTAAATTGACGTTATGCTGCAGTGCTTGCAGTTTAAAAAAATCATAATTGTATTCAATGATAGATGTCAAAAAAGGTTATTGATATTAAAACGACGTAAATATGAGATAACATTTATTAATCCTTTTTTTAAATGTTATCCTAAAGAATTAATTAATACGAATATGTTTGTATTGTGTATGTAAATATATTTTCAATCCTCCATTAGATATAAACATCCGAACATCTACATATAAATATATATATACATGCTTATAAACATTTACAATACAAGTCTAGTTGAAAAAAAAGAAATGCATTTATTTTAACGATAATTATGCATCGCTACAAACACTTCGTATAAAAGAAGTATATTATTATGAAATTTATCATGAAATCGAATGATGAAGAAATGAATCACAAGTTAACTTACTCATGAAATAAAGTCAATTAAAATTAAAAACATCAATGTTTAACAAACTGAAAAGTTTAAGACACTATACTAGCGTTTCTTCAAACTAATAACTATTATCAAAGTATTGTTAAAATCCGTAAAGTAGTTTTAATTACTTATAATTATGTAAAGCAACACTTAATTCTCAGAATTTATCATACTAAGTAGTTACTATTTAAATGAAATAAGAATTCATTAGTATAGTATTAACTATTCACATTATTTGCACTGGTTTACTATTAAAATAGATATAATTACATTTTAAACTTTTGTTGTCACGCGGTGAAAGACCTTTACACCACACACAACTTGATCCCACGGCGGTCTCAGACTGACTGATCGGGGCGGTAAGCCGTTATCCACACAGCATGAGCGCGTATTTGAAATACGGTAAACTCAAGCGACCAATAATAAGCAATCGTTTAAGAAATGAGGTAAAGGTCAGTAATATTTTTGCGTATTACTTCATATTTGGTGTAACTTGTGAGTATTCACATTATGGTGTCTGATTAAAACGTAGTAAGTCACTATCATCTAAATATATTTTATAGAAAACGTAGTAAGTGTAGTGTCACTTTTTTTTTCAATACGCGTAAACGCTGTAAATGACAGTGGAAATGGTTTTACGCACGCAGTAACCTACTGGACTCGAAAAATTTGTAAAATATGAATTGGTGTAAATGCAAATGCAAAATAAAGACCTGTTTTTTGGCGGCTTACAGCAATTAATTTTGCTATATGTCAAAAAAGTACATACAATTTCAACGCTGTACAGAATTTTCTAATCGTCGTAGAGCCACGAGACCCGGACCATTCGACGCAGAAAAAAAATCTGATTCCGAATATGCAAAAAAAATTTTTAGGTACATTGTGGGTTACAGCGTTTACGCTTTTTACCGTCGTATATCGAGTCACGCACGCACGTTGGTTTCGGTTACTTAAGATTCGGTTTTTTTTTTGTATTTCTCCGATTTGATTCGAAAAAGTACGCCTAGGGCGGCCCCTTCCGACCATTCCGCTTACTTTTGCTCTGTATATTAAGATATTAAGATATTATCTTATCGCCACCATTGAAATAGGTACCGTTTAGGAGATTTTTTTTAGAACACTTGCATCGTTCTATATTGAAATGACAGCGTTGCGGTCACGTAACTCACCGGCAACGCTCACGTCAACCTACGACACGCCACGACGTACGACGACGAACTAACACTAGTAGAATAAAATAAGCTTAAACAAAGTGGAATATTATTAATGATCGGCTACCGGTAGCAGATTTTCGTCGAAAGTATAACATGGATATGTTTCTATTTAAATTTCGTGCTTAATTTATATAATTATTAAAAATGTATGCAAGTTTATAGAGGTTTTATCATGTTTTATGAAATATCGATTTACAATTACACATCTCTCACATACGTTAATGTAGAAAGGTCATTATCTTTATATAATTAATTGGGTCCTAAATCCGATCCTAGATCCGAAAAGATTGACAATATAAAAAATATGATAATTTACTAAATACAAATTAAATCAGTGAGTTTTTAACAGTATAATCATGGTTTTATTTTTAGCAACACAGACTTATCCATATTAGTTATTACGTTTGACGTTAAAGTGACATAAAATGCTACCGGTCGCCGATCATTAAAATATTATAGAGGGCCAAGCTGTATAACTAAACACTAGGTGGTTAAAATTAAGAATAGTTAAGAAAACACATTTTGAACATAGATAAAAAACATTTAATTGACACTTTAAGAATATCATAACATTGGCCGATGCAGTTCTGTAATACATTTCAATTGTTCTAATTTTACTGTAATGACTTACATTTCAAGACATGGTACAGTTGGCGGCAGGTATAGTTCTTAATTTCATGAAGGATGGTTACAGTAATCTTAACCTAAAAGCTCTAAAGATTGATGCGTTGCCATGCCAACAGCTATCGCGAAATAATGGTAACCCTGAAATATTATTACGTCAAGCCATTACTGCACCAATTTCTCAATCTATCCGAATTTAATTACAGGGTTCTTTGTTTTGTAGCGGATCGAGTCTGCTGCAATGGTATTTTATATTTAGATACGTTATGCTCATACTAAACGCACATAAAATCCGTCGCCAATTACTGACAGTGGCTACGTTGCTAAATTTCTACAGACAAAGACGACAATCCGTAGCGAACGCTATTGTTAGAAAGAGATAAATAGTTGTTTCAAATTGCTTACCCGAATGACGTGGCGTGCCCGCCATGGCCGCGTGATGGCCGCCACAAAATATAGCGATTTTAACAAAAAATGTAAAATATATTTACGGTAGTTACGAATGAAATGAGACATCCTTTCGTCCTTTTATAGTTACAGTATAATTTCGGCAGCCTCTAATAACACAAGACGGCATTTTTTATGACTTATATTTGTTGCATTTCGGTAATAAAACTTTACTGTTTTTGACGCGTGCGTGTCAGCGGCCACGGCGCGACTGAACGATAGTAAGGTAATTAATTACCTTCCTTTTTGAGGAAAGTTTTTGCGCGCAGATGACGTATCTTAATATAAAATATAATTGGTCTGCTCATAGAAATAGACACATCACATCGGACGCGGTAAAAACCAACGAGCTATTTTTCTTAGAATTTAAATTAGGGTGATGGCACCAGTGTTTGACACTTTAAGCTGGCCGGGACCAATAATGGACACTTCATTCTTAATTCAAAGATCGTACGGTCCTAAATTGATTGTTGCTAACAAATGAATAGCCCTTATCTTCTGTACAATAAGAGTCAAGTGTCCATTATTGGTCCTGGTCCATTACTGGTTCCATCTCCCTACACGCGGCGAAAATGCGTTCATTTACCAATAATTTCCAGGACAAAATTATTGCATACGAGAGCATGGAAATTACGGTCGATTAACAACAACAACTTAGTCCGGTAGCCCTATACACAACAACACGCCTCACCATATAAAAACATTCACTATTGCACAGTATAAACAGTAGTTCGTCTTCGAACAAAACTATATCACGCGGCTTGCGTGTGCGCGTGCCTCGACCGTACGCGCCGCGAGCCACCACAAGCCAACTCAACAGAAAGCACCAAACCGGTTAAGTTAGGGCTGCGCCTTCGCTGTTTTCGTGCGTATTACGAGGATTGTAAAGCTAAAAATTTCCATAATAAATGCGATAAAGTTTAGCTCCCCTTAAACCTAGTCCGATTTTTACGATTTTTACCCGACTGCGGCAAAGCCCAAAAGGAGGGTTATTGAATATGTTGTAGATGTCATGAAAAATAATGTCTATACGTTTTCCTTTCCAAGAAAATATTACTTAGAATGAAAAAAAAAACAGAAACGTACAGACCTATTTCTTTCTAATAACTAGTTACAAAATGTTCAAAAATCGTGGAAATCTTACTTGATTAACGTTATCGCCCGGAGCTAAATTTGTATAGCTTTTTTACAGCTACGCGATTTTAGCGGCCGTTCAGAATCCTCTTAAGTATCGGGCGACGCGAATCGACGCAACCCTAGCGCCCGAGCGGTAATAGGTAACGGAAACTCCTAATAGGCCAACGACGAACTACTTTTCTATTTAAATGTTATGTTGGTGTGTACATGTAAATTTATGTAGTGGAACGCGCCCTCGTGGATTATTAACACTATCTATATCTATTCAATAATAAGTAATTAAACCTCTACAAACTTAATCGGCGAAATTTAAAAATAATTATATGTACAATTTCGAAATTATTCTCGTTGCCTCAATGCCTCGCTCTAATACTATCTTAATTATTTGGTCCAAAACCAGAACTCAGACTTAATTTACATTTACTTGAAAACGCTGGTACGTCTTGAAAATCCTTTATACATTTGAGCTAACAATTTTCAAGAACAATAAATAACTTAAAGCCGGTTGGTTAAAAATATAAATACCAATGAAACAATATACTGATTCAAAGTTAAATCTTGTCATATAACTTATGTTGTGCGTAAAGAAACTTAATCATAATAATATACGGAGAAACTCCTCGAAACAGCAAGTATTGTGAGGAGGTTTCTCCCTCTGCCAGCCCTGACCACGGGCACCGGTAGCTTCAGCCCTGCCCTTCTGCCGGTGCCACCCGTAGTTTACGTTTTTTATAATGTTTATTTTTTGTATGAGTATTGTTTTTTTACTTTTATACCTTAATATTTATCGTAAAAATCCTAATTTACAAAAATAAAATAAATATCTAAAATTATCTTTATTTGGTAATACAGCTCAGTTTATAGCTACTTATTTACAATTTAATTACAATCAGGGCTGTTTGATTATGGTGCTTATTAATAGCACCATAAGAATGCACCGAGCGTCCAGTATTTTATTTATTTATTTTAATGGAATAGTAACAAATTACAAACTGTATTTTTTTTTACAAACCATTACACAATTATACAAGAAAATGTTTGCAAAATAAAACATTGTCTTGGAATCTTAAGATGGTTTTTTGTTGTACAAGTGAATACAAACTGTGTATAATGATTATGACATAGTTTAATAATAAAGGTTAAGGTTATTAAACTATGTCATATATCACACGGTGAGAACGAAAGTGACCTAATACGAAAATCAAACTTTTTGGGAAATCAACAAAATGTGTTTACGATTTAGGAAGTTTCTACTTAATTATATCATAACTTCCCGAAATAAAGAGCTTGAGGAAAAAAAACAACTTCCATGTGTTCCTTACGCATTCCTTAACCAATTCTATTTGTTTTTAATATTTTAAATATTAAATGTACTAAAGTTAATATCTGCTCAAAAAAACCTTCCAAATATAAGTCACTTTAGCATTAAAATTGACATAAATTACCAATGACCTATTTTGAATTAGGGTCACTACAAGACCAAAGAGTCATTGGTTTAGGCACAGCTTAAAATGTAAAAATGACTCAACTAGTTTTAAGTCAGACCGAACAGCATAAATTTAAATGATAGAATGACTCAAAAAGGACATCGACATCGCTCACTTTAAGACTTAAATCCATTCATAGAGCTTACCTTATTACACGTGATGTAACGACGCACTAAGTTTTATGTCACTGCTTTTTTTTAATTACGTGCATACACTTCTGACGCAATACTAAATTCGTCACTATTGCAATGGCGAGAGGGGCGGGGTGCGCGGAAATGAAAGAGACCCAAAGTCTACGTTTCTCCCTTTCTGGCCCAATTTCGTCAGTTTTTGATTGAGTAAGCAAAAGAACATCCTTTTTTAAGTCATTTTACATATTTAACTCAATTTACCAAAATTTTGAATTAGGTCACTTTGGTTCTCACCGTGCGATATGTATATACATTTCACATACCTTCGTGTAGTCAACTTAAGGGAAAAAGGCCACTTTTACCCGACTGCCGAAGGAGGAGGGTAATGTGTTTACCAGCCTATGTATGTATGTTTGTTCTTTTGTGGCGCTCTATAAACTAAACTCGATTTGTGTTACTAAAGATATGACAGTAATCCAAATTTAATATGGCGGTAACCAGACGCTATATTGTAAAAAATAATAAAAGTCTAAGAACGATGACTATTGGGTAATCATTGAGTAGGTATGTAAAAATAACCTTTAGGTTTCTTTCATCATTTTTCATTATGAATGATCATTTAGGATTTATAACGACTTAAAATTGGTTAGCAACAGTCGGGTTTGTAAACGCTTGCTCTTTGATAGACTTTTTTTTTTTTATTATTTTGCATTAAGTTATTCACTTATAGTTCAATTCTAATTAAGTTTTGTCATACCCTATAAATCGTTTTGTACCACAAAAACCCAAGTTTCTATTTCAGAACAATACTTTGGTTTGTTACAAAACACAATTATATACCTAGTAATGCCGCAAGGCGACGTCATGGCGGTTCACTTGAATTATTACTTAATAATAATTATTGATATAAAACAAAACAAAGTGAGTCAGTTTCCTCTTTTCCCCGTAGGTACTACTAATAACGGAATCACGGTGGGGCATGTTCACCGTTCTTCTAATTGTATACACACAATTCAAGTTAGTTACATGAAATACAAATTAAATCTTAAATGACGTTCTTTGGTTTTGGGATAATATGCATGGAATTTTTAAATGGTATGTTTCAACGAAATATGAAAATACCGTAAAAGAGATCACCAAAAGGGAAATAAAAATTAAAATCGGTCAAGAAACACGGATGATACAAGCATAGATAATTAGACAGCGATTAGACGGAGAGATCCGATATGCACTGTGACGTCATGTAGCACGTCGGCCATATTATAAACTTTATAATTTCGTTTTGCTAGAAAGAGATAGGAACAAATCTTAGTTGGTTAGCAATTCAAAAATTGATTTTTTCCAACTTTTATTGATAGTAGGAGATCCGAATAGGAGACGATTTGCACCGGGCTGTTTATTCGATAAAAAGTATTTTATACCAAATTTAATATGCTAAGTAATATATGGCGAATAGGTAGGCTGAAAAATTTCAGTCCAGTACATAGTTAACTAAAAAGTAAAAAATTTACTTTGTTTAAAAAAAATACAATAGCTTGTTTAATGGACAAATTACATACCAATCGAAAGTATGAAGCCTATAGAATATGCAAACGTTAGTTAGAGTAGGCAGGTATAAACAGGTAAGTCGGTACTAGTAATTTGCACCAAACCTAACGTTTGCATATTCTATAATACTTTCGATTAGTATGTTATTTGTCTATTAAACAAACTTTTGCAATTAAAAAAAAAGTTCATTTTTTTTTTTTTTTTAATGATATAAGTACTACACTGAAATTTTTCAGCCTACCTATTCGCCACATATTATTTAGCGTATTAAATTTGATATAAAATAGTTTTCATCGAATAAACAGCCCGGTGCAAATCTTCTCCTATTCGGATCTTAGACCATGAAGCTGTGAAAAAAGTAATGAATATTCCCTATTGGTTGAGTGTAATAGGGGTGCGTTCGGGGTAAAAAAAATATAATTATAATTAGTCCGTCAGTAAGATTATAAAAAAATATTGAACACGTATTTTTTGCTTTATCGTATCAATCAAAATTGACAAATATAACGCGCATCAAAGTTCGGGAGCGGGGGCTCGTGACGTCACAACGTGGTTTAAAGTGTGGCAAGGCGTGACGTCACGCGAAACTTCAACGCACTTTATTTTGGTAATTTTTTGTTTAATTGACAAAATAAAAAATGTGTCCAATTTTATTTTTTTATGTAAATTACAGACTAATTCGATTTTTTTAGGACATTAGCCTAACAATATAGGCTTGTTGTGACGCGACTTCATGCGATCACGAGTCGATTTGAATATACATGGCTGCTTTTTATGAATCCTAGTGATGTAAAATCTAGTTAACTTTTCAATGTATACCGAATTAACGACTACCAACGCTCTTAGATTTATATTTTGGCCCTGTAAATTCGTGACCTAAACTATATTTCTAAAAATACTTCCCTTATGAGTTAATGAGCAATTCTAGAAAGTCCTGGTCGTAGTCTTTGAGCCGCAAGCCTTGTGGACTCTCAGTGTGGATTCCGGCGAGTTTGCCGAGTAGCCAGAACGTTTCCATCTCGCCTTTGCCCTGCAAAGAAACAGTTTTTAAGTGACACGTGCACGCGTACATTACGTAAGCGGTGTGACATATTGTATGAGGATTCATACTATACAACGCAGTGGAACGCGCATGCATTCGGTGTGGCTCGGCCTTTATAGTTTCACTATGTCCACCAAGAGTCTGAGTTATGACTTATGAACTATGCCAAATAACAGCTTTGAAATTTCTCAAATTACAAAAACTCAAATTACGCCGACTAAGTTGTAAAATTGAATCTTGAAATAAAATGTTCCGTATTTTTACACATTTAAATTGTTGTTACGACAGTTCTAGACAAGTAGGTAAACAAAAGAACTGAAATATCAGTTGATCACCAAACACTTGTGGCGGTCAGCGACGCTCAAGAAAACGCTACCGCTTATGAGCTTAGGCAACCGCACATCACGCCACCGCATCGTGCATCTTTTGTCTAGCGCGCGGCGGCCGGCTTACTGATATTGTTCATGCGCGTAAGCATGGTTATAACAATGCTATAATTATTATTATAGAAAGCTTAACCATGGCAACGCTCATTATACAGGGTGGTACTTTATAAACTGTACATATTCAAAGTAAGATCCGACCGAAACCGCGAGACCGAGACCGAGACACGGAAAAAGGGGTATTGATTATATATTTGCGTTTTTTTTACTATAAAAAAACCCGTTAGTAATGAAAAAAAGGTTTTTATAAAGGTTTTTAGTATTTAAGTTTGTTAAAACTTAATACTCAAAATTGAAAAGAACAATACTTATTATAGGAATGATCGAACAAAACAATTTTTTGGCATTGTACCCTGTTAAAAAAAATTAAAACGATTGCCCCGGTGTCTCGGCCGCGGCCGAGAATCTCGGCCGTTTCGGGCCGAGACCGAGATCTTGGCACGATTTTAAGCCGAGATTTGCCGAGACCGAGACCGAGATCTCGGTCGGATTCAAAGGGATGAAATTTTAGGTTAACTTATAGGTAAAACAATGTTTTTTTTAAATTTTTTAGCCACTGGTTTTTTTTTACAGATTGTCAAACTTTTTAATAAAGTTTGGGTAGTACACTTACTTGTGACGGTGTAACTTTTGATCTAATAGCCCAAACAAGATAAAACAAAATGCATAGTATTGACATTAGTTAGGTTTATAATAATTGATAACAATATTAGACCAATAAAAAAAAACTGAGTAACTGCTTTTTTTGTGGAAAATTACTGCGAAAATATGATTTTGTTTTCATAAAAACATGATTTTCTCAAAATTTTGCAGATATTTTACAATTTTTTTAACGTTTTTAGATCTAAAATTTAAGGAGGAATAATAATAAGCAAAAAAAATAGTAAAATACCTACAAAATTTTGAGAAAATCGTGTTTTTATGAAAACAAAATGACATTTTTGCTGTAATTTATTTAAAAAAATAAGAAAACAAGTGGTTTTTTTTTTTTATTGTTTTACCTATAAATAACCTAAAATTTCATCCCTTTCAACATGTACAGTTTATCGAGTACCACCCTGTAGAACTGTTTTCACGCTTCGGTTACACTATAGTTGGTATTCTGATACCGTTAACCGTTCATAGTACGCGAGTAGAAAAAAAAAAAAAAAAATACATGTAATGATCAATGTTTAAATTATATGGACGGCTTAGGAACTTCTTCTATAACGTGTGTCTGTATGTGACACCGTAACTCCCGAACGGATGAACCAATTCGGACGGTATTTTTTAATCTGTGTTCTGCTGTTTCCTGTGTACCGTCGAGTCTTACCGGGATGTCACTGATACCCCTTGATTCCACCTCGTAGCCGCCGATTTCATCCAACGCCTTTTTTGTTGTGTCTGATATGTGGATTTTCATTGCTGAAAAAAAAAAACATTAGTGTTGGTGGTGGTAGGATCTTGTGCAGAAGTTGTGCAGGGTCCGTACGAATCGCTACCGCTTATCCCTTAAACTACCACCAGCAGCAGTAGAAGCAGTGTTCGCATTAGCGGCCTTTACATGGCACAGTTCGGACCGCGGGAAACGCCACGAGCCATTCCACGCGCCAGTCCGACCCGTTGGTTTTTTACTATTTTACTATTACAGTTGCATTTACACGTACGGTTCGGAGCGAAGATTGGAATGGCGCGTGGCGTTTCCCGCGGTCCGAACTTTACGTGTGCAGGCCGCTATTGTTACGTTGCGGTTTAGGTATAAGACAACCAGTAAAATTGTTACTACAAGCATATTATATATACTTATAGAGGCATTGAAGCTTAGTCTTCGGGTATGGCATCGCATTTGAGGCATTTGAAGTCTTGTGATTATGGTCTTGAGAATGCCAATGTGGGTCTTAGATCCAATTTACCACAGGGCCCTTACCTAAAAAGTTACAATTTACAATTTGTCAATCAATCAATCATTTGTCAATCAAAGCTGTAAGATAGACGTAGCTAGAAATTACTCTTTTACCGAACAATTGTCTTCGTGTTTGATATCCATGGACTTATTTCTCTAATAAGTCCATGAAAGTGTCTATAAATAATTTGACATTTGCGAAATACACCTTAGCGGGTTAGCCATATTAGGCCCGCGCTGTTAAGGTGGTAATATGGCAGCGTTTATCGCGTGACCAAGTGTGAATAAGGCATCCGTCACCTTCTGACACGTAAATATGTACGAGAGTGACGGATGCTTTACCCACATTTGACACGCGATATAGACGCAGCCATACTAGGCCCGCAGGAGTGAAAGCCAATTAAAATTAGAATAAGATCTGTATTCCTATATTTAAGACCTAATTTAATACCTGTGATTTACAAATAAAAAATATTCTATTCTATTCTATTCTATTCTATTCTAAGAACCCTGCTGTCAAACTGGAATGATTAATCATTTTTCACCCCTTAGAGTCCGGACATTTTCCACATAACAGATTGTTAGCTCCATATTGTAAATAATAAACAGTATCTTCCATTATAACTTCCAATTAATAAATAACTCCGGAGTCATTGTCGGGATTTGTCAAGTCACTAAAATCTTTAAAGTCTATGAAGACACTGCCATCTGTGGACTATACAAAGAACTAGCATAGGAAATTGATAGTGCTGTTCATTTTACTAGAAGATCGAAACTTTGCGCGAGTACGATAGAGGGCGCAGAAATTAATGATCTTTACCGCCACCTAGTAACGGTTAGAAGAACTACGTCAAGTTCAGCGTAGGATTAAAAATCCCAGCATCTGTTTGTTTACTGACAGCTTACAGATACACATATAGCAGCAAAGAGGGCGCACAAAAATATATTAATATTTTTTTTGTTTAGGTACCCTTTTTTGTCGACACTCATTTGATAAACAGTATCACTTCGTTGAATTTTCATTCATCAACAGACTTTTCTATGCGCAAGAGTTTAGATAGTCACAAGTCTAATCCAACCGACGTAATTAATATTTTAAATAACCTGAAAACAATAAGGCTTAAGTGGAAAATAGCTTTGGATGAATCAAATCGATATGAAAAACCATAAAAAAAACATAAAAGAGATAGAACAACGAATTACCTAAGTCCCATTATACATTATGGTTACCGCCTAGAATATCGGGCCAGTAATGGCGGCCGAGTTAAAAACAATACCATAAACTGGGGTCCTAGTGAAAAAGGGTAGGTACAAGTCGACTTAACTTGTAATAAAAAAGGGTATATACATTGGAGTATACTAGACTTAAACCCTTTTTCACTTGATCTTCAGAAGACTTATACCCTTTTTCACTAGGACCCCAGCACGTCAAAAGCAACGTGGTCTTACCTATGTTCCATTCCATAGACTTGTATTATTTAGTACGAGGGGCACACCGAAATGATCGGGAATTAAAAAACTACAAGTACTTTATACCTAAATTATATTTCATTGTTATTCGAAGTATTCTTCCTTGCAATTAATGTAGGTACTTTTGCATTCTTTCGAACCAGTTATTAAAGGAGTAACTCGTCTCTGAAGAGGACGTTTCCAAAATGGCCGATTTATACGCTTATTCTGCCGCTTCTGGGTCTTGAAATCGTTGACCACGTAACAAATCCTTAATTTATAGGAATGTAAAAAAATCGTTAGAGCTCAAGTCAGGACTATATGGAAGATGAGACATTAACTCTACGTTTTCCTGGTTCAAAAACTTTTTTGTTTTCGAGCGGTATGGAAGCTCACATTGCCGTGGTGTAAGAGGATGCGGCGTGTACCATTACCTCTACGGAGTTCAGTCACCGTTTCTGGCAAACAAACCGAAGTTTAGCAATCGGCGGTAACCGTTCTATGTTCCTGTAAAGGAATTGTGGCCACATGTCCTTTTTTGGAATCAAACGGAGCCATCATTTTCCTCGATACGCTACGGGAACACACCACGTTCGTTGGCTTCACCTCGCTTTCGAGGACCCAAACTGCCGACTGATATTTTCTTTCAGGTTTATAAGAATAAATCCATAATTCGTCATCTAAGACGATGTTATAGACAGGTTTTGACTTCCCTCCATCGAAGCGTTTCAGAGTAGACCGACACCTCTCAACACGAGCCGCCTTTTGCTCTACAGACAAATTATGGCGTACCCAGCGGGAAATTAACTTTCTGACGCCCAACTCATTATGCAAAATATTTTGAATTGCAGTCATTCCAATCCCTATGAAAGCGTGAATCTGTTCGTATGTCACATGTCGATCATCTTGTAGAATTTTTTGCACAGCCGTCACGTTTTCAGGCGTTACTGCTGTTTTTGGTCGACCACTAGAATGTACGGTGCTGAGAGAGGCACGACGTCGACGAAACTGCCAATACCAGCGATAAATAGTCGTTTGGCTTGATGCTTCCACATTATATATGGAAACAAGCTCACCGAGACATTCACCTTGAGATAACCCTCGACGAAAGTTGTGAAAAAAATGGCACGGAAACTTTCACGCCTGAGCTCCATTTTGCCTATCGTCTTGTCAAATTTAAACTGGCATTCCGAAAAAAAACGAGCTTTTTTTTAAATTGTATAAATGTCATTATGGTTGCAAGTGGCCAGTACTCACGTAACGAAAAAGGTTTTATGCTAAGGCAATCCCAAGTACTCAATTCCCGATCATTTCGGTGTGGCCCTCGTAAACACTTTTATAACCTCAAAATGCATAATTTTTGGATAAAATTCCCGTTTTCAGGTGAATAAAGCAACTAGAGACCATATTTTGCACACAATTTTCCTGGTTTTACATCATGGATAGTTTTTTTTACAACAAAATTGTTATTTTAGGCGAAAAGGGAGCACTTTGAGGTTATAAAAGTGTTCTAAATAAGACAATTCTATTGGAATGGACTATAGTTGCATAGAGGCCCAGTAGGCGTTTTGGTAGGTACCATAAGACTACGGGCACATTGCCAAAATATTATCCCATGAAGACAAAACACGTCATTGCAATGCAAAATGAACAGATAAAGTTTATAAAATGCTCTACTATTGATTTGAATAAAAACTGGAGATGCTATTATTTTGAGGTCAGTAAAACCATTACAAATGTTTTTTTTTATGGCAACACGAGCACACAGGCCACCTGATGGTAAGTGGGATCTGAGACCCATAGACATTTGAAATCTCAAAACTGCAATCCTACGACTTCAAATGCGTTGCCAACCCTGAGGACCAAGATGGAAAACCTCTATGCTAGTAATTCAGTAGTAGTAGTTTCAATTTAACGCGTAAATACAGCCTAACCGTTATTTTAGAAACTTTTTTGCCCTTAACAAAGTCAAAAAAGAAAATGGAATACCATTGCATTTTTTGTCACTATCACTACTAATAAAAAATATGATTACGACATAATAATTTTAGTACTATCTACGTTATTAAAGAAAAACGTATGCGACTTTAACCGTTATTGTTATTATTCTGATTTGAAAATAAACGAAGAACGAGTATAATGCGAATACATAGTTTAATGATTAACACCAAACGCGAATGAAGATTATAATAATGATGAATATTCAGACAATGACTCAAAACTATAGTGAATCAGATTAGATTGATCAACGCAGATGCTGATTCTGTACACATTTTTCGGGAGTGACAATATTTCGGGATCTAAATTCTGAGTCATTGTCTGACTATTCAACAATAATATATGAACAATCTTGTAAAGTAACTGTACGTGGGGAAAAACCTGGAAATAAAATTCATCTTGCAAGAAACTTAAATACCATGGGGACAATTTCATACCAATAAACTAGTGCAGTCTAATTCACAGATTTTTACCATATCACATTGAAATAAGGTGCAAGTCTTGCACTGAAAGAGTGTATACATATCTTTGACCGCGACGTACCGAACAAGCTCCATATTTTATTAGTGTATATGTGTGTAATTGTACTAAAAGAATTACATTACACAAATATTAAAATTACAGAAGTAAAAGTAATCCAAACGCGAATTTATCCCTTTATGGGATCTCTTCCAGTTAACTTTTCACTTTTGTAATAGAATTATGCGACTTCATTTGAGTCGTAGAACTGGGTAAAGACATCATAATTTTTTCTGAATGTAAAAATCTTTTTCCACCAATCGTGTGGGTTTAAAGTTAAAAATACTTACCTACTAAAAGATTTTATAATGCGTAGAATTAGTTTCACACTACTTCCTATTTCATTGAGTGCTTTTCTAGGATACCCAAAGAATATACCATACAAATATCAAGTCCGTGGGTTCAGCAATTGAGTACACGTTGCTTGTCAGTCTATCAGTTAATTGCGGAAGAGTTTTATAACTATGTGTAGATTTAAGGGCGCTGCATACGCAACGTGATCAGGACTAGGGAATGCAAATTAACCGGTTATTAACCGATTTTGTATGAAAATAACCGATTAAAACCGGTTAAAACCGGTTATTTGCATTCCCTAATCAGGACGTAGACGGGACGGGGACGGGACTTGGTTGCATACATTTTTGGTTTTCCCGTGCCGTACGTGCAATCGTTACGTATGCACATTCTGATACATTTTCTATGAAACGATATTGTCGTCCCGTCCCGTCCCCGTCCCGTCCGTGTAAAATGACGTTACGTATGCACTTTAGTCTCGCTTAAGCGCGAATTAGTCTGGCAATAAAAATTGCAGAAGTTTATTGGTGTCTTACTTTAACTTCAGTTCTAGAGCAAAAACCACAATTTTGCTGTCTTTTTCTAACTGAAAAGTTAGAGTAAGACAACAGTCAACTTTTTCAATTTTTATTGCTTTTCTAAACCTCGCTTTAGGTTGTGAAAACGTTACCTTCTCCCGTACTCTCCATCCGGCTGGCAGTGTTGATGGTATCCCCGAAGAGACAGTAGCGTGGCATGGTGGTTCCCACCACCCCTGCCACGCAAGGCCCTGTGTTGATACCCGCTCGGATCCTCAGGGCATCCAGGGGGCAGTGAGGAACCGTCGCACCGTCCAAGCTCCTCATGAGGGAGAGAGACATGTCAGCTATCTCTGACGCGTGTTTGTTCCCTGGTAACAAGACCATATATCTATCGTTATGATACAAAAATAAAACCGGTCAAAAGATAAAAGTAAGATAAGTAAGGACGGACGGACGGACAGACGGAGTAAGCCTTGTTCTTTAAACTTGATTATCCCAGTAAACTTAACTTAACTTGATTAAAACTATTAAAAGACTAAGAAAGAAAGTTTCGGAAAAAAAAGCGTTTGTCCATGTGATATTTTTCGGAAATGAATCAGTCTGGGAAACTTTTCTGTGCCAAACAAGGGTAATCCAGTCTGCGGGTATATTTTTTAAGGAATCGAGCGCTCGAAATTTGAAAAAAAATCGCGTGCGATGCACCGTCACACCAATCCCGAACTGTAAAAAATACGATTTACCATTTCACATGACATTTTCGAATTAATGTTTCGCTCTCGAAAATATTTACGCTGTTCTTTCTTATGATTTGAAAATACGTCACCTGACTAATGACAAAGTTTTCGTGCGGTCACATTCATTCAAGGAATAATATGAATATTCATCCCGTTAAAATAAAAGGTATGTATGGACATGGGTTTAACCCATTATAGGCTGAATTGTTTGATTATTTAAATTTATTTCTAATTTTAGTGTACATACATATAGATCAATAAAGCACAAATTCTAACTACGATATATAATTATGGTGCCAAACGGCACCGCTAGCCTATAATGGGTTTTTACTTTGCATCAAAATCTAGTCAGAAACTGACAGCGAATACTACTACTACTTGATACTTGGAATGACGTCACTTATTCACGCGGAGCTTGCTCCGATGTGTCACCTACGCACACGGCAGCGCGAGGCGCTACTTAACCCACTGCTGCGCACGGGCAAGCCGCGCACATAGACAATATGGATACACGCCTCTTGCCCCCTGTGGCGCTCGGACAACCTACAAGAGTTGGATATCTACGTATCCTCGTAACGCCCAAAGACCTACAGATGCTGGCTGTAAACACTAGAGGGCCTCTCACCGAGACTCTCGGGCTAAAACTAGAACGCGACCGGATACGGCGAGACGAGACGAGAGCGAGCGAGACAAGACGAGAGAATATGTACACACTTATTCGTGGCCTTTCTCAGGAAGTCTCGACGTGTGTATATGACCGGCAAAAAAGGGGTTCTGTTTCTTCTTTTAAAATACAATTGAGAAGTCTATTTCTGACGACCTCAATGTAACTGCATATAATTTGACATGTCATGTAATATATACCGTGTTATATTGAGTACTAAAATCTGAATCTGAATCGGTTTCCGCGTTCGACTAACGACTATGTATAGGAAACATTTTCGACCAAAATATTTAAGCACATAAAATTTTAGGTCAGTAGATGGGTATGGGATGGGCGCTATTGGCACTGGGTGCCCATCTACTGACCTAAAATTTTATGTGCTTAAATATTTTGGTCGAAAATGTTTCCTATAATATTGAATGGCGTACTTCTTTTTTAACATAAAGATATTTTAGCTTACATATTTTTTGTTCTAAAGCACTTTTGGTCTAAAATTGTTGTGTCTAAAATTTTTATTACTAAAAGGCTATTTACCATAATATTGTTTGGTCGAAGCGCCGCCCCCAGTTTAAAACACCTAAGTCTCAACTAATCTATAGGTTAGGTTAGGTTAGAATTGTGTCAAGGCGCGGAGCGCCCCAACCACGCGGAATAGGAGCTCCGCAAAGCGGAGCTCCGTCGACTTCGCCTCACGGTCAAGGTTATACCAAAAAATCATTCGATAAAAAAAGGTTATTCCAAACAAATATTATACTAAACAATTTTTCGACCTAACAATATTATGCAAAACAATTTTCGACATTTAAATCATTAGACGAAACGTTGGTATTTTAAACAATTTTAGACCTACCGATATAGACCCATTGGCGCTATATGGATTTTACTATTGTTGGTAACACTACATAATTCCAAATGCAATGTTTTATGGATCAGTTTGTATGTATTTTATTGTTTGTATTTTTAACTTTTCCACGTAGTCTACTCCTCTGTGCACATAGTCAACTCGAAACACTAAGTACAAAAACGTCGTTAGTCGAACGCGGAAACCGATTCAGATTCAGATTTTAGTACTCAATATAGCACATTAAAGCATGCAAACTATTTGGACGATCGAACTATACAACAGATGTTCTTGATGTTACGTACCATTACGCTGCGGCAGACCGGACACGGCCATATATGCATCTCCTATCGTCTCCACCTTATACACGTTGTACTGTGTTATCTTTTCATCAAATAACCTGAAAAAATAGAAAAGATTTGTTAAACGACACTTTTGGTGAGCTCGCGGGAAACGCGTGTTTAACTTGAATGTTTGCTCCCTTCCCACGATTTAAGGCCCAGCCACACCGCTTGCGTGACGTGCACGGGCACGTCCGCGTTCGCTTTCCACTGCGTTGTATAGTGACGTCGTAATGAGAATTCATACTATATAACGCAGTGGAAAGCGAACGCGCACGTGCACGTGCACGTCACGCAAGCGGTGTGGCTGGGCCTTTAACGGCTCAACCTATCGACCTGGAATTTGTTACAAATGTACAGTTCGTTCAAATAGTGTGCAGTACAACCCTTTGAAGTCGCCGAAAATTCTGTGACAGTAGGTACTATTATTCATCTTAAAAAGTAATATGAGCAATCTCAAGGTAATAGGGAATATGCATGTTTTTTTTTACAGCTTCAATAAAAGCTGATTCATGTAACAAACAGGTGAGAAAAAACATTTTTTGAATAGCTATAAAAATAACCAAGATATAAGCCAACAAAGATTTGTTCCTATCTCTTACTAGCAAAACAGAATTTTACGTGGAGTTTATATGGCCGAACTGCACAATGACGTCACCGGTACACTTCGGATCTCTCTGTCTAATTAGCAGTTTAAAATGCTTGTATCATCCGTATTTCATGACCGATTTTAATTTTAATTTCACATTTGGTGATCTCTTTTAAGGTATTTTCATATTTTGTTAAGAAATTCGATTTAAAAAATCCATGTTTGTTCCCTATTCCCGCTCATTGATTGTGCCCACCTCGTTCGTCATTCAATTAGTTTGTTAGTTTGTTTGTTTGCATGTGCCGCTACAATTGCTACAAAGAAGTAGCCGCGGCACCCACAAAGCGGTACCGGCGATGCACACTATTTGAACGAACAAACTATATTTCTCTATATAAATGTGTTTATCGTCGCCTAGCTATATTACAAGCCTGGAGCTTAGTTTGAGACTGACATTTTTTATGGCACCGAGAAGATAAACGAGCACACAGGCCACCATTTGCATTCTCGAAGCTTTAATCTATAGATTGCAATCCTAAGATCGCATATCCGTTGGCAAACCTGAGGACTAAGGTGGAATGCCGCTACGCTAGTAATTTCACCAGTGTTCATCGAAAATTATCATTTTTTTTTTTGTCATTGCATACTGTCTTAATATTTACAGCCGTCTGCTGCCGAACTTTTACTCCTAGATAATAATGTCTAGTTTTTTATATTGTCTATCGAACTGTCAATAGTGTCATGTACGGACGCATTTTTGTATTCTCAGTGACGCATAGTTGTAAAGCATTAAATCGATCTGATATTCTCAAATCAGCAGCGTTCATAAGTATTCATCATGCTTCAATAACCTCAGGAGCCTCTAAATAACGCTTTGAATCTGCCGCCGAGCGGCTCTTGGGGAAGGTCAAAAGGCAAATGTGCATCATCATCCACCGAGTGCAGCAGTAATACAGCCCGTCAGGATCATAGCTAGCGATTGGTATCCCTTCATTATTTATAATTTCATTTGACTAATTTAATTTGCCCTAATGGTCACTGGCTATAATATTCATTTTCCATCATTTCACTTAACATAATTTCATTTGACATAAAGATTTTTTTTCTGAAATCATAAACGTATCAGGTAATTTTTACCTGCCATCGTATAGAGCCCAATACTGCCCTCCTAAGCAAAAATGCAATAACTAAATTCAATAGTCAAAGCAGATTCAACTCTCTTCTGTTTGTAACTAGGTTGCAATTTCTACAGATGTTTTGTCTGAGATATCGCCATTATGCTTAGTAGGGCAGAATAGGATAGGTTAGGTTTCTTTTATTACAATTCTGAATATTTCACGGTTAAGGAAAAAATACCTTCAGGCACTGGTCCCACTGCCGGCGAGTAAGCGATGAATTATGGGCGATTTTCTTGCCCAAGAAACGAACAAAAGATAATCGCTCCCGTGTAAATAAAAGAGAGAGATATAAATTTATAGTTCATCGCTGAGCGAGTGAGCCAGCGATGAACTATAAACTTAAAACTATCTCTTTTATTTACGCTTACTCGCCGGCGGTGGGACCAGTTCCTTATGGCAAATGAATATTATGCGACATGATCGTTATAGCATAAAAAATTATGTTATATGAAATTCGGGCAAATGAAATTATTGCATATGAAATTCGGTCAAAGATAGAGAACCCTAGCGATTATTTCGCACAACCAGTTTGTTGAGAATTACCTGTAAAGCATGTTTAGCATGTTAATAACTTCCATCGGCGTACTATTCGCTGAGATGGAGGTGAAGCCAACGATGTCACTGAAGAATATGGTGACAGCATCAAAGGCTTCCGCTGGCACGGTCTTTTGCGCCCGAAGACGCTGCAGCACCGGCATGGGCAGCATTCGGGAGAGGAGCAGGTCGCTCTTCTGCTTCTCTGCCATCAGGCGCTGGGTGCTGGAGGCGATGGTAGTTGAGAAACCCTGCGAATAAAACAAATTATTAAATAAATAAATGTTGGGCGATGATGTTTAACAATAAATAGATAAACCTCCGATAAATAATTATAAACTCAACTTTTAAAAAAATGGGCCCTTCGCGGCACACCCGTTTGGAAGCTATGATGCCACAGACTAACATACAAACACTGTTACACGACTTAAAAAAACTCAAACAAGGTGTTTAATCTGTAAATATTTTTCACCTCAGATTTGCATACTTAATGGATTATTCAATTAATAACGCCATGTAGAGTTTTTACGTATTTTATTCAAATTAAACAAAAAACATTTTATAGTCAATAAATAATAAAAAAAAAACTTTCGAACCAAATAGTTAGGTACTACAACAACTTTCTAGCCTTAACATTGTATTAAACCACTGGACGGAACTTTTAAACACCAGTGTCGTATTTTTAAAATTACATTTTTCATTACACACATAGGTTTTTTCCTGTAATTTGTAGGTTAATGCAAAATATGTCGCTTATTTATAAAAATGCACATACAGTGCTGGACAGATAATTATAAACACTTCCAACGAATCTCACAGATGTATCTAAAAGTTTACCTCAATATTTTAATGCAAAACATGTCACTTATTTATAAAAACGCACATAACTATATGCGTCACGATCGCAAACGCGAATGGGACACATTTTATGTTGCTAATAAAAGCACGCAGCTTCCTTGTATTAGACATTGTTACAATTAGACGTAGATTATTAAAAATGTTCCAACCCACAACTTGGATAAAAATGAGTTATCTATACCAACGGGATCAGTTAACATGGTATTTTCATATAGCAAAAAAGTTCCAAGCTACCCTGTGTCCGTAAGTAGATATAACCATATGGTCTAAGATCCGAATAGGAGACGACTTTCACCGAGCTGTTTATTCGATAATAATTATTTATGTAACTGGTACATAATGAGGCTTCTTAAGGTACGAGAGCCGAGGTTAGAGCGCGAGCTTGCGAGCGCTCTAATTACAGGCACGAGTACCTTAAGAGCTAATTATGTACCGTTGCATACATAACTTTTTCTACAAGCTTAAAATGATAATGACAAAAATAAACAATCGCTAACTTTTCTCGTATACCTTACTCGATTTTTCTGCTATCAAATTACTTGGCAACAAAGTTATTTTCATTATTCCGATTGGCGTTAATAGTTTGTGAATTTTATTGTTAAATGTCAACTAATTTCATGCAAATTTTAATACTTAGTACTAAAATCAGTTCTCACAATTTATCATAAAAATTGGAATGCCAAAAGAAACGCCATTTTACTGATATCCATATTGAATGTAACCATGGTAACCAAATAACAAATCGATGGATATTAACCATCTAATTTTCGTAATTTAATAAAAATGAATTTTTAAACACATTTCTCAAAATTAATTTTGTTTTTAATATAGGTACATTACGTAATTGTAATTGGTATTAAAATATTTTTAACGGTTTATTATACAAATAAGGATGTTAAGTGTTCACTAAGCGCCAAGACCGATATCCGGAATGACCGTAACCATGGTAATAACAATGCTATAATAATAATTATAGAACTGTTATTACCATGGCAACGCTCATTATAGAATTATTTTCCCGCTTCGGTTACGCTATAGGTGGTATTCTGATACCGTTAACGATATCAATATTAGCGGTTTATAGTACGCGAGTAGAAAAAAAGTATTTTATATCAAATTTAATATGCTAAGTAATATTACGGCGAATAGGTTGGCTGGAAAATTTCAGTCCAGTACTTATATGTATATGTAATCAAAAAATAATAATTAAAAATTAACTATTTTTTTTAAATTGCAATTGCTTGTTTAATAGACAAATTACATACTAATAGAAAGTATGAAGCCTATTAGAATATGCAAACGTTGGGTTTGGTGCAAATTATTAGACCGACTTACCTGCCTATCCAATAGTTATTACGTGAAAAAAAAATAGTCAACTAAAAGGAGTGATCGACGGGCGAGTAAGTACGCCGTACTTGGGCAATTTTACGAAAAAGTATACCCAATTAAGGACTGAAATTAAGGAATTTTAACTTGTCAGTTTTGTGACAAAAATTAGCTAAACATTGATGGCCGCCAAAACTGACAAAGTTAAAGTTCCTTAATTTAAGTCCTTAATTGGGTACACTTTTTCGTGAAATTGCCCAAGTACGGCGTACTTACTCGCCCGTCTATCACCCCTGTAACGTTTACATATTCTATAGCCTTTATACATGCGATAGTATGTAATTTGTATATTAAACTAGCAATTGCAATTTAAAAAAAGTTATTTTTTAATTATATAAGTGGATATTGGACTGAATGTATCCGCTAACCTATTCGCCATTTTATTTAGCATATTTAATTTGATATAAAATACTTTTTATCGAATAAACAGCCCAGTGAAGGTCGTCTCCTATTCGGATCCCCTACTAATAGTGGTCCAACACACACATGATATGGCAAGCGTGAATAAAAGAAACAGAAACGTTCTAACCTGTCTGAAATGATTTTTGTTATATTGTACGGTTTGATGCTTGTTAATATACCATTACGAAAAGAATCCAAGCGGCCTGGAACGTTTTCAGAAATATATTTCATGATATTCAAGATTAAAAGTTACTCACAAGAACGTTCCAATTAACCTGGTACGTTTTCGTGAAATGTGTCCATCTAGATGTAATTCATAAAAACGTACCAACTATTTTTCCACTTACTTCTTCAAAACTACGCAACTGGGTCTTTAAATTATTGGTTAGATTGTCAAACGAGGATATCACCTTTAGAAATTGCATCTGTGCAAAACCGAGGCGCGTCGATAGTTTCTACTGCTTCATAATTTGGAACGTTTTTGAGAAATAGATACAGGAACCGCGATATAAAAATCGTAATTAATTAAAAACGCACTTTTTTGTCTAACAATAAAAAATATTTAAGTGTAGATTCTAATTAATATTTAAAAAAAAAACTTGCTTACGATTAACACCAACTTAAAGTAATATAATGATCCATCACTGAAGATTACTATGTTTAACTTAAAAAAAAAGATCTCAAAACTAAGGTTGTGTGGGTTGGAACGTTTTTATTAATCAACGTCCAATTAACAAACCTATATTTCACCGTCGTGAGTGACGTGACTCATACCGTGAGTTACAATTACCGTGCTCGGTAGAGCGAGTCGAATGCTCTCATCCTCGTAGTATTCTTATAGAGGGCGAGGGACAGAGCATTCGACTCGCTAGCGAGTACGGTGATTGTAATGTAATTCATGGTAAGGGTACCTATCGATTGCGCGCGCGTCGTCAGAAAGTTTAATTCCTGGTTAAGCAGATGAATATTCAAAAATAGAAGCAGGTTTTTTTTTAAAATAAAATTAAGTCGCCTTTGCGTAGAATCTGCTATTTCAAATGTTTAAGGTAGTTGCCGTCCATGTGGCGTTCGTTTTTAGAGTTCTGTACCTCAAAAGGAAAAAAAACCGTTTTTTCCTTACGAGTCGATAGGATCACTTTGTTGTCCGTCCGTCCGTCTGTCTGTCGGTCAAGACCCTTTATCTCAAGAACTCGTAAAGGTATCGAGTTGAAATTAGAACCATTTATTTAGGTCTACAGTCCCTTGAAGTTGTGAAAAAATCAAACTTCTAAGTTAACGTAAAAAAAGATACGGCCGTTTTTGCCGCAAAAAATGAATATTTTGACACTCAAGGGCATCAAAATTCATAGGGTATTTTCCGTTGACCTAGATCTATGAAATTTGGCAAGTAATACCGTCTTATACTATAGGGAAAAATCTGAAAACGATACATTTTTTATTAAATCACAAAAAAAACAGGGCCTTTATGCAAGGAACGGCGGTCCAAAGATCTTGGCCCATAATCCTACCCGGTCAAAAAATGTTTGCGTACATAAACCAAATTGGTGGTAATTTTTGCAGTTATGACCCGCGTTTTATTTTAAGTAAATAGTTTAAAAAAAAACATGGAGGTAACATGTAACAGTGGAAAGAAGATTAGCTATTAATATATCTTTGATTAGTTAGGTATATGAAATCCCTAATTAATGTGGGTAGTTCAGTCTTCGTAGTTCTTAATGCGACATATACCATTATAAAGTATACATATTTATCTTTAATTCCCGCCCAATTTCATTTCTGTACTCCCCGGGTATTATTTTCATACTAGGTGGGCCGTAACTTTTTGAATTGAGTTAACCGTGTCATGTGCGGCACCCTCGGTGGGCGAGCCCGACTCGCACATGTCCGTTTTTTTTTTCATAACAGTGTGCAAATGCTTTGAACCGCTACTAAAGCTGTGTCCAGCGTCCACTTGGTCGGAATCGGATAGTACGGAGCGGACGGATTTGTTTCTTTACATTGATTTCAATAAACGCACCATAGAAATCAGTACAAAGCAACAAATCCGCTCCGTACGCTCCGATTCCAACCCAGTAGACACGCAGCTTAAAAGCCACCATATTTCTACGAATAAGGCAGTATACGTATGATTGGTTAAAATTTGAACCGGGCGCGGCCATATAAAAGCCCCTTCAATTCTGCTACATCGTTAATCGGCCGTCGGACTCCGTCGCAGACGCACGCTAAACCCGAGACGCTCGGTCGCCCCGTATCGTAATGAAAACTTTGTTGATAAGCCTCGTGATTCTTCTCACTATAATGGTGATGTGCTCAGCTCGTGTGTTAGATGTGCGACATGGAAGACATCTTCTACACAGTCATAAACGGGAAATTAAATATGAGCCTGCGCCGGAGTTTGCAAGATGCCCAAATGAAACTCAAAATATGAGTGTAAATGGGAAATTAATTTGCGGTATGTGTATATTTTGATTTCGTTTATTTTCTGTGAGCAGTGTTTTTTCACATTTTTACTCAGATTTACTGATACGATTCCAATGAATTTGGGTTTTAATGCAGGACTAATTTTTTTACTTAGTGAATATTTGTGAGTATCAAGTAATTAATTAAATGTTTAACAGGTTTTTTCTTTTTACTTGGATTTTTTACACTAGGTTTTACGCGCGACTCCCTCCGCGACGAAGTCGTTTATCGCTATTCCCTAGGGAACTGTCGAATTATCCGAGATAAAAAGTAGCCTATGTGCTATTTCGGACTATAAACTATCTTTGTGCCAAATTTCACCCAGATCTGTTTAGCCGTTCTGGCATGATTGCGTAACAAACATCCAAACTTTCGCATTTACAATAATTAGTAAGATAAGATTTTAATTAGTTTAAATAGCGGCCTGCACACGTAGAGTTCGGACCGCGGGAAACGCCACGCGCCATTTCAATCTTCGCGCCGAACGGTACGTGTAAATGCAACTGTAATAGTAAAATAGTAAAAAACCTACGGTTCGGACTGGCGCGTGGAATGGCGCGTGGCTTTTCCCGCTGTCCAAACTGTGCCGTGTAAAGGCCGCTAATGACTCTTAAACCTGTATGATGTATTGCATAGATTTTATCTGAAACGTAGTAAAATTCTTTTGAATAAAAAATATATGTATATTTGGAAGTGCAATATTTAATATTATTTACCATGTCAATGACGACGTATTAGCCTAGAGTCTCTGCCCAAAAAGCTAGGGGGTCCCAAGTTCGATTCCCAAATCGGGTAAGATTTTTGTGATAAGCGCGAGTATTTGTTGTAAATATTGTAGAATGTATGTATTTAATTATTCATTTCTCTATATTAATATGTTTATTGCTGTCGATACTGTGATTATTTTAAGATGATGAGTGATAGTCGTATTTCGTAATTTCAATCACTTACTATACTCACATCACAAGCGATGTGTTAAAAATAGGCGATTAATTATTTAAATTCCTGAACGACGTCGCTAGGTTTGTACCGATGTAGTATTTGATTCGATGTAGTGTCAATTTTTTTTATCTCTGATCCCAACATGGGCTCTTTATGAGTTAAAATTAGTATCTGTATATTCTGTGTGTAGCTCGTACCTAATAAACCGAATGAGATGCGATTTTAACAAGAATAACTTTAACAAAAACCAAGTTTTCAAAACCCGACTGTTGGTAACCATTAAATCGTTATAAATCCTAAATGATCATTTAAAATGAAAAATGATGAAATAAACTTAAAAATAATTTTTAAATCCCTATTCAATGATACCCCACTTGTCATACTTGGTCGACTTTTTTTTATTATTTGCACATATGGCGTCTGGTTGCCGCCATATTGAATTTTGATTACTGTCATATCTTCAGTGACACTCACCAGATTAAAGACAAATCGATTGACATAAGAATCATCAAAATCGGACAACGGGTTTAGTTTTTATAGCGCCACAAAGGAACAAACATACATATATAGGCTGCGAAACACATTACCCTCCTCCTTCGGCAGTCGGATAAATAGGTAACAATAAAGGTGGTTCTTATTCTTAGCTTTGATGAAAATAGATTAGGCTGTTATAGTAGTTTATGTGACTATACATAATGAACAGGGGTCGGAATAGGTAGTGCTTATTAACCTAAACTTGACTCATGTTCATTCATGCGTGAGTGAGATGGGAATACCTTATTGAATGAAGATACAACAAGTTTAGGTTAATAAGCACTACCTATTCCGACCTCTGATAATGAAGGGCATTAAAAACGAGTGTGAGTTTGAAGACCAGCGTCGCTATTGCCTAACTCGCAATCGCAATCGGCTTCAAAGTGGAACAATTGTTTACATTTTGTATGCAGACTCGCCTTTGGACTGTCAAAATGAAAACGATTGCGATTGCGAGTGCGTTAGGCAATAAGCCCTCAGGGTAGTGATAATATTCTCTCAACAAGCAAAGGTGATCGTTCGCTCGAGTGAAGGTCCAAGCGGCGAGTTTAAGTAGTCCCAACAGAGCGAACAAAACACATTTTAGCGCGTGTATTCAATTTGGCAGCATAACTTTTCGAACGTATAAGGCTCCCTGATTGACAATGCACGCGCTAAAATGTGTTTTGTTCGCTCTGTCGGGACTACTTAAACTCGCCGCTTGGACCTTTACTCGAGCGAACGATCACCTTTGCTTGTTGAGAGAATCACTACCCTGTAAATTTTCTCATTGATTGCGTTCCACATTATTCCGAAGAATAAGTAACAAAACTCTTTGCACCCATGTTCCAATTGTGTGAGTAAATTAAGATTGAATAAACAACATCGATTAATATTTCACACGATGATTTGTAAATAACTACTTTATTCCGTTGATAGATATCAATCTCCAGTTTTTGACGACGCGCTGGCCTAAATTGTTGGTAGTGTTCCTGCCTACGAAGCTGTCCTGGGTTCAAATCCCGGTAAGGTCAGATATTTGTGTGATGAGCGCGAATATTTGTTCCTGAGTCATGTCATGGGTGTTTTCTATGTATTTTAGTTGTTTATGTGACTGTTGATAATAACATCACACAAGTGTTTTAATGCTAATTATCAGTGATCGGAATAGGTAGAGTATATGTACCTAAAGTGCGCAAAAGGACATAATATAGAGTGGTTACAACCGGGTGAAATATTAATTTATTTTTATTGAATTCCGGATTTCTGGTAATTTTAATGCTAAATACACGTAATATTTACTCAAGGTATGGGATATTTTATGTAAGTTTGTGATAAAAAGGGCCTGTAACTTATTCCTTATATCTAATTAATATGTGGAGTATAAGTATTTACCTAAACTTCGTAGAACAGAGACATAAACTGGAGACTTCCTTGCGACTACATTTACTAGTACCAGAAAAATACCAGAAATTCGGAATTTAATAAAAATAAATTAATATTTCACCCGGTTGTAACTACTCTATATTATGTCCTTTTGCGTACTTTAGGTAAATATACTCTGCCTATTCCGATCACTGCTAACTATGTACATTTACATACACTACTTTATCTACCCATATATTATCATACATAAGCCTACATGATGCATTCAGGAGCCGCATATTAACCAATGGCGGTAATGAAAAGGTCGAAAAAATTTCTTGCAGCTGTCATAGTTTTTTTTAATTCAGAGACAAACTAGAGTGGCTCCAACTATCATATCGTTTGATATCTTACTTACGTGCGTTATAATTGTCAAATTTGAATAGAGGTCAAATAAAGATGTTAAAAACAATAGTTCCTTTAAAAGTGAAATACGAATACGATAACGAAAAATTATTTCAATATGGTAGAATCTTGAATGTTTTTGATAAAGTTAAATTGGCATTTATATTAGAATATAAGGATAAAATAGGAAATTTGTACAAGTATAAGAGATCTACCAATCTCCGAAACATGCCTAACCAGCCATTGTTTAATAGTTTGGCAAATAGTTAGGCAAACGAGTTTGGACTAACTACCTCCCTTATACTTTAAACAATTTCCCTAGAAATGTGGTTAAAAAAATTGAAATGAAACCTAAACTAATTAAAAATATTATTAAAAATACATTTATACATAATATCAAGGAATAATATTTAAAGTAAGCTGTGGTGTAGGGTAACCCCCTTCTTAGTTAATATAATCTTAAAAATAGTAAAGATTGTAACAAGAAGTATTGTAGAACGCTATTTAAATTTCTTGAAATAAACAGTTTTTTTTTTTAATTTCTTTGTTTTTCAGAGATAATCGAAATTTGAATGAAATAATATTATCGAAATCGATAGAAGAAATTTCTTATCTGTAAAAATTTTGTTATTGCTAAATAATAACATTTTTACAGATAAGAAATTTGTTCTAACAAAACAGTATATTTTTATGATGGTCCTAATGTGCGGTTCTTGAACACATCATGGAGGGTTTATGATATTTGGATAGATAAAATATTTATTATGTATCTCTATGGTTCAATATATACAGCCAATTGTTTATGTTAAAAAAAAAGCGCGAAAAATATCTCGTTTCTTTGTAAGCCTTGTAGCCACGTAAGGCCCACGTCAAATTTCGTTCGAAAAAGAATCTTGTGTCGGTCAACTAAAGTCAAAAGTCACTTACGAGTGACTTTGAAAATTTCAACTGTCCACATCTTACGGTTCATGGGAGACATAAATAGATATACACGGAGGGGCAGACGAATGGAGGGACGGACAGCGGAGGTTTATTGATAGGGTCCCGTTAACACCCTTTGGGTACGGAATCCTGAAAAGTACCTATCAATCCCAATGCAACAGCAATCATATTTTTTTTATCTATACTCATATCATAAGTCCTCTATTATGCGTTCAAAACCCGTAGGCAATGACAAGCATTACCTGTGGTAGTAGGTGACAGCGATGACAGCTGTTAATTTTGGAAGATGTTCCAAATTTGGATCTCATTACCTTACAATATTCGATAACGTAATTTCAAAATTACGTTACAGCTGTCATCGCTGTCATCTACTACCACAGGTAAGGTAATGGTGGTCATTTGCCTTTCGGCTTCTGAACCCATCTTAGAGTACCTACTTATAATATGTGTGTAGATAAAGTATTGTACGAGACTCTGCGTAATTAGCATTACGCAACCGTCACGTAAACTACTATTGTTGCTTTTTTTGTGTGATTCAATATTTAAAAACTTTTAGCACGTTATATTTAGAATCCATACTAATATTATAAATGTGAAAGTAACTGTCTGTTTGTCTCATACACTTTTACGGCTAAACCGCTAAACCAAATTCGATGAATTGTATAAAAATAGCTTGAGTCCCGGAGGGGTACATAGGATACTTTTGACCCCGGAAACTTCAAGAGTTCCTGAGGGAATAGCGATAACGAACAACAGCTAGTTTAGAAACAAATAATCAAGTTTAATTTAATCTTTGAACGATTTCAAATATTGCTCTGATTCATCCGACGATCAATGATGTAATCTAGTCTTCCAAAAACACATAATGATGGTTTAGTATTCGGAACGAGTTTTTAAGTTCCTTTTCCTGTGGCACATAAGGATAAAAATACTTGGTTAATTTACTATGTCATATTAAATATCTTGTTCATTTAAATAACGGTTGTCTACTTTAAACCTGTATTTGAATTTTCGACAACATTAAGATAACTTATGTATGTATGTATGTATGTATGTAAACTTATTATTTCACTTAAACAATTACAACACATGTTTGCATCAATATAAATACTGTACATAGGCGAACTTATACGGGATCTCTACTTATTACGGCGGTGTAAAACTTTACTAGGCATGTTTTTTTTAACACTTATAATACTAACTAGTAACTCGCCCTCGCTTCGCTTCGGTTTATGGAAGTGTTCTGTAACATCCATTAATGAACCTCCAGGTATTTTTGATACTTAAATTATTTAGTACAAAGTACTCCTATTTGGCATTCGAATATGACTGTGTGTTCTAAATAAATAAAATAAAAAACATCCGTCCGTAAATCATAACTTATTATACATAGGAACCTTCCGTGTAAAATTATCTAACTGATAGTGAAAACCGCATTCAAATGCGTTGCGTGGTTTAGAAGGAATGAACGGATAAACAGACAGGACACGCAAAAAATAGACAGCTTTTAAGATATTTATTAATTTGCAATGTTTGTACCTATTTATGTCAGTTTCGGTCAAATCTCGCAAGTCAATTTTGATCCAGATCTATATGTCAACTAACCATAGATCTGATGATGGAGTCGGAAGTCGACGACAAGATCTTCGCTTAATACTTTACGTAGACCCACTACGTAGATTAATTCTGCCCTCCTACGGAAAAAAAGCACAACTACTGTATGAATTGTATTGCGGTTCCAACCTTATTATAACCTGAGAGAGTTTAATATACTTCTATGAATTAATTACACTTGTGCTTTTTCTCCGTAATAGGGCAGAATTTTTTTGATAAGCAGATAACTTTGCAAATAAAAGTACAGTTAGCAGCAAAATCTTGTCCAAAAACTTGAATTTTTGACAGGAACTTATTTCGTAATCACAGAACATTCAATAGTTTATCTAAACATAACCTTAAAATAACATAATGATACTCCTTGTCCGACTGTATTTCGCTCCTGAGTCTTGTGTGATTTCTAAGTTTCTAACTATTTAAGTACCTATGTAGGTATTTATCTATATAAGTATGTTTATTGTTGTTTAGTACCCAAAGTAGCCTCGTGTGGTTGCCGGGTTAGAATAGTGCCACTCCATGTCTTCCCGTGGATGTCGTAAGAGACGACTAAGGGAATAAAGGCTTGTAGTACTGTTAGGCGATGGGCTTGCAACCTGTCACTAATACGCTGGTAAACATCTTAGCCTAATTTGTGCAAATTGTGGTTATAGAATTATCAACAAGTTTTTAGAGATGTTTGTAATTCTGTAGCTCTGCCTACCCCACTCTGGGAACGAAGGCGTGAGATTATGTATGTATGTATGTAGTACCCAAAGTACAAGCCTAAGACTTAGTCTGGAACTAGGTCAATTTAAGTCTCCTCTGATATATTTATTTCATTTATTTTATCTTCCTGTTTTTTCCAGAAAATCCAGCGGTTTCTACAGGACGTCGCTCACTCCGAAGACGGTCTCATCGACCTCGAGGACACCAAAAAACCATGACCATATTCAACATTTAAGAGCTTGCTTTCACGAAAATTGGAATAATGAAACAATGCAGTCGGGTCTTCATTATGGTTATTTCTCCAGTAAGCATGGCCTCTATTTCTAGGCGGTAAAAACCATATCTTGACCCTGTTAAGGCATTGTATTTAACTCGGCCGCCATTACTGTCAAGTAACTAAGACCTGTCAAAACGTTGACAATAGGATAACAGAGCCTGTATTCAACACGGTAAAAATCATGTCGTCTTTGACCTGAGGGCCCTGCCAAGATGTATTGCGCTACTAACGTTTCTATTCGTTTCGTTTTTAAACCAATCGCGTCACTGGTAGATCACGTGACTTTTCGTATCACGTCATCTACCAGTGACGCGATTGGTTTAAAAACGAATCGAATTGAATCGCTAGTTAGCGTAATGCATTTTGGTAGGGCCCTCTGCTATCGAATTGTCAACGTTTTGAGAGATCTTATTTACTGGACAGTAATAGTGACCGAGTTAAAAACAATGCCATTGTTAAATACGATTTGAATTTTTGGCCTAGAATGGAGGCGCAGGTCAAAGGCTACGGGTTTTACTTCCTAGAATCTCGGCTCTGCAAACAACCACAAACAACTAAGCAATCTGGATTTTGCGGCCTTATTTTAGCTAAAATGATGTTGTATAAAAGCCATGTAATTTTTCGATTGTGCGACCAGTTTAGTGACCTTTTAAATCAGTTTATTGATTCCATTTTAAAAAACGAGAATATGCTAATATTTTCCAGTTGGCAAAGAACTAACTGTCGCCATTATTTTTAACTAGTTATAAGTTGTCATTCAAATCTCGATACAGATTCAGATAACTGTGAAACTAAATGTCGAATAGATAAACCAGGTCTTTCAACCCAAATTGCTGAAACATATTAGTCAGAGGAAATGTAATCTTAATGCAAGTGAACAAGGCCGCAGATAATGCCATTGAATTATTTGGTATACCAAATTCGTTTGCTCCAATCGTTTGATCAACATTCGATGACAAATGCAACATGGTTTCTGGTTAACAAGGTGATGATATCATGGATATTTTAGAACAATATATGCAGGAAGGGATTATAATACCGTCGATTAGTATTAAAACTCACTAAGGGCGGATTCGACGAAACGAGAGTAAATATTTATTCTTAGAATAAATCGCCGGTTAATCGAGAGTAAATCAGTTTTATGTTTTACCAACGATAATTCTAACAATAGTATAAATATTCGGGAATAGTTAATGTACTACTTGCTGTCATAATCTACTTGACTTAATACTATCGACGACGCGCTGGTGTGTTATTCTCTCAAAAAACGGCGGCCGGTCGTACGGACGAGCGAATAAGAGCGGCGAATTTAGGAAGTCCCGTCCGACCGAACAAAACACATTTTAGCGCGTGCATTGTCAATTAGGGAGCCTTATACGTTGGTGAAGTCATGCTGCCAAATTGAATACACGCGCTAAAATGTGTTTTGTTCGCTCTGTCGGGTCTACTTAAACTCGCCGCTTGGACCTTCACTCGAGCGAACGATCACCTTTGCTTGTTGAGAGAATCACCACCCTGATCTAGTTGGTAGTGACCCTGCCTACGAAGCTAGCGGTCCTGGGTTCAAATCCCGGTAAGGGCAGATATTTGTGTGATGAGCGGGAATATTTGTTTCTGAGTCATGGATGTTTTCTATGTATTTAAGTAGTTATACATATTTCTCTATATAGGTATTTATATAGTTGTCTTGTTCCCATAATACAGGCCTAGAGCTTAGTTTGGGACTAACTAGGTCAATTGTTGTGACATTATCTCCTGATATTAATTATTTGATATTATTTGATATTAATAAAACTAAAAGAACTAAGTAGACATGACTGAAGCTTTGACATCGTTCCGTTGTACAGCAATATTTTTTTGCCAGGTTACTTTCGTTCATTATTCACACTACTAATTCGAGCTTATTTATTCAAAGTATGTGACCACATGAATACTATTACATTAATTTAAAATACAGTAAAGCGGAAAATCACATTTATTGTTATCAGCGTAAGCCGAAGTCATATTTGTCTGCGCCAGCCATTTTTCTCATCGCCATTTTCTCCGAAATGGCTAATTCTTGGTATTGTTTCGATAGATATTAGAAAATGAATTTGTTCCACTGACTCACTAATTAAAATAACTTTTTAAGTTCTTAACTCTTTAATAAGTATGATCCCTTATTTTTAATAACGGATTTGTTATTTAGGCGCTCAACCGTGAAGATATAATAAACAAACATACTTTTGCATTTATAATATAGGTACCTACTAGCTTCTGGCCGCGATTTCGTCCGCGTAAAATTTATAATTTAAGGAAACGGAGATTTATTTCGGGATAAAAAGTAGCCTATGTGCAATTTTAGACTATAATCTCTATCTCTGTGCCTAATTTCAACCAGATCCGTTCAGCCGTTCTGACTTGTTTGAGTAACCAAACATGCATTCATCCAAACATTCGCATTTATAATAGTACTTTAACGTATAATATTACTTTATAACATGTGTAAGTTAAGTTTGTTATTAATAATGCTTTCTAACTAAATAATACCTAAGGCGTATATAAGATAATAATATCGTTAGCGATAATCGAATAGTGACAAAATGTATGGCGTTGACGTTGGCGGTCGACGTGATAGGACGTCGCGTCAGCTTACCTCAATCCTATACACTTTTTCAGTTTTAAATACTCAAACATTAGTAGTTTACGTAACGGTTGCGTAATAACAGGCATTACAACATGAGTGTGTTTTATGAAACGAGCCGCAAGGCGAGTTTCACAATAGATCTCACGAGTGTTGTAACGCTAATTACGCAGAGTCGCGTACAATACTTTATCTACACACATATTATAAGTACTCTAAGATGGATTCAGAAGCCGAAAGGCAGATGACCAGCATTACCTTACCTGTGGTAGTAGGTGACAGCGATAACAGCTGTAACGTAATTTTGAAATTACGTTATCGAATGTTGTAAGGTAATGAGATACAAATTTGGAACATCTTCCAAAATTAACTGCTGTCATCGCTGTCACCTACTACCACAGGTAATGCTGGTCATTGCCTACGGGTTTTGATCGCATAATAGAAGACTTATGATATGAGTGTAGATAAAAAAATTAAGAAGTTTATGGGGCGAGTCATAAATCTCGTGGTTGTTAAAAAAAAACATACAAATTTGGCTCCGGGCGATAAGTTTTCTCACCCCTTAAAATCAAGTCCGATTTTGTGATTTTTGAATATGTTGTAGACATTGAAAAACTAGTTCTGTACGTATTCCTTTTTAAGAAAACATTTCGAATAAAAAAACGGAAACGTTATCGCTTTTTGTATGGAAATTTTCAGCATAACATCCTCTTAATCTAATTATTTAACATTATATTATTATTTTTAATTATATTTTTATACGGTAACTGGTTATAATTTGATGGCTGACTGTACCAAAACGCTCAATAGCTAAAGTATATTAAAATACTTGACAGAAAGTAACAAAGCATACTTTAGTTAGATTTAAATTAATTAGGTACTCATATATTGTTTGATTGCTTTTATTTTTAGTAGTTACGTAAATATTTCCTTAAGGCATGTTTTCGTAATAATGATTGTTATTGGAAAAATAATAGTTATATTATAATTATAATCAATGCAATTTATTAATTGTTTTATTGAAATGCCCCAAAAACGAGCGCTGTAACGCCTTTGACAGATTAGTGCAGCAATTTAAACAAGTGGCAAAGCACTAAAGTTTTCAGCGGCTAACCGTACCACATCATTGAAAAAATGAGTTACTTCAAACTCGTTTTAAATTGTGGCATTATCTATATAAAAGGACCTTATTGTAGATGGCGCCTACGCCGCACTGCGTCACGCGACGTTGTATTTATATCGGAGCATCTTTAATAATGGCGGAAGCGCCATCGACAATAAGGTCCCTTTACAAAGATAACGTCACAATTTATCTCCTGCGCAACTGAACAATAGAGCGGCTTTTATGAGCCCCATGGGGCTGGGCTTAAGGCCACGCCCACCGCACCGCCAGGAATGACTCAGCACTATGGTATCTTGCAGTCAGAACCAGCCATAATTGAACACTGGCTGTAGGAAAAACCTCCGGCAATCCGCGTCTGCTACGCTGGTTTATAGCACAAACTGAGCTATATTACTTAATTTACTCAAACTGGGTCCATATTGTCTGTGTTTTGTTTATTTTGTACAGTCAAGTACTTTAATTGTTATGCCACTATGGAACCCTGTCGCATAACGTTAATCATTCATATAAGCGTAATTTCTGTCATGTGGTTTGACGCTGTCATTATGACAGGGTTCCATAGTGGCATAACAATTAAAGTCCTTTACTGTGCAGTACGTTTTTCATTATAATTAGTGCAAGTCATTAGTACATTGTTGCAGAGGATAGAAAGTACGCAATTATAGGACGAGTCATATAGAGGGCCTAAACGTAGTTAAGGCCCTCTAGTGTACGAGTCCATAAATTGCACTTTCTACCGAGGCAGACATAGTGCTTTTCACAACTACTGAGAGGAAATAAAATAAAAATTCATATTCAAAACTCAAATTTTAATTTATGTTAATATGACATCACCGCCAATTTTACCATAGATAACTTTTTTTAATCTGGACCCCTATTCTCGTGGCACTCGAGATTAATAAACTAACATGCCAGATGAAGATGTCAACTCCATATAAAATTGTACCTATTTGTTTCGCCATATCTCCCATGTAATTTTAACTCTAGTGGTTCGAGATTAAGGGCCAAGTTTGAATTACATTAAAAAAAAAAGCAACGACATAGTTTTTAGTCTGTGTATCTTTTCGCAAAAATACACCTAATATTTTACGACACAAAATGGCGTGTTCTGATTGGTCGATTTCAATTTTTCATTTTAAGGAGCTTTGACAAAGGTTTTCATTGGTTCTTAAAGTTGGACAACAATGTTGTCGACCAATCAGCAAACACGCCGACAAAAATATTCTTGGTCTGTCCTTATAAGTGACGTTTTGTGACCCCAAACAAGACCATCTATGGCCATATTTCCGAGCAGTGTTGTGAAAAATATATTGATTATATATATATCAAGTGGCGTAATTGAATTGGTATTCGACATAATATTTACAGAATTCAACATTAATACAATTAAAAATTAAAACGAAACGTATTTAAATTTAAATTAAACTAAGCTACTCAAATATTAAAGATATAAATAATAATCACCACTATAAAAAGAACATCCCCTCTACCAGGTCCGCTCGCCGCATGGTCCCCATGACACTGGCTGCATTACCTCTCTGGATAGCTAGCCCAATTCTTTGGGAGAGGTAAGCACCAGCTCTAAATTAAACTGAATTAAATTTTATTAAATTTTATTGAATTGGTTAATTTAATTATTTTAAAAAACTAACCTAGCTTACCTAATCTACACAGTTGATGTTTAATAAATTCTTTAATTCTTTCTTCTTTTAGGCTAAAGCCAACAAATTGGGACAAATGATTATATACTTTTGAAGAAAAGAAAGTAAAACATTTATTCGTGACATAACAATATCAAAGGACAGATTCATAAGCACAAACTCCGCGTAATGCTGACATTAAAGGGGTATCCCTTATAAGTAATATTAGAAGGTATAATTTGCTTTTTTTAATTGACTTAAAAAATGGCCATCTTAAGCCCTCTTAGTCAAAAATACTTATTCAATTAATTGGCCACATAAGGGCTCTTATGGGCTCCACACAGGTCGGTAATATGGAGTGAATCTACTAGGGCTTCGGACAAGACCATTAAATATTGCAAGGTAATAAATAATAACAATTAAAATAAGCAAAAATGAAATCATAACAAATGTATGGTCGTTAAACATGAAACTAAGTTTAATGATTATGAGAAGAACACGAGGTCTCTACGTCAAAAGCCAACTAGAATAATTAACTGAACAACAAGTCCTTGCAAACGTGAACAGACCGGACCCCACAAACAAGCACCCGTTCACGAGTATGACGCGTATCTCAGCCATCGCCTCCCTCAACCGTGTGTTCAGGAAAGTGGTGACCTGACCAACCACGCCGCCGTAAGCAAAGACCTATGAGCGAGCAGGCTCATATTTAGTACTGCCGGAGTCCGGACAACATAAAAGTAATATTGTGTCAAATAGCTGTCCGGCGACAAACAACACAGTGCGTTCTCAAAACCTCCAAATTATTGCAACAGCAAATAAATAAAAAAATAACCTATCCTCCTGAGTCCCTGAGTTCTTTTAATAACATTGTAATTGCAACCTTGTCGACTTAATTATAGGGTGCGTTTTAGATTTGGTTTATGTCCTCGAGTGAGGACCGGAGGACTCACGAGGCTATACAAACAAGACGGTGAAAAAGTATTCGATAGTTGATTATTTTTTATTATAGGCAAAATTTTGTTGAGTCAATTTAACTAAAATCACGCCGGACGTCAAAAATTCTTCTTCAATATGGGTCATTTTTTAATATTTTAGTCTTGATGATTGAACTGTTGATTTCCTTATATCTAAACGAATGGCCCAATTTCTACGAACTAGTTGTCTTTAGATTTGTTATAACAGAGTGTATCGCTAGAAGATTGTGAAGCGCCGCTAAAATCGCGTAGCTGTCAAAAAAATTCCATACAAAACTAGCTCCGGGCGTTAACGTTTCTCACCCCCTAAATCATGTCCGATTTCCACGATTTTTTAATATGTTGTAGTTATTATAAAGACCTAGGTCTGTACGTTTCTGTTTTTTGTTGTTTTAAGTTTGTTTCATTCTAAGAAACATTTTCTTGGGAAGGAAAACGTACAGACATAGATTATCATGATATCCACAACATAATTCAAAAATCAACGTTATCGCATTTTGTATGGAAATTTTTAGCTTCACAATTCTCTTAAATAGATAGATAAAATACCCGAAATAATAGCGACCCCTTTTTGTTACTTGACAGCGTGACGCAAAGAGGAGTAATGTCTTTATCAGCCTAGATATGTTTGTATGTATGTTTGTTCCTTTCTGGCGCTCTAGAATCTAAACGCGTGGATCGATTTTGATAATTCTTATATCAATCGATTTGTCTTAATAAATTTGAGTGTCATTTAAAAAGAAAAAGTAAATACTATGACAAGTGGGCTATCATTAAATAGGTATTTAAAAATGATCTTAAGGTTTTTTCATCATGTTGAATGATCATTTAGGATTTATAAAGATTTTTTAGAAGTTTATGCGCATATTAACTTATAGCAAAATAGGCGCACACTTAAGTCGTCGAGTTGCGGAAAAGAGCCCGCCACAACCTATAACCTATAACTTATATCATTAGAATTTGCGGTTATTTTACGTCTAATGAACCGGGTTACAAGGCGAACGGAGTACGTTTTTAGCACACTAGCCGTTCAAAAGTTGCTTTTTACAGACCATAATTTAAATACATTTTTATAAATGTAGAATATAATAGAAAACATTTATTCACAACAATAACACATAACACATAAATATAACACAAAAAATAAGGAAAAGAAACGACAGATAAGTGCAATTGTTGCGAAACGGGCGCAACTCAGCATGTGCTGTCTGTAAAGCCAACGCTGGTCTTCCGTTGGGACCGCTCGGTGAAAACACGGAAGGTGACACAGACATTACAAGTAATTCAAAAGAAAAACAAAAGCAAAATAAAAAATAAAAACACAACATACGATACTAAGGCTTCATTCGCACGAGCGCCTCTCCAACGCGCGTTGAAAAAAACGTCCGCGCGAATGTGGGCTAGCGTTCATTAGAACAGGCAGCGCTCAGGTGGCAACCAGAGGAACTAGCTTACGGCAAAGAGGCTAACGGTGTCTATACTACCATGCATCTTTACAATCTGTGGTTGCCTGCCTGAGCGTGAGCGCATTGCAACATCAAACAAAAACAAACATGGTGCAGCAAATTCAATAGCAAATGCAACACCTATTAAAACTTAATCTTAAAATATTACCAAAATCGATCAGTGGTTCACAGGTTAAGGAAATTAATTATAACGGAAAAAGAGATAACAAAAACAACATCGAAAAAAATTATAACAGATGTGCCTTGAAACAGGTAATGGGAGACAGCAGGAAGAAAGTAAAAATGTCGTCCTAACCTTACCTACTTAACGTAACCCAACGGTTTGTAAGCCGCTTTTACCACGGCCCAAAATACCTTGAAAGGCAGTTAGATCTTTATATACCATTGCGGCGGATTCATTAAGAATGATTGAAGGTTTGTTAGCTGTAGTGATATGAATAATATTTGGACAGCTTGTTGTTAACTGTTTTTTCTCGGCGGACAAAAGTAGCCATCGTCTAATGAGATGTTATTTCGTGAACAAGCAAATTTCAAGTATTACAATGAAAACCATTTAGTAAACAGGGTGGAAAATAGAAAGTCGCATGGACGGCAAGTCGGCAACTTACAACGACGACTTACTTTTATTTTCGAGAAAGCTAAATCCTGCATTTATGGATTTTTGAAAATTCGTTTGCCTTAACCGGGAATCGAACTGGTCGAACGTGATCGTGGCGTTCATTTTTTTCACCCTGTATGAAAAAATATGGCCAAGTTTGTACTGCCCTCAATGCTTATAATGACCATGGCCATGTGTAGCATTGTACCGAAAAGTAAGAACTCAAATTGTGAAAGTTTCTTATGGGAAATTCTCCGAAATTTCTAAGAATATTATTAAATATTGTATGGAAAGAGAACATAATCAACGCTCTCAAATGTTTCCCATAATATTCCCAGTAATTTCTTGAGAAGATTTCTTAACTTCTGAGAATGTTCTGCAACTTGTACATTGCTAGCCATGTGGCGTCCATATTGCGCTACGGGACTATTAACGGAGGCAATTCAGTAGCCTTGGAAAGAGCTTTCAAAGCTCAGAGAAAGTGTATGCATGACACACATAGTAGAGAATCATGCAAGCTAATATTCAAAAATTTTATGAGTCTTCCCCTACTTTCTATCTACTTAGCCGAAATTGGCTTAAATGTAAAAAAAAAACTTCAGAAAGGCCTTCCAAAGAAATCTTGGAGCGCTGCGTAAACGCAAATGCGTATTGTTAAAACTACAATCTCAAGACTAATCCTAAAACTCCAAATACGTAGCCAAACCTGAGGACTAAAGGCCGTATTAATAAACTCATCTCAACTGTAAATGCTCGTCTCAAGATGCGTCAAAAATTACAGTTTTCTATGGCTTGACGTTTATTTTGACGGGCATCTCAACCAAGATGAGTTTATTATTACGGCCCTAAGATGGAATGTGTCTATGCTAGTAAATTCACCAATTGTCTTATGCCGACCTGGAACACTAACTGCTTGGTAGCTGTAGATGGTGGTAGCCATCTGGACGGATCGTGCGTAAGGTCCACTACTGAACTACTACTAACTATATGACTGATATGATACTACTAATTTGTTTACATCAATTGACACACACATCACGCCGTGTCGTGTATTCGACCTCTAGAGATGAGTATCATGACGTGTTTCCTTTTGTATATCAATAAAATATTTCTGTGCGTCACCGTTGCCGTACTCAGGATGAGTCACCAGGATATCAAGTACTAAGGCCAAATTTGGGCCAATCAGCCAATTGAACACTGATTGATCCGGTCTAAACCCAAAAACCCTGCTGGTAACGGTCAACAGGAATCTATAATATCATAATAATTATTGTGCCTGCGGTCCTCCGCGATTTGCATTTAATTTCAATTAACTCCTGTTTGGGGTACCCTTCATCTGGCATAACTTTTTTTGGCATAATCATCATTTGGCATAATCATCTTTTAGCATACAGTCTTTTTAACTGAAACCGTATACTTTTCAGTTCGCCTTTTGTATATTAAGAGTATTCTTTTTTTGCAATAAAGATTAATTAAATAAATAGATGAGTATGCCAAGTGATGATTATACCAAAAAAAGTTATGCCAGAAAATGTAAACCCTCCTGTTTGACCATAAGCCCAACCAGTTTGGATCAGACCCTTACAGGTTCTGAACTCTATACTAACTGAAAGATCTCATTTTCAGAGCGCCTGAGTATTTTCTTCTTCAAACTTCCTTGATTGAATATAAATTGCTCCGATTTCCAATTTGTACCACAATGTATAATCCATACTAATATTATAAATGTGAAAGTGTGTATGTTTGTCCGTTTTTCACACTTCAACCACTGAACGGATCGAGATGAAACTTGGCACACATATTGTTTAGGTCCTGGAATAGGACATAGGATAGTTTTTATCCCGGAAAATTGGACAGTTCCCGAGGGAACATTGATAAACGACTTCTACATGGACGGAGTCGCGGGCGAAAGCTAGTAACTTAATAAGTGACTGCTAGGGTTAACCCTCATAGTTTCGCCATGTCTGTCTTTTCATCTGTCCGTTGTTTAGCTCAAGAGAGTTTTGGTGTTACCAAGCTAACCGTCAAGTAAATAAATATATTAAATAAATAAACATCAGGGGAAAATCTCACACACATTGACCTAGTCCCAAACTAAGTTCTTAGGTTGTACTATGGGTACTAGACAACGATAAAAATACCTACTTGTACAGATAAATTTATGGTTACCCCTTAAAATATCGACAACCTATTTATTGAATTTCATTTCACCGAAAACGATTCATAGAATATTAAAAAAAATCGGTGATTTAAAAATATTCAATTGAATCATTCGGGGTAATGAATAGTCGATGAAATGAAAATACAGGAAAATTTGAACTGATATTCCATTTAAAGTTTGTCGATATTTCAAGGGTAAACTGAAATGAATACTTTAATACATAGAAAACATCCAAGACTCAGAAACAAATACTTGCGTTCATCACACAAATATTTGCCCATACAGGGAATCGAACCCGAGGCCGCTAGCTTCGTAGGATATCACTACCAACTAGCCCAACGCGTCTCAGAAAGTTATAAGGATTATCATAACGTTGAAAATACGGTAACATCAAAAAGCAATATACCAATACCGAGTAGAATAAAAGCCCAGGGCCCGTATTATGGTCGCGTCTATCACGGCAGATAAAGCATCCATCGCCCTCGCACTAACATACTGACAGAAAGTGACAGTTGTTTTATCCACACTTATCCACGTCGAATACGACCATAATAAGCAGGGGGCGTAATATGGCTGCATTATCGCGTGACGAAATGTGGATATAACATCCGTCACTTTCTGACACGTACATAAGTGCGAGAGTGACAGATGCTTTATCCACATTTTGTCACGCGATAAACGCAACCATACTAGGCCCACTATACAGCCAGTATACAGCCACGAAATGCTGGAACAATCTCCCTCCTCCTATTATAAGTTCAAAATCATTATTTTCCTTTAAGCGACTTTTAAAAGCGCATTTACTATCTGTTCAAGTTTAATGCAAACGGTTTCGTGTCGAGGCACAAACACAAAATGTAAATACAGGTATGAAAATATTGGCAGGTTAAGTTAATTATTGTATCATACTTCTAAAAAACAGGATTAATTCGATATAAGCACTTATTGTGTAGGTACTGAGTTGATTTATGTATAGTGACTTTTTTTTCCTATTTAACTTGAGGGGAGAAGCGAATGCAATGTATGCTGTCTAGGAAAACCAGTCCGCGGGTCCACAGAAAACCAGCGTCGCATTGCCAATAGGTGGTACGACATATAGCTGAGTGGATACCATTTTCGCAGCAATACTTATCACACACTGTAATGTTATAATTTTTAAGCGAAGTAAATGATTTTCTATTCTATTCTATTCTACTCACTGGGATATTGTTGAACCACAATTATAAACTAATTATATCTTGCCTAGCCTTGAACTAATTAAAATTTAGTGATTCCCCTGATCTGGGGGACGTCCCCTAACTCGGCATATAGTCGTTTTGCAGTAGCATGTTAGTTTTTAATGTATTTTCTCTCGCCTTCAGAAGCACTTAGTTTATCCAATTGAATTAAATAACGTCAGGACACAATCAAACAAATTGACCTAATGGTGCTCCCACACTGCGTTAACATAACGTTACATAACGTTATAAAACATTTAAACACACATTATGGTGCAATTTATAAGAATGTAGTGTTTAAGTTTTTTTTTATAATGTTTCGAGAAAAAATATATCATTACAGCAGTGTGGAAGCACCATAACGAAAGCCAAGCTCTAGCTTTGTACAGTCGACTGCAAATACATCTATCCACTTTTGCTGCCCTTTCCAGGAAAAAAGGTGCAAAGAGGATACAATGTATTTGTAGTCGTCTGTAAAAAAAAAACTAAGGGGACAAGCTCAAGCAAATTGACCAACAGGCTTATAGCCTAACGCACTCGCAATCGCAATCGTTTTCATTTTGACAGTCCGAAGGCGAGTCTGCATACAAAATGAAAACAATTGTTCCACTTTGAAGTCGATTGCGATTACGAGTGCGTTAGGCAATAGGGCAGCTAGTGCCAAACCAAACTAAGCTCTAGGCTTGTACTAGAATTAACACAATAGTTACTAGGCAAAGACATTTCTTTAGTAATGGTGGTTGTGAGAACGTAACAAACGAATAGTTACTTTCGCATTTTTAATATAAAGTACACACGTACCTATAAGACAAAACAAGTAAATAAGTAAAAATAGTAGAACAAATAAGTCCGTATCATTTACGACCAATTTTATTTCCAAGGAACTATGTCAAAGAAATTCATTTATTCAAATCGTAATAGACTTGAATTTCATCACTGACTTAGTGAAACAACAATTTATTTATTAATTAAATGAACATAATATTTACAGAATTCAACATTAAAATAATTAAAAATTAGAACTAACTAATAATCACCACTATAAAAAGAACTGACTTAGTTGTTAACGAGTAAATATACACATAAAAAAATGTCGTAGTTGCTGCAGAATCAAATTGCTCGTATCCTACTTGGTCTTGTACCGTCGGCCTTACCATTGGATTCGAAGTCATGACGCCTGATATAATAAACAATGCTAATACCGCTGGATTACCAACTATACTGTATTTTCATAATATTTGCCGATTCGGCAAGCCTCGTTGTTAGTTACCCTGCCTACGCATCTAGCGTTCCCGCCCGGGTTCGAATCCCGATATGAGGAAATATTTTCGTGAAGAGCACGAGTATTTTATTTCTGAGGCTAACCTGTTATTTTATGTATACATACATAATTGTATACGTTGGGGTGTTTATTTCGACACATTAAATTTTTTTATGAATTTGATAAAATTCTTGTAGAAGTAACCCACACGAAAGACCAGTATTCAAAACGACAAAACAATTAGTTGGTACTTTGTCAACTTTTTGAATCAGTATATTCATGATTATGCATTTCCCCAAAGCCCCAACAGGCGGAAAAATATCATTTTCACAGCATTGCTCGGAAATGGCCATATTTCCGAGCAATAGATGGTCTTTTTTGGGGTCACAAAACGTCACTTATAAGGACAGACCAAAAATGTTTTGTCGGCGTGTTGGCTGATTGGTCGAGAACATTGTTATCCAACTTTAAGAACCAATGAAAATCCAGCAATAAATTTTTGTGTCATAGCTCCTTAAAATGAAAAATTGAAATCGACCAATCAGAACACACCATTTTGTGTCGTAAAATATTAGGTGTATTTTTGCTAAAAGATACACACACTAAAAACTATATCACTGCTTTTTTTTTAAATTGTAATTCAAACTTGGCCCCTAATCTCGAACCACTAGAGATGAAATTACATGGGAGATATGGCGAAACAACTACAATTTTATATGGAGTTGACATGATCATCTCGCATGTTAATTTATTAATCTCCAGTGCCACGAGAATAGGGGTCCAGATTAAAAAAAAGTTATCTATGGTAAAACTGGCGGTTATGTCAGATTAACATGAATTAAAAATTGAGTTTTGAATAAGATTTTTTATTTTATTTCCTCTCAGTAGTTGTTAATAGCACTATGTCTGCCTAGGTAGAAAGTGAAATTTATGGACTCGTACACTAGAGGGCCTCAACTATGTTTCGGCCCTCTATATGACTCGTCCAAAAATCGCATACTTTCTATCCTCTGCAACAATGTACTATAGTGTTTGACATTAATTGACAGGAAAGTTAGTTACTTTTTGTTGTTTTTGGAAAAATAACATTGAAAATCTGCTCCTCCTAAGTGGTCAATTTGTGCTACCTCTAAATATTGTCCGTTCACCTTATTTTTTTTCTTTACAAATGTGAAACACCCTGCTATACGTATGTTTACCGTTATTTAGTGTCCATAAGTACGGTTTGCTCTTTAAGCAGTTGCTCACTTTAGTGTTTTATCATTTTAACATCATATTTGAATTGCTGCATTATTCTATCTGTGCGTGCTATCGTTTTAAATCCTTTGACAGAATCTGTGTGACAAACATTCCTGCTCATCAGTCTCATCAGACAAATATTTATTCTTGCCCGATCGAATCCGGGACCGTTAGCTGTGTAGGTAGTCTTTTACAAGGCTACTGCATCGTCCAAATATGCGTCAGTTATAAAAACCCGTGGCGTTTATCGAAAAGATAAAACCTTTTAACAACATTTCGTCTATTGCAAATTTTGCGGTTATTTGAAATTCTAAAAACAATCCTGTTCCAATATTTTTCGTCAATATATTACATTTATACTCAACAAAGTTATCTTAATGGTCTGTATTTGGTTATTTATAGCCTACACATTATAAATTATTGTGTACATGATGAAATCATCAATCGTGGTTGCCGTGTTAGGATAGCGCCACTCCATGTCTTCCTTTGGATGTCGTATGAGGCGGCTGAGGGAATATAGGCTTGTAGTACTGTTAGGCGATGTGCATGCAACGTGTCACTAATACTCTGGTAAACATCTTAGCCTACTTGTGCAAAATGTGGTTACAGAATTATCATCAAGTTTTTAAAGTTGCAGGTAATTCTGTAGCTCTGCCTACCCCACTCTGGGATTACAGGCGTGAAGGTTATGTATGTATGTATGTATCTAGAAGTCGCCCGCGTTTGGTACGCGTAGAATTAGCTTTCCTCTACTCCCTCTCGCTCTATTTTAACCCCTTTGGGATAGACAACCGCCTGTGCAGAGCCTGTATTACGAAGGAAACCGCAACCCACGTCATCGCGGAATGCCCCGAGGTGGCAACATTACGGGCACGTCACCTCGGAACGCCGAGGTCGCTACCAGAAGCCCTTGGCAACATCACGGGTCTACTAGGAGTCCTGGTAGAACTGGGTTAGCAAGAGTAGGTAGTGTCAGCCACCCAACACGTAAAAGGGCGCATTTTAAAATTAAGTCGTCAAGTTGCCATTTTGTTACGGGTCAACTCGGCGAAATAAAATAATAACTACAAAGAACAATAATATATTAAAAAACTAACCTAGATTCTTACAACTAACTTAAATTTACGACTAAGACTAAGTGTCGAGCGCCAGGAGGGCTTTTAGCTTTCTAGGGAACCCTGCCAATCCAGAATGTCACCGGCTAGCAACAGTCTTATTAATTGCTATAGGTAGTGTTCAGTCTCTTCAGACTTCGAAGGGCATGACCAGAGGCCCTTCGTCCCAATGTTATAACTCACACACAAAAGAAAATGACGAACGATGAGAATGAAAAAGTAGTATGAAGGGAATTACTAACGAGAGTGTTAGAAGCCCGACGCCGAAGGCGGAGGGCTTTTAATGACTCGAGTTAGTAATGCCCTTACTGCCTGTGATACACACAATGGTTTTCATCACATTTGCGAGGAAAAACAACAAAGAGAAAATTAAATAGTACATTTCTTTCGATTTGGCGGGTAACATATTGCCATGTATTACTTCAGCTGCATCTCTTAGTTCCGGTGGTGTATTGGTGATAATTAATCTCGTGTCCGAATCCTGGGATGAAGAAGCCATTTTCTTTTTTGTTTTGTACCTATCTATTTTAAAATAAAACACTTTAACTCTGCAAAATATAAAGAAATAACTTTTGACGAACGGGAACGTAAATGGAAACGATATTTTTTTTGTGACCTCTACCACAGATAATAACTGCGTTTAGTTTCGACCTGGATTCGAGCCAGATTTAGCCAATTTGATAAAAATGTATAATTACTCAAATTAATGATAAATGTTGATATAAACTTGAAATAGGTATAAAAATAATGAAGTTTAATGAAGCGTATAGCTTTTGTGTAATGTAAGTTAGTCTATAGCTAATTTTTAAAGATGAAATTAGAAACCGATTTAATTTTTGGCTGAAAATTAAACCTCCTTAGTCAGAAATGATGTACGAAAGAGTTGCAAATTTTAAAAAGAAGGTCATTACTCCCTAGGGATGACAAACTCGCCATAATTCCCGCGGGAACAATTTAGGCCATTGTCCTTCGCATAGGCATGGAATAACACCATTTACGAGCAAGTGTGATGAAAATCTTTTTATTTCAGACCGGGTATGATCCATAGAGTGTTAGTACAATGAAGCTTTAACCTATGTTAGTAACACATGATAAGAGTAAAAGTAAATAAAAAATAACGAATTACTAGTACGAGTTGACATCGCGGGAGCAAGCACAACAGCCGGTGAAGGTATTTTAATTTTAATTGCTCCTCCCGTCGGCAACTCGGTCCCAGTAATTGTTAAGCGGGCAGTCCAGTCGCTCGGCCCAGACCCTCAGGAGGCTGTTGCTGCTGCCGCGCACCCGACGCATCAGTGACACTATCCTTTTTCTCCTGATGGCAAAAAAGTCATCAGTGTGCGCCTCCGCGAACATTCCTGATGCACTACAGTGCTTCGGCAGCCGCAACAGCAGGCTGAGTATGTTGTTATACTGGACCCTTAACGCATTATAGGTTTTTTGCGTAAATCTTACCCACAGACTGCACGTGTAGAATATTAGACAAAAGGCTTTGAATAGTGTCAACTTTACTTGTTTATTATAAAGTGCAAATCTGCGGGCAAGCATATTGCCACGCACGGCCATCGCTCTCCTCTCCCTCTCCAAATCCAAATCATCGTTCAGGTCCTCGCTGACCACATGTCCCAAGTACTTGAACCTATCAACTCGTTTGAGAGGCAGGCCGCACAGCATGATCACAGGTACAACTGTCGAGTTATATTTTGGCGAACTTTAATTGCTGTAATTTACAATAATATATAGTTTCTGTCACATTTCAATGTTAGGGTGGGTATATTTAAGTAGTACACACAAATTTCGCAACACAAGTGTGAACTCTTCTAAACCATGGGCTGGAATCCCTTAGGGGATGAATTTTCAAAAATTCCTTTTCAGTGTACTCCTAGGATATCCAAAGAATATCTCCTTTAATTTCCAATTCCCTAGCTTCAGCAGTTTTGTCTGTGCGTTCATCGATCAGTCAGCCAGTTTCTTCTTTTATGTATATAGATTAGTTGTTCGGCCCGGAGTCGCCTGGGTGATGATTTTAAGATTCCGCATTTTAAAAGGAATGCAGGATCCTTTGTACGATCACTTCGTTGTCCGTCTATCCGTCTGTCTGTGTGTCAAGACCCATTTTCTCAGGAACATGAGGATGTATCAAGTTGAGTTTCAAACTTCTGAGACAACTCGATCAAAAGATAAGGCCCTGTATGCTGCATATTTTGACAGTCGCAAGGAATTTTAAACCAATGTTTTTTCAAATTTTTGATATCAAACACACCTGTCCTGACCATAACGAACACAACAAGTATTCCTACTCCTTGGCATTAAGGCAATACAAAGAATAACTTTGTCACTTAAACGTCATGCTTGAAATGTTGCACTAATCTGTCAAAGATGTCAAAGCGACACGATACTAGTGTAGCTATTTTAAGCCCGACTACCTTCGCGATGATAGAAGTTCTAAACTTTTTGCGCTAATAGTAGGCGAAGTCACATTTTTTTTTTAATTAACCTCTTATTTCATATTATTTTTGTATTATATACAGGATACATTTACACGCATTTATAATTATTTTGAAGGAGTCCTTTTTTCCTAAACGGATAGTCCAGGCAGATTAATATGGTAGGGGCTAGCCAACATGCAAACTCTACATGCGTTTTTATTTTCTATTTCTCAAAATGTATGGAATGACAGTTGACCACGTGGTTTACCGTAATGAAAGAGTAAAACGTTAATAAAGTTTGCATTTTGGCTAGGGCCCCAGGTATGGTGATGGAACCAGTAATGAACAAGGATAAATTACAAATTAATTTTTTCCTTACTTTTCATAATCTGAAAGACGTACTCTTTGACGTGTTACTTATTTTTAGCTACGCGTATCAAACGTCTAGCTACTAGTACTTACTACTAGTAAATTGGCTGACTCACATCGAGTCATCTCATTCATGATGCTTTCATTGTGCGGCTCTAGGGCCACGCAGCGCAGATAATTTTACACAGCCAAAGCACCGTTGTCTTTAAGTGTGTTGGAATAAGATCGAAATGAACTAACACTACTAAATCTCCGCAAACATCTCCTCTTATTTACGGTGATAATTAATTTCGATCTTATTTCAACAGTTCCAAAGACGATGATGCTTTGGCAGTGGAACATTATCTCGCCGGCCCTCATGCAGAAGGCGACGGCTGGTGTTCAAAACAGGTATTTCCGAGGGTGACACCTTGACTTGATCGATTTCTAAGCCTGATAAAGTCCTATTCTGTTTTTAGGGTTCCGTACCTAGAGGGTACTAACGGAATCCTATTACTAATCCTCCGCTGTGTTTATCTGTATGTCTGTTTACAAGCGGGCTGTATATCAGAAAGACAATTTAAACATTTTGTAATGTGTATAATTAATGTCGCAAGTAATGTTGGAAAGGGAAGTTCAAAGCGAACGTTTCACGATCAGATCGGGGAAGTATTAAGAAAGGGCCAGGTCAGGAATACCCTAAACCGACGCACGTGTATAAAGAGAATTATGAGTGTGGAGGAAGCGAGGGAAGTTTGTCTGGATCGTAGCAAGTGGGAATAATATCATCATCATCATCATCATGTCAGCCGAAAGACGTCCACTGCTGGACATATGCCTCCCCCAAGGCTCTCCACTCAGACCGATCTTGTGCTTTTCGCATCCACCGCGTTCCCGCGATCTTTACAAGGTCGTAACTCCATCTTGTTGGAGGCCTACCTACAGCTCGTCTCCCGGTCCGCGGACGCCACTCAAGAACCTTCTGACCCCATCGGCCATCAGTCCTGCGAGCAATGTGCCCCGCCCACTGCCACTTAAGTTTGGCTATTTTTCGTTTCGTTTGGGAATAATATACCGTTCTGTAATTTTGCATCACGCTGACTTCGAAAAAAGAAGGAGTTTCTCAGTTCATCTTAACTTATTCTTAAGCATGTTTCTCGTTTACCTACTCAAAGACGGCTGGTCCGATTTGGATTATTTTTTCTTTGAAAGGGTAGGTATACTATACCTAATTCCCAAATGTTCCCATCGCACAGATACCCCCTATTATTGGTGTCTCATTGTCCTCAGATCAGGGTGTGATGATGGTATCCTGGAGAAATCGAAGAAACTCTTCAAATATTATAGGCACAATTTTAGCGATTTGGATAATATGTTTTTTAATGATTGTTTTATTGCCGAATAGGGTACATCTCGTGTGTGGTCCCATTTTAATTTCGTCAGGATCTAATTATGGGATCCATGGAAAGATAACGGAACTCGACTTTAATTATTTGGAGTCAGTTTATAGATTTTTAAACATTTAGTCATTCTACATCATTTCTTATCAAATGTACCTATCATACGCGAGACAGAAATGATAGTATAGGCAAGCCAACCAAGAGTACAAAGTTAGAGCGCAGATCACTTACGAGGGTATGACAATTAAATTATGCATTTAATCTAATATAACTCCAGCGTAACAAAGCTTTCGGAAAATTTGGACAAACGAAAATTCCGAAAAACGTAATTAATTCGGAATTTTAATGTTTTCTACAACATATTCAAACATCGTTAAAATCGGATTTGATTTAGGCGATGAGAAACTTTATGGCCCGGAGCTAGAATAATATGGAAATATTTCTGACAGCTACGCGATTTAAGCTGGTTCACAATACTCTTAAATCTTGTTAAAGTGTCTAATTTTCGCTAAAATACTTGCTGAAACATTTTTGCAAAACTTACTATTTGAAACACCCTTGTTCCTTAAAAAAACACTTTGTAAAGACTTTCCAACACCATTTTGTCTAAAAAGTTTTAACCAAAGCCATCGTTCAAGTTTGTCACAAACTAAAATACTTGGTGGTTGTATTTCAAAATCTTAAATGTTTAAATTAAAATTCAATTAATTTCCTAGTTTTTTAATTATTGTTCAAACATTACAAAAGATCTATCCTAATTCCTAAGGAATTTCGAAAACAACACACCTCTACTTTTTGCGACGGAATTCAAATAAATTGGTTTCTTAGAAGCGGCTGAAAATTTGTTAAGGAAAAATTTTAGACATGATCTAACAGTTAGACTATACTTAGCGTAGGGTTCCTTCGCCGCTACTTTATAACTCTTTATTTTACTGTTATATTGCTCTTTAGATACCACTTTCGGATTACCCTTGTTTGGCATAAAAAACGTTTCCCAGTCTGATTAATTTCCCAAACTTATCATATGGGCGAACGCTTTTTTTTCCGAAACTGTAAATATTTCAGGATTTTTATAAAACTAACCTAACCTAACCTTTAGGGTTCTACAAGATGGTCCTTAAATAAATCCTGAAATATTTACAGTTTCGGAAAAAGAAGCGTTTGCCCATATGATATGTTTGGGAAATGAATCAGTTTGGGAAACGTTTTTGAGCCAAATGAAAGGGTACCTTTTTAAAAACAAATGTTAAGATTTCCGAATCAAATAAATTTATTTCAGTTTATTTGGACATTTTCCTTTCTACACTGATTACATAAATTGTGATAATGAAAAGGGCGTAAGCACAGCTTAACAAAATTTTTACAGTGTATTGGACGTAGTTGGGTGAATCAACTTTTAAGGTACTGCCCATTATTCGACATGTTTCACAAATGATATGTTTTTAGCAAAACTATATATTTTCTAAAGGCGTGGCTTTCACGTTTATTAAATCAGACAAATAGGCTATCATTTAAAATTATCTGATTTAAACCTACAGTTTTGAATAATAATATAGTTGCTAACGCAGGGGACGATGTTGTCCCCAGGTTTTGTATGAAAAATGTGTATTTTCCCAGAGTTCCGAAGTTCTATCGAAGTTTTTTTTTGGAGATGTTTAACGTGAGAGCTCTGTAAAATTGATGGTCTGATTTTAATATTCATATATTATTATTTACCATAAGCCACCAGGAAAGTTTTAATACCGCAAAAGAAAAGGAGTTACCTTACCTTAACAGTTGATTCACCCAGACTTTTTGCATAAAAACCCACAAGTCACATAAAATTGAGATAAAGCGCCTAGTGTACCTTTTTTTGACACCGTTCATCGTTTTAGCAAAAAGGTTTCCACACATTTAGCAAACAACATAGAAAAATAAAACATATATAATAACATGCCAACTGAAACGTTTTTACTTAATTCATTAAAAATATTTTGCTATAATAGTTCAAACAGTTTTGAAGCATTTTAGCATAACCCATGTTATACTTGCTTTCTTGAAATAAATGTTCCATATCTGTTGGAACGTTTTAATGAAACCCATGTGATACTTATGATATTGCAAAAAATGTTTCATGTATGTTGGAACGTTTTAGCAAAAGTCTTGTGAGACTTGTGATCTTGTAAAAAATGTTCCATGTATGCTTGGAACGTTTTTGCTAATTAACAAAGTGATGGGTAAAAGCGGCCTGAACACGAAAAGTTCGGACCGCGGGAAACGCCACGCGCCATTCCAATCTTCGCTCCGAACCGTACGTGTGAATGCAACTGTAATATTAAAATAGTAAAAAACCTACGGTTCGGACTGGCACGTGGAATGGCGCGTGGCGTTTCCCGCGGTCCAAACTGTGCCGTGTAAAGGCCGCTAAACGATCCAAAATAACGTGGTACTTTATGGTTCAATCCAAGACAGTCAAAGTTAAAAGTTTATGACGTATCATGAAGTTAGAAATATCGTTACAAAATTTAAGATTTTTACTAATCTGACACATTCGTTTCTTTAATATAATATTTCTGTCTCAATATTAATCATTATATTATATAAAGTTAGACTTTATTTCAAGTTAAATTTACCTATTTCTTGTGCTCACATGTAAAAAAACCAATTAAATTAGTAAAAAATAATCTTAATAATAAATATATATTGAAAACATTGTATTTTTTCACGTGTATCCCAATAAAATACAGTATAGTCATCCCCTATTTCATAACAATACAAATTCTGCTTGCATCATACATAAACCGCGACACAAATGTCGTCACGACCGCGTTACTATAAATGTTTCCAGCTCCCAACAGCTTAGTCAGTTCTACAATAACCGTTCAAGGAGTAACACGCCATGGCTTACGAATACGTATTAATCGCGTGCGCAATAATGTGCGCGACACCGCTTAACGCAGCGTCAATCAACAAAATCGCAACCGCGAAATCACTTACCGAGGCCAAAACTGAAAGACTACAAGAAGCCCAATTTGCAGTTGAAGATATCAATGAAAGCATGTCGGTTTCAGCAGCTGAAGATGCTGATACTGAAGAATTAACGCCGTTTAGATATAGTGCGAAGTTGGAAGCAGAAATTTTGGCTCTCAAAGGGCAAGAACCGGAACAAATAACCGATCGAAAACATAGAAGGTTACCTAGGAGCGTCGCAAGTGTAAAGAAATGTCCGAAAACGTATATTAGAAAAAATGGAATGTGTATACCCTGCCAGGGGTGAGTACTTATTTAATTATTACAATAATAAGGTGATAACACAGTGCTTTAAAAAAAAAGGATTTTTGTTAAAGTATGTACGTATGTATGTTTGTTAACATTTTAGTGTAAAAAATAATTACAAAATATAGATGTGAATACGTAGTACGAGTAGTGTCGCTAATATCAAAACTGTTTACATATTTAATGACCAGAACCCCATTCCACTGGGTAAATTCACATTGCCTTTGATATATGATTGTATTGTCAACGTTTTGATAGCTCTTATTTACTTGACAGTAAGGGCGGCCGAGTAAAAAAAAGGAAACATATCCAAAGCCATATAGTTTTACTTGGTATAATAGAGGCCCTGATACTAAACTGTCACTATAGTAGAGGTTATTAAATTTTAGAGGTATATTTTTTTAATAATATTTCCTTTTTAGTTTAAAAGCAATACTAGTCGATAAACTCACAAATATATATTTTTTATTAAATTAGGTTGAAATTCACCGTATTAAAAATCAATGAATAAGGAAAATGACATTTACATTATTTTTATAAACAAATCAAATCAAATCGTTTATTTTTTAAATCAGTTAAGGTTTTGTTTTACATTTTACATTAATAATTCAAATTAATACTTACCAATTGAATATAGAAAATGTGAATCATCAAATGACACTTCAATTATGACTTTATTATTATTATAAACTATTATTATGCAATCTCGAATAATATTCATAATGCAACCAAACATTCAAAACCAAATAATTGCTACCAAATGTATGGCTTTATCGGCTTCCTATTTTATATTATCATGGATGTGACAATATAATAAAAAGAAAGTCGCCCTTTAGCGTAACTCTAGCTATTGCTATCACACTTGCTCTCGCAACAGATAGTATATTTGTCACTCGTGTTTTTTATAATACCTACTAAATAGATAAAAATTTTTTGCTCGACTATTAATCTCGGAGCTCTTAAACTGCCCAACCAATAAAAAAAAACCGAAATCAAAAGTAGCCTATAAAATAAATCCAGGAAATAAGCTATCTTCATTTTAAATTTCAACCAAATCCATCCAAACTTTGCAGCGTGAAGGATTGACAAACTAACGCAAACAAACTTTCGCATTTAAACTATTAGTAATATAAAAAAACTCCCGTGAAAAATTATAAAATGGATGGTAAAAATCGCATCAAAACCCGTTGCGTGGTTTAGGAGTTAGCGCATACACAGACAGACAGACAGAAAACGCGGAAAGTGACTTTGGTTTATATTGTGTTAAGTCAAAGTCACAGTTATTTATTCTTCAATTACAGGACGCCCGCGATTTCGCACGCATAGTTTTATTTTCCCGCTACTCCCCCTATTTTAACCCCCTAGGGGATGAATTTTCAAAAATCCTTTCTTAGTGCTCACTTACATCATGAAAGGAACCCCTGTCCCAAATTTCAAGTTTCTAGGTACAGTAGTACAGTAGTACGTACAGTAGTACGGCTGTGCGTTAATATCTAAGTCAGTGAGTCAGGTTTGCCTTTTATATATATAGATTTAGGCATAATATATAATGCACCTATGAATATAAGAACGATGAAGAAGTGGAAGTGAACATTATGTTTATTTTGTTTATCAGATGACTAATAACAAAATCCTGTAGAAAGTTAAGTTAAACTTGTTTTTTGACCGACAAACCATTCGGATGTATCCACTTTGCAGCTTTGTCACCTTATTGCATCGTAATAAGGTTTAAAATGGATTTAAATTGTAGAGAGGGTTTAAATTGTAGTCGACTTAATCATTTTATTCCATGTCAGTGTCACAAGGACAAATTATTTTTATAAAACTGGTTTATCTGTATACATTATTTAAATGGTTTAAATTCTTGCACTGGCCAAATTGAATTAGATTTATCATCACGATCGCAAGCTTGATGTTTATTTTTATAATCGTTTGACTTTATTTGTTGTAGAGTCATTGACCCCATCCTATTAATTATGCCATAGATTAAAATATTTGCGAAAAATAATTAAAATTAACATTTTAGACCTTAATGTGCAAAAATATACACAAGTAAATTATAAAAAAAGCGTTTTGTTATAATTGTTTATGTGAAATAAATCTCTTTACAAATAGGTAATTTCCCTTAATGACAAATGTTCACATTACTAAGATGATTATTAACACATAATAATTTATACAATAGTTTAATTTAGTGTAGTGGTTAGTTTAGTTTAGTTGAACCACCATAGAACCATGTCACAATGACAGAATCAAGTAACAATAAAAAAAACGGGCCAAGTTCGAGTCGGACTAGCACACGAAGGGTTTCGTACAGTTCTTGTGTGAGAACTCCTCTTCCATTTTAAACTTTATTTTAATTTATTTGTTTTTATAGCGGCAATAAAAATACATACTATGTGAAAATGTCAACAGCCTACCTATTACGGTTCATGAGATACAGCCGCTGACAGACAGTCGGACAACGGAGGCCTAGTGACTGGGTCCTAGTTAGTACCCTTCGGGTACGAAACTCAAAAAACGTTAAGTTTTGCGACATGGATATAAATATATAAATGACTCACCGGCTAAAGTCGTTAACTATAATAAGTTTGTTTGTTTTAAAAAAACGACTCATTTTAAAACCGCTGCACAATGTATGGCAGATTCGCTCTATTATACTTAGAGATCTTCCTCATAGATAATTCCTCATAATTGAAAGATTGCATGAGGAAGGCGCCAGGTCTATAAATAATGAAACAATTAACTCGTTGATCATATCGTTTAAAACATAAATATGTATAAAACTATAAAAAAAGAGACAAGAGCTTGCCGACCAATGCTTAGCGTAGATTTCCGTCACCATTACAGCACGACACAATTAATAAGGCGCTCGTCGAAGCGCTTACACCGTTGACCAAGAGTCTATTATTGTTTAATCCGCGCTCCATATTAGTTATGTCCTGCTATCAATGATATAATATAGTAAAAAGAGGTAGATATGTTATACGCACTTCGATAGTGGCACCCCAAAACCAAGCCAATTGGTACACCTTTACAGTCTTGCGCCGTCAACGGAACCGTGAACTAAGTAGTCTGCAGAGCAACATACACTCATCTCTGTTTCGCTCCCGGAAATTAGCATACCATCCTGCTTTCACTTGTCATTTATGAATTAGTGTGTAATTGCAATATTTGCTGATTATGTGTGCGGAAGCCGGGCCATTTTTACACGCGGAATACCGTATAGGTAACATATCTACCTCTTTTTATATTATATCATTGCTTGCTGTACTAAAAACACAACCGAACCCTGATCCATCATAGAACTGTGTCACAGTGACGTTATGATTCAAGTCGTAAGAAGTGTGAAACCAATTGTGAGGATACAAAAAGTAGAGTCAGGTAACAAATTAACAACTTCCTTGTAACTCGGATATGCGAGCCACAACAATGGCAAACACGTCCAATCGACAACACCAAATACAAACGGGTACTTACATAACAGTAGCGTGAGCACAAACATTACAATCACTTGAAGACGCGTTGGCCTCGTTGGTGGTGACCCTGCCTACAAAGCTAGAAGTCCTGGGTTCGAATCCCGGTAAGGGCAGATATTTGGGTGATGAGCGCCAATATTTGTTCCCGAGTTATGGATGTTTTCTATGTGTTTAAGCATATATTTCTCTATATAATGTCTGTTCATCCTTATTTGTGTTATATAACTAGTAAACAACTTTCTAACCTCAAAATGAACCTTTTTTGGCTAAAACAGCTCCTTTATCGTAAATAAAGTAAACTGAATACACATTATGGACATGACTTGGCTAATGTAATGTCTGAGATTGCTTAATTTTGTTTAAAAAAGCTGTTTTAGCAAAAATAGATTCATTTTGAGGTTAGAAAGTTGTTTACTATATAAGAGATGTAAGGATGAACAGACCTTAAGTATTTATATCGTTGTCCTAGTACCCATAGTACAAGCCTAGAGCTTAGTTTGGGACGAGGTCAATTGGTGTGACATTGTCCCCAGATATTTATTCATTATTATTTATACGTCATGTTTTCGAATAGCCTTAAGGTACTATTTGAAATTGGTGCTATCGTCGGTGATACTTCAATACAGCGTAACTCACAAATTCAAAGATGGAAAATGTACCTTACTGACTTACTTACTAAGGTGTATATTGCGTCTAGTTACATTTTTTAGTAACGCTGTTTTGCGCTATCATCACAGACGCAATACTTTTGCAGAATGTATAGTTATAACCCTAAAACCAACTCACTTTAAACCTAAATGACAATTTTGACGTTATTGAAGTAAAAGATTACAATTTAAGAACCTCGTCACTCTCATTTCTTCGACCATATTGTATACCGATTTAAATATCACGTTAAAGTGACAAGGTATAAACTTATTATGTTGACTGCAGATGCATTTCTCGGTAATTGCCTTCGTGTTACTAATCATTAAACAAATTATATGATTGTTTTATCTCTAGGTACATACATTACATAAATAGTTATTTGTTACACAAGGGGGGAAAGTTGTATTTTACCTGCGAGTGTTCATTTGAAACACGAGCTAGGGAAAGGGTTCTATGATTGACCACGAGCGAAGCGAGTGGTTCAAAAATAGAATTCTGAGCGTAGCGAGTGTTTCAACACACGAGACGTAAAATAACTTTTCACCCGTGTATACCACAAAACTTTTCACCTCACTACAGCGAGGAAAATAAGAAAAAATATCAATTCCGCATTTCGCACGCTTTCCCGTAATTCCACAGGTGTTAATACGTCTTCGTCACTCGAATCACTGTTTTTTAATAACATGCGAATATTTAACGTTGACGGCTTAATTGAAAAGTTTTGACTTTTTTTTTTCGGATGCGTTTGTTCGAGTTACTCGATCATTGATCGAGCATCGATTTACTTGGACTGTCAGAACATTATATCCGTTTTTACAACAAAAATGAAGGTTAATGTTGAATACTGATATTTATAAATTAAAATAAAGTTGTAAGACTGTACTTGGTGTTTTTTACTCGGTGCAATTCATTTTGTTTTGTTTTGTTAGCTGTCAAATATCACTTAAGCTGCTTTCAGATGTCAGAATTCTAAAAAACAAAAAGGGCTTTCCGAGCTAGTGAGATGAAAAGATGTTTACCTTATGGCGCGAAATTAGTGAAGTATTTCTTAATTACAATGTTTTTGTAATTGGACACTGGGCTGATAGGTTATTCCTCACCAACTCATTTTATAAGTCGACGGACGAATTATAACACCCCTCTTCAACATCGAATAACATTGTTTTTCTATCTTTTCAGATCGAGTGCCTGTTGATATGGGGTTTCGCCACACTTTAAAACTAATTAAGTATTAAATTCTTGAGACTGCGGAATACTGTTATTCAGTATTATTAATGTCAATGAAGAAACTATCAATTATTAACTACATCTAGATGAGACTATCTAGCTGTTAAAACCTGCCAAGTTCCAGTCACTGAAAAGGACAGAACTATACGAGTCTATACGTGCCCCTTACTCTGCAAAAAAACAATGACAGGCTTTGATAGCTTATTACGACCTCTGACTTCAAGCTCATCTTGATACTTGACGTTGTGTATTTATTTTGTTAAGTTAGTTGTTGCAATTAATTTATTGTTTACGAAACCTCACACTATTTAAGAAACTTAGTACTTATAGAATTTAACTTTTAAAACAAAGTTAAGAGCCTTTATGCAAAAACTGTGCTGGCACACATTTTTTAGTTTTTCTTGATGCTTGAAGTCAATTAGAGTAAAATTGTGGTCTATTAAAACGTGTGTATTATTGTATTGTTACAATATTTTGTTTATTTTGCTTCAATAGGGAAAAACGGAAAAAATCGCCATTGCCAACGTAACCTTTGTAAGAGGCTTAGTACCAATTTCACCAAACGATGTTAACCACTTAACAGACCATTGGAGCGTTAACAGCTGTCAAAATGTATGAACTAACAGTCGATTAACATTGATTAAATTTAACATCGTTTTGTGAAATTGGTACTAAGTACTAAGTACCAATTTCACCAAACGATGTTAAACTTAATCAATGTTAATCGACTACATACATTTTGACAGCTGTTAACGCTCTAATCATCTGTTGAGTGCTTAACATCGTATGGTGAAATTGGAACTTATTGTCGACGTTATGATATAGGGGGTAATAGCTTTTATTTACTTGATAGTAATAGCCTAATTAAAGACAATACTGTAACATATCAAAAGCAATAAGGTTTTATCGATTAGAATAAGACCCCTGCGTTTCTATGACAGCTGGACTGTCAAGTTAACGCAGCAAAATTTTTCTTCTAAATATTTTTTTACCTCTTATGGCCCACCATACTACAAACAGGGCGATTTTTGTGAGTGGGACTTTGAATCTACCGTCAAGGCAATAACGTTCAATTACGTTTGTTCGATAATGACATTTTCAGTTTATGGAGAAAGGTAAATAAACCTTATTCCCATTGCAACACAGTTCAAATTAAATTGCCTTGATTATGAAAATCTTATTGAACACTGGGCCTTACGATGTTAAAATAACTCTTTGTTTATAAACGGGTCAGTAAATAAACTATTAGTTACCTTTAAGTGCCATTATTTACTCATATAATTTAAAATTAATTAGTTTGTTTATTTATTTAACAAGAACTTTTGCCACAAGTGAGACATTTTGCTGTGTTATTTATTAAGTTATTTAATAATTTAAACAAATTGTTTGTGTTAATACCAACGCGTTCGATATAAGTTATTACATTCCTTGTTAAGCTTTATCATTTTAATTTTATTTATTCTTCTAGTCTTCCGTACTCTCTTCATTTATACGAAATATTTTGTTAGACATGTTTTAATAAAATGTCCAGTCTTATAGTTTTCTGTAATATATTTTTTTTAAATTTTGAATCTTTTTGACAACATCAAATAGGTCCAAAAGTAAATTTTAAAATTAATATCAGATTAGATAAATATTGCTTAACTGTTGAACCATAGAACCTCGTCACAGAAAATAATTAACTACCCTTTGATATAGTTTGTTTCTTGTTTTTATCACTACTTAATTGTGACAAAATTCTAACATGGTTCAACTATTAAAACCAGTAATGTTAGAGTAGTGGACTCAAATAACCTCGCACTAATTATGAGATCCTAGTAAAAGTCAGATCTAGTCCCTGTTTTTTTACTGGGGTAATCATTGTTTAGTTTAATTAGGTATTATTAGATATTTATAATGATAGTGATGATGTCCTGATTATGATAATCAGTGATCGGAATAGGTAGTGCAATTTCGGGTGAATGACCTCAAACATCATACTCGTAAATAATATGAATAAGACCCGGGATTCTGGGATCCGTATTTTTTCACAGAATATTTTCTTGACATGATATTAATTGAAGTATTATATAAGGTTATATAAGGTTTTTTTGTTTGCAAGAATGTCGAAATTAAAGAGTCTACATATTTCGTCAATACCAACTTTGTACTAGCAGTATAATTGCCAAAATTATAAATTAATAACTTTTTTGAGCTTACTTTGGGGCTAGGTCAATTTGTGTAATGTCCCCTGATATTTATTTTAAACCAAACACAAACTTTAAAACTTTTTAAAGTGAAAATCCGGGATTAAAGTTATATCCATACTAAGCTTACACACCGAAATCCCGTGAAATTGCACTACCTATTCCGATCACTGATGATAATGATGATGATAGTGATATTTAAATTAAATATTTGTGATAGCCTTATAAATATAATACTTCTATGTCAAACGTATGTATGTATGAAAACTAAGATAAATATTAGTGTGATGAGCACGAGTATTTACTCCAAAGTCTTGAATGTATTTATGTATTTAAGAATGTATTTATCTGTAAAAGTATTCTCGTTGATTTGTATTCATACAAGTATAGAGCGTAGTTTAAGACTAGGTTAATTTGTATGAAAGACAATCTCTGATATTTATGTTTTTTATATTTATATTTAAACGATTGCACATAAAAAATGACAAAACATTTGTTATAAATATTGTGACAAACACCTGTATTTATAACATGATTTTAGAAAATTGTAATTCAGACAATATAATTATATTTGCTTAAATAAAAGAACAAGTCAAATTAAAGCATTTTTTTTAAACTTGTCCTAATGTTACCGAGTTCCTTCACACAGTCCAACCAAAATATTTTTCTGCCAGTAGTATTATAATTTTAATTTTACCATGCAATGTAATAGGTACTCATACAACTTCGTGTATTATACTTTTCAACGTGTGTAGGTAATATATTTTTTTCAAACATGGCATGAAATATTGATGTTATGTTCCTTATAATAGGCTCCGAAGTAAGACGTTTCAGGTGCGGCTAGGACAAGAGGTCGTTTATGGAATTTCATACAAATCGTGCAGGCCTAGGCCGGCAAAGTCCTCTTTTTTAATTTCCATTCCACATAAATTTGTGGCACAGGCATCATGACATTCTGCCACTATGCGTATTAAAAAAATTAAACTTTGTTTTTTTTGTTGTTTGGCGGGAAATATGGGGTTGCCCGCTTCAGTCCTATCCTAGTCTATATGTCTTCGGCCGGCAACCCCTTTTGTCCCGGCCTCTGTAGTAATGTACTATTATATTCAACCCAGTGCAATAACAAAGGACTGCAAGTGTGCTGCTTGGTCATAATGTCGAATTTTTGTTTCCAATTGTTCCATTTGTTCTAATTTTCGTCAGCTAGAAATGTCTTGTTTTCTGAAATAGTTATTTTCCAGATTATTATAAAACAAATCTACCCTCACCTATGTAAAAGAAAGCATGTTTAACTTATGAATTATCGAACGAACCAAACCGTTGTGAAAAAAAACTTCGGACTTACCGTGCCGATAGATTACCGTGGTAAGAATAAAAAGCAAGCTTTAAAAAAATCCGGCTGCATTTTTATCGATAATATCAATTATCGTCGATATAACGTAAATAAAATTCATTATTCGTTTTAAACTCATTACTTTGTTTAAAATAATAATAGGCTATGCCACTACCCTCAATCAAGACAAAACTAATGACACCTCATTTTTTAAAATCGGTCAAGCCGTTTAGGCTTCAAGCCACAATGGAACGGACATACAAACATACACATTTTGGGTCATTCGGGTAAATAGTGTTTTTTTTTTGTGAAGTAATCACGTTACAACAGACAGAACTATTTGGTGAATCACCGACGTCATCGTTCGGCCCGCCGCGCGTTATCATTCTTGACCCTGTATGTGTCAGAGGCAAACTCATTGTTAACTCAGAGGGCCCTGCAGAGATGCACTACGCTAACTAACGTTTCTATTCGATTCGTTTTTAAACCAATCGCGTCACTGGGAAATGACGTGATACGAAAAGTCACGTGGTCTACCAGTGACGCGATTGGTTTAAAAACGAATCGAATAGAAACGTTAGTTAGCGTAGTGCTTCTTTGCAGGGCCCTCTGAACGCGATCTTCTAGACCTTTATTTAACATTGTTTTTACTACACCTACGAGTATTGTTATCGTATTGGCAACGTTATTATAGCTCTCATAAACGTATGAAAATTTATGGAGTTGACATAGCGGTCGAAGCGATCTGTAATAAGCTTCCTATACATTTTGTCAAATTTCAAAAAATCGCATATTTTTAACCGACTTCAAAAAAGGAGGGTTTTTTTTTATGTATGTTCACCGATTACTCCGTCAATTGTCTACCGATTCAAAATTTTTTTTTTGGTTTGATAGAGTATACTTCCGAGGTGGTCCCATTGTCACCAAATCTGTATCTGATGACATCAGTGAGGAATTGAGGGAACTCCTCAAATATTGTAGGCAAACATATAGCGATTTTAGTATTTTTAGTAACAAGTCCAGCATTTTCATTCAGAAAGTATCATTTGGTGCAGTGGAACTGATGATGAAGACCACAGATGGCCACCGGAACTCCTCAATGGTACCGATTTCAAGGGTGGCGATAAGATATCTCGATTAAGATAGTTGAGCGACTACCTACAACGAATAATATTTACTTGTTAAAATATGAATATGAGTTTCCCGCGGCGTTGCTTGCGGCGCGCTTGATATAAGTTAAAGTTTCAGTTCAACTAAGAAGTGGGACTACGTAACAGCGTATTATGATCACTATAAAGTATAAAATAAAATAAATGTTTTAAAAAACAAAAAACCGCCTTCAAAAACGCAAAATATAACTTCTTTTTGCGGTTTTTTGTTTTTTAAAACATTTTTTTTTTCTTTCTTTAATTAGAAGCTTTATCAACAAGTCCTCCGCCACCAGCTGCAATAACAGGTTAAAAAACGCTCCAAAAAATACCTATTAAATTTCAATACGCTTATTAAAAAAAGCCATAAACTAATTTGGCAAACTCTGAAAAAGGCTCTGCCATTACAAAAATTAATACCACAGTCCAAAAACAACTTTAAATCGCTAACTAAGCGTAATTCATCTTGACTAAGCTACCTGAGGGCTCAGACAAGATGCACTACGCTAACTAACGTTTCTATTCGATTCGTTTTTAAACCAATCTCGTCACTGGTAGACCACGTGACTTTTCGTATCACGTCATCTTCCAGTGACGATTGGTTTAAAAACGAATCGAATAGAAACGTTAGTTAGCGTAATGCATCTTGTCTGAGCCCTCTGATGTAGTATTATCTGTCAAAAGCTAATAAGTACTAGGAAGAGAATAGTTTAGAAACATAAGATTCCTATAGCTCTATCATTCCATTGGCTAAAACATAACAAGTTTAAAAAAATAGTACGGTGTACCTGGGGATTGTACATAACACGGAAATCTGGGTATTGTGCAGGCCACTTACAATGTCGCAAGTAACTTCGCGAAAAAAATAAATTCGAATTTTTAGCCAATTTGTAACACAATAACAGAAGATGTAAATACATTATTTAGGTAGGTATTCCATGTAAAACCTGAATTTCACTCCGGGAAACACTACACACGTAAGCCACACGGATCAATTGACAACTTTTTAAAAGGCGTTCTGAAAAAAAACATGCTTAATTATATAGGCTGGTCTCAAAAGCAAACTATAATTATTTTTTTGTTTATTATTTACTGAGATAATAAATAAACAAAACGCGGTTATAAGCAATATGACGTCATTTTGACCACTAGTCCAAAGCGGGCATGCGTAGCAAACACGTATAATATTCAATTTCTTTTCTCAGTAAATAATAATCAACAAAAAAAAATGATTTTGATACGATCCTCTCTAAGCTTGATTTTAATCACGACACGTTTTAAAAAAATCCTGTTTTCATTTGTTCAAGGCGTGTCACTTACGTTATTTTGTGCGCTTGCCACTGTAGGAGTATCGGCATACATTTTCATACGAATTTATGCCCACGTGAGCGTGTGTAGCGTGCACCGGCTGTGAAATTCCGGCTTAACCCTTTATAGACTGAATTATTTAAATATTTCAATTCATTTTTAATTTTAATATATAGAACAATAAAGCATAAATTCTAACCACGACATAGGGTGCCAAACGGCACCGCTGGCCTATAATGGTTTAAGTTGGCCGCTCGCAAGGAATCATTTCATAATGTCCGTAATGCGTTAACTAAAACAGATAGGCCGGCGCGTTTCTTCTAAAGCAATATACAATCGATTCTCGACTCTATCTCCATGGACAGTAGATTATAAATGAACTAAAGATTTAAAAAATAGCGTAGGCGGACGTTAGCACTGTGAGTTGTTAAGAGGCCACCTATGCTAAAGTCTGGAGTGTTCCGCGATCTGGATCTCAATAACCATAACGCCTTTGTATCTGTTTTTTGGATATACTCGTATTAAACTTGATCATATTTGCTTGAGACTGTCGAACGTGAAAACACGATTAGAAATAAAATCCTCGATACTTTTATTTTTCAAACATGACACCTTTTTTGCATGTTTTTGGTTGAATCTTCGAAACCCTATAATCTTTAACGATGACTTGTGGGGCGTAGCACCATAGGTAGTCTCTTAAATGCCGATCATAATCAGATCCGGAGAAGATCCAGTAACGTGCCGCTAACGTTGGAATTTTTTATAAGAACTAATATATAAAAAAAATGACAATAGTATGCACTTGTCTGGCTTCGCTGTATCGATATTTCTCTAGCTGATGGATGACAAAACAATTGAAACATTTAGACGATTAAATTTTTCAATAAAACATCGTCATGCGCAGACGCCGGCCAGGGGAGCCACACGTTTTAAAAGCTTTAAATCACACCACGCGCGTCATTATTTCAAACACGATTTTTTAGCCTCCGCCTATAAAAAAAGTGTTATCACCAGACCTCGGAATTTTGGGAGCAAGGGCCTATATCGATAAACTCTCTTATCGATACTTTTCCGCTATACTAGTGATAGCTCCCAGCTACGATTATGTGTATTTTTTGTAAGCATTATTTTGGAGTCGATGATAAAGTAGCTTACACAATGTTTGCAATATGCAATATAGTTTTGACCCGCGTATTGTTATTTCATGATATTTTTGCAGCATGTTTTCTATTTTTAAAAGGTATTTGCGCTAGGTTCTATTTGCACTCTTAAATGTAAATATTTAATAGCACGTCTTCACAAATCACGACACTGATAAATAATGTTTTTTAAGAGGTACGATATTTCTATTTAAATATCTAAAGAGGTTTGATAAGGGATAACAATAACTATTTCATAGTGCAAAGGTGTGCCAAGCGATCATCATCCTATGTGTAACCTACTTTATAATCGTCTCCAAAAAAAAAACACACACAAAGCTGGGAGCGATCACTAGTATAGAGCAAAAGCATCGATAAGTGAGTTTATCGATATAGGAACTCCCTATCTGTCATTCAATATATTAATATTTCGTGACATGGACATAAGGAAAAATTACAAAAACACAGACTAAAATGATCGATATCTCCAAAACTATTAAAATTCGCTAAACATACATAATAATAATAATAATAATAATAATAATTCTTTATTTACCTAGGGGTTAAATCGATAGCTTTTTGGCTGCTCTATCAGCCCTAGGCGGGTTAACGTTGAGTTTTGGGACACCCTGTAGGTTATCACAGTTTATACACTTACATAATATTAAGAGCAGAAGAATACCGAAGCCCTAGCCAAGATGCAAACGCTACTAACGTTTTTCTTTTCTATCGCTCAAAAAGTATGGGATGACTTTCTCGTGCGAAGCGATAAACCACGTGGTTAACTGTCATATCTGTGATAGAAAAGAGAAACGTCAGTACCGTTTGCATCTTGGTTAGGGCCCCAGAGGGCTCATACAAGATGCACTACGCTAACTAACGTTTCAATTCGTTTCGTTTTTAAACCAATCGCGTCACTGGTAGACCACGTGACTTTTCGTATCACGTCATCTCCCAGTGACGCGATTGGTTTAAAAACGAATCGAATAGAAACGTTAGTTAGCGTAGTGCATCTTTGCAGGGCCCTCAGTTCACTAGGTAGAATGACACGACTGCTCTCATCGACGTGCGCGGGCTCTTTCTAACGTTGGCTAATGACACATCACCTAACATAAATTGTCATCTGATTCTTCTATCCCATTGATTAGTCATAGTGAATTCCTATGCAGCCTCATTATCGAGCGGTTGCGGCCGCATTACCTTTTGGGATTTCCCGCAGGTATTTGGTATCCACTTAGAGTTATAATCGGGATGAATGACGCCATGATGCAGCCTAAGGTGATTAAAATTTCGCCATCGTATTATAATTTAGAGGGAGTTTACCTTATATACCCCTAGGGGTGCACTTAGAAAGGATTTTCCGAAAATTGACCTCCAACGAGAAGAAATGCGGTAAATAGCCCACTATTTACCGCATTAAACTAATTCGACGTGCACGAACTCGCTGGCGGCCTATAGCTTTAAATATAAACAGAAACATGTCAAGCGATTTTCAACTTTTTTAGGGTTCCGTAGCCAAATGGCCAAAATCCAACCCTTATGGATTCGTCATGTCTGTCTGTCCGTCCGTTCGTATGTCACAGCCAATTTTTTTCGAAACTATAAGAACTATACTGTTGAAACTTGGTAAGTAGATGTATTCTGTGAACCGCATTAAGATTTTCACACAAAAATAGAAAAACTCATTTAAACTCATTTTTTTTTCATCAAACCCATACATGTGGGGTATCTATGGATAGGTCTTCAAAAATGATATTGAGGTTTCTAATATATTTTTTTTCTAAACTGAATAGTTTGCGTTAGAGACACTTCTAAATTGGTAAAATGTGTGTCCCCCCCCCTGTAACTTCTAAAATAAGAGAATGATAAAACTAAAAAAAATATGATGTACATTACCATGCAAACTTCCACCGAAAATTGGTTTGAACGAGATCTAGCCAGTAGTTTTTTTAATATGTCATAAATCGTAAACCGCATTTTACCTTTCATGGAACCCTTCATAGGCGAGTCCGACTCGCACTTGGCCGCTTTTTTTTATCAATAGTAGGTTTGCGTTTGACCTCAGTCTCACCTGATATCAAGTGACGACGAGGTCGAAGGTGGTACACGCTTATCCAGAAAATGCCTATTCATTCTTGTCTTAAAAACACCAAGGTTATATAACTCCGGGAATACAGACGCAGGGAGAGCGTTCCACTCCTTGGCAGTGCGAATAAGAACCGACGCAGCAAAACGCTACGTGCGAACTATTGGTAAGTAACCCGTGAGTAACCCGTTATCTCTGTGAGTGGGGATTGAGGGAGTCTGACTGACTGCGGAGCACCTGACCAGACCCTCTTCCACGTGGTAAATGATTGTCCACTTCGCTGTTTTCCCTGTGGTATTGAGGAGCTGCATAAATTGATCCATGCAGGATGAGTGCCATATGCAATGATAATGATTTGTAAAAGTACCTACTGTATTTTTTTTGGGTAATCGGTCATTCCTCAAAGTGGTAGATTATCGTATGATAGTGGGAGCCCTTTGTTTCCCATAATTTTAGTAGTCAGAATGTCATTGTTGACATAATTATTGATAGTCATATTTTTTTATATCGCTGAAACTATAAACTTTTCAGAATGTCTGAAATATCTAACGTGTAGACAAGGCTAGGTTAGGTTAGGTTTGATTTATAAAATCCTGAAAAAGTAACAGTTTCTTTTAAAAAAATACGTTATGACTTGCGATGATTATGACCTAAAGCAAAGAAAACAAATAATAGTACTAATAAAAAAAAATTGTAATAATGTGATACTCTTAAGTGCATCGTAACCGAGATAATTATGGTGATACGATATTGCGTATCTTTATAAAACTGAAGTTGTTAATATCTCCGATATTATTAAACGCCTGAAAATGATTACGTTTATGTAAAGGTCCTCCAAATATATCCTAAGGCTTAGTCACTACTTACACGGAGGCTATCTTAGTGTGATTGACCTGCCTGTGAAGGTAGCGGTCCCAGATTCGACCTCCAGCAAGGGTAAACCGTTTTGTATGGGTTCTTTGGTCTAACCAGAGACTACGGAATACTGTGTGCGGAAAATTTTAGAAGTAAAAAAGGGGGTTAAGGGATCTCTTCCAGCCTTTGGACGAGTAAGAAAAAATAAATGTACCCAGCAAAAAAATGGAAAAATACTAAAATACAATAATTATATGTATAGACGAGAGAAAACAATAAAAAGCACTAACTTTTAGCTACTCTTATATTCGAACATGATCCTAGTTGTTATATTTATAAATGGCAGTAATATTATATATTTAACTTTTTGTAGTTGCAACCTTTATCTACCTACTCTTCACATCTAACTATAAGTTTGCAGCACTCTGCTTATGATACAATCATTACAAAAAAATAAAACAAAACATTATAGATAAGGCATAAAATAACACATTTAGTCATGTAGTTTCTACTCTTACAAATTAATAAAATATGTTGGAATCTCTAATCGTCATTTGTCCTAATGCATCGTTTGTCCGAATTCTCATTTATCCTAAAGCCTGTTCCACCTAAATTTCGTTTTTTCAGGCCCAAGGGCTCTATTCAATTTTGTAAACTTAAATTACCTTTGACGTGTTATGGTATTGTATTTTAATTCTACCGCCATTATTGTGAATTATATAAGAGCTAGCAAAACGTTGACAATACGGGAACATAATGGGTAATTTTGACCCGCCCGGCGGCGTGTCAACAGCACTAGCTGTGATTCATACTCGTACCCCTTATCAGGTCAATTTATATTCCATTTTGCGTTTTTTAGGTTAATTATAAAGGTTAGTCAGGATTTTTTTGGCAATCGTGATTCTAGAATCCATAGAGTCGCTATTCCCTAATTATTATAAACGTAAGCCCGTCGTCGTATCGCCTTATTGTTTGTCCTAACGTTTGTTTGGGCTAAAATCTTTTCGCCTAACATCCTTTAGGCTTAGACTTAGACTTTAATAAATATCAATTGAGTAGATAAGTCAAATTAGGTTCGGGTTTTTTTTTAGAATGTATAAAAAAACCCTTTCCAATGGTAAAAACCGTTTTAGGCGAAAAAAATTAAGCCCAAAGAATCATTAGGACTAACAACTTTAAGGCCGAGCCACACCGGTTGCGTGACGTGCACGTGCACGTGCGCGTTCGCTTTCCACTGCGTTGTATAGTGACATGTCGTAATGAAAATCCATACTATACAACGCAGTGGAAAGCGAACGCGCACGTGCACGTGCACGTCACGCGAGCGGTGTGGTTGAGCCTTTATGTCACCCAATATAGTCCCATTTGTTTGTTTCTTACACATTTACAGGAGAGATATCCTCTTTACCAAAATTCATGTAAACTATTTTAGCGATTTAACATATAAATGCGTTTTGAATTATCATTATGACGATACTGAAGGACAAAATCAAGGAGACAATTTTATTATTGTTTATAATAATTAGGAAATAGCGACTCCATGGATTCTAGAACCGCGATATGCCACCAAAAGATAATGTGCTGTATTCAAAATGACGTATGTACGGTGGTTAATTGACCGACGGCGTAAACAAATGTTGAAACAAGTTACGCGTTCGAATATAATATACTATCAAGATGAGTAATATTGTTTCGATGCTTTTTCGTTTAGGCGCGATCGGCAAACGACCAATGCAGTGTAACTCATGCCGCGACGCGAAGCGGATGAACAGAGGCCGCCATTATGGATTTCCGATTTATCGCAATATTTATTTTCGCTTTTCTCGCGGCGGTAAAAAGCTACCCGATCGTTAATAGAAATCTTTCTATGGTTTCTTTATCAGAGCCAATACATAGTAAAGCTATAGAAATATACACGGCGGAGAGTCAAAGAGGACATAGAAGGAAGAAAAGAGAATTTATCAGAACCGGATGTTCCTACGGCAAAATAAGAAAAAATGGGAAATGCATTTCTTGTAAATTGTAAGTATTTTAAGTTATTACTTAGTATCAGTAATTGTGTCTATATTAGTAGTTTAAAAGGTTTTCAGTGTTCATGTTCAGGTTGTGTTCAGTCTGAATTGCTTGAATATTGTTTTTTTTTAATATGTATTTACATTTTCATATTTTGGTGCGGAATTGAATAGAGTCAACTTTCTTTTTTGCACAGGTAAAACTCTTCTAGAGGTATTATTAACTTAAATTATTTATTTGCTTACCAGTACATAGTAACTTTAAAATATTTATTGTCAATTTTACACCAATCACCTGGTCCCAAACTAAGCTCTTGTTTGTCTTATGGGTACTTACGTGCTAATTTATTTAACTGCTAATTACACAAGTATTCAGTTATCATTTAGATGAGGGTGTTTAGTCATCATATTACCAGGAGTTAAGAACCTGTAAGGGTCTGCTCCAAACTGGCTGACCTTACGTCCAAACAGAATGTTAATTGAAAATGAAAAAAATGTGTCCTTAACGGTATCAAATCCGGGACCGTTAGTTCCGTGGCATAAGCTTTACGTAAACTTAATTATACTCTGTGAAATTATATCGCCATTAACATAATTATCGTTATGTTAGGGTTGCAAACCAAAATGGTAAAAAAGGAAGCTTATGGTGAGACTTCGGTTTCTGTCTGTCTGTGTGTCACAGCAGATTTTTTTTACTCGGCCGTCTACTGTCAAGTTGTGTTGATACGAATAACATTTCAAAATCAACATGAATTTATCAAGTAGAATTAGGGCCGCAGATGTAGTGAATATTCTAATATCGTATTTTCTCGGATAAGTTTGTATTTATCTTGATTTATACAATATAATACAATACAAAACACTTTCTTGTAAACCAAACAAAAACATTACAGAGAAACAGCACAATTTAAAATAATACAGGTAAACAACAGGCGGTCTTATCGCTGATTAGCGATATGTCTCTTGCAGACAACAGACAACCTTATACCAACCTTATTTATATTTCTCCTTTTCTTTTTATTTAAAATCAAGGATCTTGTCAGTCAACTAATAATTAATGATGCAATGACCTACACTTCTCTCTATTCGTTGCCAAGGCCGTTCATACTACACTCGTAGTTAACTATTCATCGAAAAAGGAAGCCGGATGGTGCCGGGCGTTTGTTACGAATTCCATACATTTTAAAAAATTCGAAAATCGTTTTCGAAAAGCGTTAAACATGTTACCTAGGGCGCCACAGTACTCCTAGCTGCTTTATTATATTACGTTCAGCTATCAATGTAACCGCTATCATTATCATCCGTACTTGCTCTCGGAATTGACCAGTAGGTACCTACGAGTATACAGTGTGGTAAAAACGAACGCCACATGGACAGCTACTACCTTAAATATTGGAAATAGCAAGTTCTACGCATCGCTCGAAGTACTATGCAAAAAATCCGCCATCTATACGGGTCAATACGAGTAGATACAGCCTTTTAAAGTTGGATGGATGGACGGACGAATAGCGTGGTCATATTAATACTAGGGTCTCGTTGGGCTCCCTTCGAGTACGGTACCCTAATAACGGCTCTCTGGTAAAGCGGGTAAGCTGAGAATGCACGCCCTCAAAAATGTTTTTTGCACTTGAACGGGACACTTCAACGTGCCGGTTAATAATTGGTGCGTCGAGTTCAATAGCGAGTAAAGATAATCATCTACCAGTTCCTACGCATTTTTTTGCCAATGTTTATATTTTATGACGCCTTAGTGATGGTTGCGAGGCCTCATTAGTTGGCATATTAATATAGCCTTGTCATATTTGGAGAAGCAAACCCACAACATAATTGATGGAAGGCGCCTCGGATCTCAAGCCTGTTTGAGCACTAAAATATTAATTTACATATAGAACTAAAAAACCGGTAAAGTGCGAATCGGACTCGAGCGCCGAGGGTTCCGCACACACACCTATTTATATTGAGTATTACAAACCTAATTTTCTGCTGCTGCTTGCTATCTTCATACTTTAGAAGCCTGTTCTTACGAGATTTATGTGTGTATGTATGTATGTAAACTCTTTACTGCTCATAAAACCAATTACAAATTACTAAAAGTAAGTACTTAAGTACACCTATCTCGTCAAAGTAAACAGAGCCTGACCAACCTTAGTACCATCAAAGACTTTAAATGTTGACCCACCATAGAACCTTCTCATAATGACCCTGTCAAGTGACGAGATAGAAATTACACAGGAATTAATCGTTGGTTTTATGCGACAAGGTCGTTCATCAATTAAAGTCCGTGACAGTACTAAGTTTGTTCCGTGACAGGTATTATCGCTTTTTTTCGATCATCGATATCGTTAATAAAGGAAATGTAATCGACTCGTATTCTGTTACAAATTGGTTAACTTAGTTTAATTTACCTACCTACTCACTATTAAAATAAAATATCATAAATCGTCTAATATCACTATAACTATCGCCATCGTATGGTAAAGTCTAGATTGGTGTTTTTAATGGTAAAATAAAACGCAATGACATTAAATGATTAAAATCGTATCTGGGAATCGACACGGTCGAAGAACTTACTCTTAACGGTCCGTTTCGCATATAGTAGAAGTAGTTTAATTATTATATTTTTCATTTCCATGAAATATGTCCATAGTTTTTCATTTGTTTTAAAAAATGCGTCAAGCAATAACTACATACATACATAAACTCACGCCTTTATTCCCAGTTTGGGGTAGGCAGAGCTACAGAATTGCCAACAACTCTAAAAGCTTGTTGATAATTCTGTAACCACATTTTGCATAATTAGGCTAAGATGTTTACCGGTGTATTAGTGACAGGTTGCAAGCCCATCGCCTAACAGTACTACAAGCCTTTATTCCCTTAGTCGACTCTTACGACATCCACGGGAAGGCATGGAGTGGTACTATTCTAAGCCGGCAACCACACAGCTGCAAAGCAATAACTGTTGTTTATATAAACGAATTTACTATAGATACCTACGTATTTTTTAAGTTAGTTGACTGCTCCATTAGTCGGAACAAAGTTCGCATGAAATGTAAAATTTCAATCTGTTAATGAGCACAATAAGAAATGATATATATTATAACCGATTTAGCGCGGTTATTTTATATCGATAGCTTATTCGATAATTATATATTGACTAATTGCATTATTATTAGGTATAAAAAATATGAAACGGTCTTATTATATTATTATTGTTTTTATTTAAGTAATATATCTTGACTAGGCCCCCAGTTGTGAACGTAGGGGTTGCCATTATTATCGTGCCTTTTTAATGGTTTAATACGAGTAGTTTTGATAGATTATTATTTTGTAACTTTCTTTCTTTTTTACAGACTCGAAGCACAAAACCCCAACATTTGCAAGTAAGTCGACCAATCGAAGTCCATACGTCTCCAAGTCATCAATTCGTCATGCTGCATGGTACTTACAATCTGAAAACGCTGCACGTCCTATCCAAAGAAAAACCACAGCATAAACAGTAGTTCGTCTTCAAAGGTATATCGTGCGGCTTGCATGTGTGCGTGCCTCGAACGTACGCGCCGCGAGCCATCACAAGCAAACTCAACAGGATGGACCAAGCCGGTTTAGTCAGGGTTGCGTCGTCGCTGCGTTTGGTTGCGTGCGTTTTAAGTATAGAGCGACGTGCATCGACGTAATGAACCGGAGCTTACTATTTTTGTAAATATGGATCCAGTGTACCAGTGATAGCCCTTATTTGTTTATAAATAAGGTCGACCAAATTTGCACGAGCAATCAAGTGGTTATAATTATCATAGCAAAATCATATTTTATGATCATTCTTTGCTTGATTTCTTACAAAAAAGTAATTAACTTAAATCGTGTACCAAATGATCTCATACAATGGAATCTTGTTAAAAAATATCAACTCTTTTACAACTAATGGTTTATCCGTTAAGAAATATTTTTACAAATATTAGTTAGTAATTAAATATAATTTCAAAAAAAATATTGAATAAATTTAGATAGCATAAAACACTTTGTAAAAATAACACTTAAGATGTTGCTCGGATCCTCAACTTTGTGCTATAAGAAGAAGAGCTATGTCTATGTAAGCATTTCTTTAAAAAAATGTGACAGGAGAAAGTTTTAAGCGTATGTCGTGTTGATTTGTCAAACATTGAGCGTATAATGGAGATGAATGGAGGTCAACTCTGTATTAACGAAATCGTACCTGTTAAATACAGTAATGATAATGATATAAAATGTCTATATTATTAATTAATTAGAAACATGAAACTGTGAAGTTACTTCATTTATAAAATTTTGTAAATTTTTGCATTTATTAAAAAAGGTTTAGAAATGGTATGACGCAATAAACTTAGAACAATCAAAGATGGCAAAAAAAGTATTAATTTAAAGTCACATCGTACAGGTTCGTACAGATTCACAAGAGCTGGCACGAAAGGATCAAATGAGTGAACGAAAGGATACAAGTGTGTAAAATAATAACAGAATTTCGGTTTGAAATTCGAACATCGGTTCAAAGGACGGCACTCACACAGTGATAGGTTACTTTTGTTCATTCCATTCGTGCGAGCTTTAGTGAACCTACCTTTACTTACGAGTACTGACATTAGAGGTATTTTTAAAAATATCAGTGGACAGTCAAGCAAATTGACCTACTCCCAAACTAAGCTCTAGGCTTCTACTATGGGTACTAGACAACTATAAACAAATTGAAATAGAGAAATACATTCGTAATAAAAAAGCATCCAAGACTCAGGAACAAAATAGTCGCGCTCAATACGCAAATGTATCAATTTCGAGAATTCAACCAGTCAAAGGACGAAAAACGCTCATCATACAAATATTTGCCCTAATTTGAATCTAGGAGCTAGCTTCGGACAAAGACCTTCCTCAAGGGTTTCCACAAAGATCGGTCCTCTGCTGCTGTCATCCAGCGGTTTCCCGCGACCTTTATCAGATCGTCGGTCCACCTTGTGGAAGGCCTGCCGACACTTCGTCACCCAATTCGCCGTCGCCACTCTAGAGCCTTCCCGCTCCAACTGTCATCGGTTCTACGAGCAATATGCAAGGCAGGGTCTCTACTAAAATAGTAAAACTCGCGTCATTCTCTTATCTCGCTCTTCCTTATCACGTCCTCCCAGATTCTGCGCTAATCGCATCCATTCCCAAGCCAATAAGCATTATCTTAGATTCAATTGCCAAAGTAGACTCAAACCTCTCCTGTTAGAAATGAGGTCGTGATTGCTACAGGAGTTTTATTTGAGATGCTGATATATGGTTTACCAGGTTAGCATTGTCTTCCCTGTTTTACGCATGGCACCAAACCATTTATTAACATAATACATGTATCAGCTTAACCAAGGCTCTATTCTGCATTGCTTTACCCCTATTGTTATCATTATCATATTGCACGTTAGAATAGCTCTCGTTAAATTGGCAGTAAAAGCTACCATATTGCACGAAAAAAGATTTAGATTTAGAAAAATAACATGGATCCAAGTAGATGTCGCTTTATATTCAAGTACCTGGAAGACCAAACGTCGCTCGGGTTGATAACGAATTTTCCCGAAGATTACAACTTGACACATTACAATCGATTACATCAAAATCGTTCGATCATGAAGTCGCCTTTTGTGCACTATTTTAATTTTGTGCAATAAAGTATTTAAATAAAAATAAAAAAACATACAAATATTGCTCGTTTAATAATATAGGATATGAATGTGTGGAACACTTTTCCTTTTTGATCGATCATCAAAGGTAACATTAACATCACATCACCTGTGTACATTCATTTTTAAACCCGCTATGAATGAACAACACAGTCATAATACATTACCAAGAAAATTCACACGTAGGTAGCAAAGTGAATAACTCACAACAGCTGAATATCTGCATGAAATCAATTGTTTAAATATCATAAGTTAGTTACTCAGAGTTACGTCATCGGTTTCAGGAAAGGGAAGGATACTAACAACTCTTCGAGTCGACCACAATATATACTAACTGAGAAAACTAGTTTTAGTACTACGTTTAGTACAGTTTCTAGTACTCCGATTACTAATTTGAATTATTCAACTTCGGTAATCAACCAGCTACCTAGTAATCATGCTTTGCATAGTCTGTATTTGTTGCAATATCGACTGTTTTGTATTTTATATTTTATATTGTATATTTTTCAAAATTGATTGCAAGTGTGTTTAACTAAACAAATTAGTTTTACTTTTGTACACATTGACATAATTATTAATTCCCGCCGTGTGTACCCTCTGTATATACATATGTATAATCTTTCAAACTACTCAACTGATTTGGATGCGGTTTTCATTAACAGATAGAGTGATTCAAGAGGAAGGTTTTTATATATAATAAATTCTGGTATTATGTATGGGTGTTATAGAAAACTCACACAAACAGAAGCGAAGCGAGGGCAGGTCGCTTGTAGGGAACAAATTGTATAAATAACGTTAAGGAGTTCTCAATAGCTTAACGATAACAAGATTATAATTTAAGAACTTGTATAACTTTACGCGCAGCGTTATTTTTGTATTATTTTCAAACGAATTTTAGTGAGATTAAATATTAGTATTTATATAGTATTAATTATTATTAAGGATTAGTATTTAAGTTAATTAAATAAAAAAAGAGCTCTTTGGCCTCCAAGGTGATAATTCTTGATACTTGTGCTGACGGTCGTGAGGATTGTTAAAATAATTTGATCTTTACAGGTGATTCTCTTAAACAACTCGTTCTTGAACTCGACGTACCTAATATCAACCGGCGAGTTGAACTTGTCCCGTCGGAGCGTAAAAACCACATTAGAGTTGTGCCCGCTCGGGCTTTAAAGGGAGCGCTCCGATCTCGGTCAATCGGTGAAAGGAACTAGTTCGGTCTTTTAGTTCCTTTAAGTCCTTTAGCTCCGGAGCAAATTTTGAGATATGAGCAGGACACGCTTTGAAATAGGTACTATTTGTTTCATTCACATCGAGCTCCGTGCCGTGCGCTCTTTACTCGTTCGCTCTGTTTCGTTCACACGTTCAACAATTGCTACTGACCCAAAGGACCGAAGACCGATTAAGATCGTTTACGAGGAACTAGTTCCTTTCGGTCCGTGACGGGAATTCATTCCTTTTAGTTCTTACATTTAAGGGTATGCATTCTCAGCTTACCCGCTGTACCCATGCTGTACCCGTCGAATGAGCTAGCTCGTATGACTTCACTCACTCGATCGATTCGACAGAGAGACGTTTTTAAGAGAATAATAAACACCTCAGCTCAAATATGTTTTCAACAGCACTTCTTTTCAATTTCGAGTTAAATTGACAAGTCATCTCGTTCAAGCTCAATTTTGTTTGTATGTACTTAAATGTTGTAAGAGTACTAGGAATTAACGTGTTATCTTTAAAAGACAAAAGTTTTCCAATGTATGTTAAATGAGTATTAAATACTTATTCTAAGCACCTCAACTGCCTTTTTGAGGTACTGTTTAAAGACAGAGAGCAAAATTAGATTTTGCTGCGAGCGTGAGACAAAGTAAGATAATAATACTGAGAACAGTGCTGGCTCAATATATGGGGTGGGTAAAATATTTATACATGTGGTTTAATTTCTATTATATTGTATTCTCGCTGCTGAGGTGAAAAGTTGTATGAGCAACACGAGTACAAGGCTATTTGAATCTCGTGTCTTTGAATCGCTCGCTGCGCTCAGGGTCCTAACCTATAGAATCCTGTACTTAATCGGAATTCAAAATCAACTCTCGCAGCAAAAGCCTACTTTGTTCCCAATTGCACAAATAAATCGTTTTTTAATGTTGCATGGTATATGTGTTACGTGTATTACAGTACTGCCATTGAGCATTGTTTGCTCAAGAAATAAATATATTGTAAATAAAAGTGTTTTTTATTATTAAGTACCTATTATTAAGTGATATTTATTTAGAATATATATTTATTAAATAACAACATAAAGTAAGTATATAACAATAACTGAAAATTAAAACAAATATTAAATAAGACTAAATCTAAGACTAAACATATAAAAATAAACTAAAACATTAAATTTACGAATGGCCCCTGCGGCACTGTTCCAAAGATGCTGGCAGCATTTTCTCGTTGAATGGCTAAACTTATTCGTTGAGCGAGGAAACTGCCAGCTCTTCGGTCTTCAGGGACGTCAATGAGTCTCTTTGACATTTCCTTAAAAAGGATTAGAGCGCTAGGACCTCACGGACCTGTGCCCGTGAGGTCCTGTTGCTGTGCCCTCGCAGGGCATCACATGTATACCTGAAATTGTAGTTCCACCTGGGGCCTGTTTTATAAAGCTACAAATTACAATTCACAGGTTATAAATTTTCATTTGACACCTGACCAATGACGATCGGCCATTTGAGCAGTGTTGCCAGTTTTCTGTAAAATTCTAACTTGTAGCTTTATAAATCGTGCCCTTGTTGTAACGTAAAGTGACACGCAATAAACGATTTTAATTTGACCGAGGGTCTCGATACCGAATGGAATAAAATTATATTCTGGGCTGAGACCACTATATTTGCCTATCTATTTATTATATTGCAACTTCAAACAACAGTGTACATCGTACTAGCAAATCGTAATTATACAATCATTGCAAACGTAATAAATACCACATAAGTACTACCTTATCTATGCTTAACGCAAAGCCAATAGCGGCCTGCACACGTAGAGTTCGGACCGCGGGAAACGCCACGCGCCATTCCAATCTTCGCGCCGAACCGCACGTGTAAATGCAACTGTAATAGTAAAATAGTAAAAATCCTACGATTCGGACTGGCACGTGGAATGGCGCGTGGTGTTTCCCGCGGTCTGAACTGTGCCGTGTAAAGGCCGTTAATGTTTCACAGGTCTCTGACATGATACCTATGGGCATCTTATTCTTCCGAGTAAAACCGTATTGCTCCTGACGTATCGTATTGTTTTTAATTCGGCCGCCGTTATTGTCTAGTTAATAGGAGCTATTGTCACGTTGACTATACGAAAACACTTCAGAGGCATTATTGTAATACGATCTCTATCACCCGGGCTTGCTAAGAATTTTCGAAATATATTTCAAATACAAGAAACCGTCGAAGAGTATTTTAACTAACTACCTAAGGAATAAAATGCTCACGCAACAAGGTGCCTGTTCGTAAACAAAACGGGCGTAACTCAAAACGAGCCACGGATCCAATTTCAATTATGTCTACGTGTGATTACAATCCATAATCGAGTTGTTCACCGCGCAATTTTGGTATTTATTCAAAATACAAGCGTCTCTTGTAAACAAATTAACTAACGTTATGCAAACGAGAGCGATAAGTAGCAACATTATTGCAATTTTTTAAGAAGTAGTCATTTTCAAAAACAAAATACAATCTTCACAACACACGGAAAAGTCTCTATCTCTACTGTGCGGCTAGCACAAGTTGCCCACGACTTGTTTATCGCTCGCATCTCGCTTTCTATCTAGTCAGTAACGAGCAATGAGCGACAAGCGAGAAAATACAACTTGTGCTACCCGTGCTGAATGTGGCAAGTATTTTTTGTCTGATGATCAAATCAATTTCAGCAGGCGCAGCCATACACCGTGAGTCATCTTTGATGAATCAAGTCATGTCATCTAGGACATTGTCACCAACCGGTTTCCGAACCAAGTTTTATCTAATTGTAAAATTTTAAAATTTCAGGCCCTTTAATATCATGGTCGCTTTGATCAGAAAATGACAGATATTCTACCCACGTTCTACAACATCGATAAATATACCCCCATGAGATGTTTTGAAACTTCCGCACATTTCGAGGAAAAATTATGTCGAGTTGATATAGAGAGATGAGCAACAACTGTCGAATTGAAAAATATTGTTTAAATCAAGTGATAAAATCGGATTGAATATGTTTTGATTATAACACACTTGCTGTTTCCCGTGATTTCGTGCACATACAAGTTGTTTGTTGTTGTGCTGTATCTTTTAGAAACAATAGAATGTAGAAGACGAAAGATGATGGGACACCTGATACGGCAGGACAGTTTCTTTTCGAACATTTTGGAGGGCAAAGTTGAGGGAAAAAGGGGAAGAGAAAGGCCTAGGCTTACTTACTTCAGCCAAATAAGACAGAAGGCCAATGGCGTGTCGTATCAGGAGGTGAAAAAGCTGGCAGAGAACAGAGAAAAGTGGCAATTAATCCACTGACAAGAACCTAGCTCTTAAGTTAAATGATGATAAGTTATAAATCGCTCTTCCCTCGGGAACTGTCCAATTCCCCGGGACAAAAAGTACCCTATGCCCAAGCTATCTTTATACTAAATTTCAAAATCAATTAGTGGTTAGCGGTTTGGCTGTGAAAGCGTAACCAAAAAACAGAGTTACTTCACATTTATAACATTAGTATGGAAATATTTATTTTGTCACGGAGACGATGCACGAGCCCACAGGCAACGTGATGTTGATGATAATAATAATGAATAATGCAAAAACAAAAACCCGCCTTCAAAAGCATAAAATAACTTCTTTAAAATGGTAGGTAAATAGGTCAGTCCAACTGAAGTCTGCTTTTGGTTAAAATATTGTTGGACGCCGACTTCAGTTGGACTGACCTATTTACCTACCATTTTAAAGAAGTTATTTTATGCTTTTTGAAAGCGGGTTTTTGTTTTTTTTAACTTTTTTTTTATTTTATACTTTTTAGTGATAATAATTATGCTGTTATTCTCCCACTGAACGAAGAAACAATAGAATATTTCAATCTCGCCGCAAGCAAGGCCGTGGGAAAGTCATAGTCATATATTTAAACCTAAATATGCTTCGTCATAGTCGCTCAACTATCTTAATCGAAATATCTTGTCGCCACCCTCGAAATATATACCGTTTAGGAGTTCCGGTGGCCATCTGTGGTCTTCATCATCAGTTCCACTTCACCAAATAGGGCTTTCCAAGACCAAATACACGAGTTACAATGAAAAATACCAAAATTTCTATAGGTGTGCCTATAAATTTTGAAGAGTTCCGTCGATTCCTCATAGATTCCACCATTGGATCTTCATTTTGATAAAAATGGGACCAAACAGGAAGCACCGGCTTTCAAATAAAAAAAGAATCATCAAAATCGGTTCACCCAGTCGAAAGTTCTGAGGTAACAAACATTAAAAATAATAATTTAAAAAAAAACAGACGAAATGGTATACATACCTTCACGGCTGTCCCAATGGGGTCGGCAGAGACTATGAAACGCCAGGTGCACCGGTCCAAACATATTTATATTTACTTCTTTCACTTCCACTTGCAAGTTTAAATACACTACTTAATACACATTTTTCCTTGGCTTAAAAACCTACGCAACTCAATAATCTGACAAAATCAAATCAAAGAATATACCTATTTGGTTATCAGGCTGCCATAATACCAAAGAAGGCGGGTAACTGCAATTTCCTAGTCGAACCATTGTGTACTCTATTGGTAATCATATTAAATTTAAAATGCTTTTACTTTAATCGTTAGCCCCCTTCTTTGGTATTGCCGCAAGCCTGGCAACTTTCCAATCTTGAGTTCAAATATCCTTAAGATCCTGATCACGTGGTATCTCTTGATTTTTTTCGTGCTATAAAAACATCTTACCTCCATGGTAGTCATCGTGTTTCGTATGAGCAGTATCAGCGCCGGAGATGCTAGCACCACCAGGATGAGGATAGCAATACCAACGCTCAACATTTTCCGGGCTTGCCACACTTCCTTCGTCACTGATTGTCTGTGAAAGAAGGTATTTTGAGATGGTTTTATTTAACCTCACTTTTTTATGGCATAGAGAAGGCGTACGCGCACACATGCCACAGGTGGCCCTAGACAAGATGTGTGGTGAGATCGTTATCCATATCGAAAATATATATGATTGACGTAAGCTTCCAGGGGCACGTTTTATAAAACTACAAGTTACAATTTTACTGGTCTAAACTGGCAACACTACTCAAATGGCTGGTCGCCATTGGTCGAGGTTGTGTCAAATGGAAACTTGTAACCTGTAAATTGTAATTTGTAGCTTTATAAAACAGGCCCCAGATGGTAGTGTCAAGCGCTTTTGTCAGTTCCATACACTTTTACAGTTTTCTCTAATCGATTTCAATAGCATTAAGCATCTTTTCTATTATACTGAGTAAATAAATATATAGGTAAATATAATACATATTGATTTTGACGTTGTCAAACCTAGTGCTTGTTTACTTGACAGTAATGGCAGCTTTTACCGTGTAGAATATCAGCCCTGATGGCATAAGAATAAACAATAACTACACGTAGAAGCGAAACTCCCGGCTCCCGACGCGCGCTCGGCGCATTAAATACTTACCGCCTGGCGACACCTGAGGTGTCTAGTCAGTCAGGGGCGTCACAGACGGAATATGTGTTAACCAAAATATTGATATTGTGTCTTGAATTGGTTTTCGTATTTGTGTTAATTTTAGTGTTTATGGTTGAACTAAGATAGTGTTTTAAAAAGTGAACGACTATTTACGGCAAAATAATTAGAAATAATTGATTGAATGAAGGAGTTTTATGAGATAATCTTAATATCATATAAAAGTATTCTTACCTAATTTAACGTAAATGTAAAAAACTCATTTTGCAACAATGTTACCATGTTGAAGTCAAACATTAATAATAATTCGTGACTGAACTTGTATACCACATCCATAAACTGATTATAATATTTCGCAAGTGACAGCCCTAACTTTGGGCGCGGACGACAGAGGGGCGTAGCGGGGCGAAGGGGGAAGTAGGTATTTAAAGCGCGGCATTTGGGGCCTGGTCAAAGGAGATTCGCTTCTACGTGTAGTTATTATTTATTCTTATGCTGATGGTAAGTGGACTCTTAAGCCCATAGATATTTGCAATCTTATGAACACAATCTCAAGACTGCCAATGCGTTGCCAACTCTGAGGGCCAAGATCGAATGTCTCTTTTCGAGTAATTTCACCGATTGTCTTATCCGTTCGGGTGGCAAGGTCCGGGAGCCGGACCCCTCGTAAAGTGGCAGTGATCCGGAAGCCGGACCTGACATAACAAGCCTTAAAGTAGCAGGGTCCGGCTCCCGGACCCAGTGCGATTTCGCAGTTGTCGTGTGGACCGGGCTTAACAGTCCTTCGGCTGATTTTGGCCTGTCTGTACATCGTTAGAACAGAGACGTACAGTTTTTGAGCACTTGGAAAGTGCTTCGGGTTTGAACTTTTCTCTCACTCGTCCTTAATCAGAGCGTATGAGAGCGAGTGACAGACAAGTACCAAGCCAAAGCACCTTCTATGAGCTATGACACTGTATATAACTTTAATTTTTCCCTTCCGTTAGTCTTATCACCCTTAAGAATATCTTTAATGAACAGATATTTTCTTTCTAGTTTTATTATGATGTATCGAGGTATATTTCATTCTTTTACTCACATCGAAAATGTCTAAGGGTTAAGATTTTTTACGCAGTACTATTGTAAATCATTAAAATAATGTAGGGCTAGATGTGTCCAGAATTATTTTTGATCCTTAGGCATTTTTGATGTGTGTACAAACTATTTGTTGTAAAAGACATCATTAAAAAAGTTGTTTCTTTACCTGACTTCATTCCTAAAACCATATTGGAATCTTCTTAAACCGTCTAAGCCGCTTTTTGACTCCTTCTTGTACTTGGCTCCTTTGCTTCTGATTTCCGCCATTTTCGATGTCTCGTTAAACAGGTCCAAAGAGTTATAGCTGTAACAAAAACAAATAGACAATTTTTACATATTATTTACTTATTATTATTAAAGAAGTTAATAAGGCTGTTGTACAGCATAATATACAGGGTGTTGAGGGGGGGGTGAATCAAACGAAGGTCAAAGGTAGAGGACTTTCATAGCTACCGAATTGTCGCCCATAATACGAGGGCTGTTCCGAAAATTTCTAGTTACTCAAAAAAACGAAGAGATATCTTTATTATTTATTTACAGTTTTTCGAAGTATTCGCCTGCAGCTTCGATGCATTTTTGCATTCTTCGAAACCAACTTTCGAAACAAGAAAAAAATTGATCTTGCGGAAGGTCGAAAAATACACGATTAAATTCATTGACTACGTCATTGGAGTCGTTAAAAGTTCGTCCTGGCAAGGTTTTTTTTATTGTGGGAAACAGGAAAAAACCGCACGGAGCTAGATCTGGGCTATATGGTGGGTGAGGCAATAGTTGTACACCGGAAGTGGCCAAAAATTCGAGGGTCCGGGCAGCAGTGTGAGCTGGGGCGTTATCCTGGTGAAAAAGAATGCCGCGGGTACCGCTCTTCGGACGATCCTCGCCGAGCTGTTCGAAGGCTTGAGGTAAGCACACTTCGGTATACCATTGACTAGTGACAGTTCTTCGGTCTTCTAGAGGAATAACTGCCACAGGACCACTACGTCGAAAAAACACGGCGATCATTTTTTTGTTGACCGTTCTTCCTCGAACAACTTTCGTAGGCAAGCCATCTTCCTCGAACACCCATTGCGTCGATTGTTGCTTGGTAAGTGGGTCGTAGCTATATATCCACGATTCATCACTTGTCAGGATGCTCGACACCTGTTGTGATTTGCCGTAGTCAAATTTTTCGAGCATATATTTGCACCAATCTACCCGCCGAGCTTTTTGGTCTTCAGTGAGCAAATGCGGTATCCATCGTGAACAAACTTTCCGTACTTTTAGGTGATCGTTTAAAATATTTGAAACTGCTTGTGATCCAATCTTCAGTTCATCCTGTATCTCCCTATGTGTAATATTTCGGTTTTCTTTAATAAGCCACTCCACTTTGATGACATTCTCGTGAGTCACTGCAGTCGGCGGCCTCCCCGGTCTAGCTTCATCTTTAACTGACTCCCTGCCTCGTTTAAACTCGCGGAACCAAAAGGAAATGGTGGCTAATGAAGGAGCAGATTCTCCAAAAGCTGTGTTTAAGTTTTCGTGTGACTCCTTAAACGTTAAACCTCGTTTGTAGTCGTAATAAATCATCACACGAAATTCCTCTCTTGTAACGTTCATGTTGAAATCGAAACAATGTATGACACATGTTTTTAAAAACATTTTTTTATTGTCTTTGAAAAATATTTTTAATTATTTTCGGCCAGGGTTTTGAAGGCAATAAAAAAAGATTTTAATCGGTAGTATAAAAAATATAGTTTTGTTAATAGGTTCGGGCCAGCTAGAAACTTTCAGAACGGCCCTCGTATATGTCCAGCGATTTGCATTCGTTTCAGAGTTATGAGCATTTTTGTGATAATTTTAGAAATATCAAAATTCAGGGTAAATTCCTTTTACCATTATTTAAATAAAAATGTAAAAAAATAAATTATTTTTACGAAAAGATGCCTAAACTCAGTTTTTCGGTCCGTCATCTTGCGTGCTACTGTCAAAATGGATTTTTCCAGCATTACAAAATAAAAATACTGACAGAGGAGGATATCGGTAAAGCTTTAAAATAAACGCAGAGTTCTTAAGTACCCTACAGATTTTTCCAAAGAATACATAAATACATACAATCACACCTCTTTCCCGTAGACCCCTAAAGAGCCAGAGACCACTTCCTGCTACGATCCAGACCAACTTCCCTCGCTTCCTCCACACTCTAAGTCTCTTCATACACGTGCGTCGCTTTAGGGTCTCCTGCCCTGGCTCTTTTTTAATACGTCCCCGATCTGATCGTGGAACGTTTGCCTTAACAGCAACGTGCATAAAAATGCATAATGTGTAGTATAGGGTTATTACGGTGGATTTCCGAAATGAAAAACCCACCCGACCCACGGTATAAATTTATATGGATCCGAGTCGTTTGCATAGATCATCGCTTCAGGTGACGGTTGCAGTCACGACCTTTAAAGCCTAATTTCCTTCTTTTTAAGCGATTAAAAAAAAGCATGGTAAGCGAAGTAGGAATTTCCCAACCAACGCAGTTGAGTCCACTTCGCAAAGAGGCGCAGTTTTATCCTCGTAAGGCCCAACGTCTTAAAGGACAATGCCAGATCTTGGCTTAAAACACTTTTAGGGAGGGTTTTAAGTTAATATTTGACATATTTCTTAAAAAAAAGATTTTACTCTTTTTAGACGTACTTTCGATATCAGTTGAAAGTTTTCTGATATCTGTCATATTTACGGAATAATCACCTGGATACACTTAACGATTACAACCTGTATATAGGTTAGGTCCTGGAATAGGACAAAGGATAGTTTTTATTTCGGAAAATTGGATAGTTCCCGAGGGAGCAGCGATAAACGACTTCTACGCGGACAGAGTCGCGGGCAAAAGCTAGTAAAAATTCGGCGAGAGTTATCATTGCCGAAAAGGTGTATGTTTGACCTTAGCTGCCGGACTTTATACCGCGTAACTAACAAATTCTATAAGTTGCAAAATGTACCTTATTGACTAGCGTGCTAAGGTCTATTTTGCATCTCATTAAATTTGTTAGTTACTGCAGTATCGCCGACGTTATGTCATCTTGTCTAGGGCCCTGAAGGCAAACGCATCGCTGATTCATCGCACTGCAGTTCGATGACATTTGGCGGTATTTCCCAGAACCGATTAAAAAGTGAATCATCCTTCATATAGAAGCAAGATAGTCTAAAACAATGTCAAATAGCGGCCTAATTTGCTGACCAGGGCAAAAGTTGCAACTTTGGTGTGTAAAATTTTGTAAGTCATACACGGTGCCAAAAACTGGATTTGTACGTTTCCATTTTCTTTTTATAATGTTTCTTTCCACGAAATGATGTCTTGTAAAGGATAACATACAGACCTAGTTTTTTCAAAATATCTACAATATAGTAAAGATCGGACTAAGTTTCAGGCTAGAGAAACGTTATCATATATTGTATTATTTTTTATCTTCATAATGCTCTTAAGCCGTTAACTTTAAAAGACCACTTCAATAAACCATAAGGAAGGTTAGTTGTGTTTTGGAACAATACTAAAAAAGGTAGTGAATGAAATTTGGCAAATAAAATAGTTGTACCTATATAAAGAAAGATTTAAAACTAAACATGTAAGGTCTGTTCGTCCTTACTTGTCTTATACAGTAAACAACTTTCTAACCTCAAAATGAACCTTTTTTGGCTAAAACAGCTCTTTTATAGTAAATAAAGTAAACCGAGTTAACATTTTGGCCTTCACTTGGCCAATGTATAGTCTGTGATTGCTTTATTTTGTTTAAAATAGCTGTTTTAGCCAAAAAAAGGTTCATTTTGAGGTTAGAAAGTTGTTTACTATATAAGACAAGTAAGGATGAACAGACCTTATATAACCAAGGCTACTACTGAGACAGAAGCTAAATATATACTTTTCAATGAGGAAATACAGAAACATGTAATGCACATGTTTCTGTTTCTCAGTCTATGAATAGTTGACTGTTTTCCTTATCGGTAACACCTAGCAACTATTTAATAACAATAAATGTCCTTACGTCAAAATCTTTCCATAGTATAAAACAAAGTCGCTGTCCACGTCTGTCTAATTGTGTCTGAATATCCGTTAACTCTTCCTTAACCACGCATTGGATTTCAATGCGGTTTTTACCATCAGTTGGACATTTTTTTACGGAAGGTTTTTATTTATAATAAATACTGTTTTATGAACGGGAATTACAGAAATCATACACTAACCAAAGCGAAACGAGCGCGGAACGCTTGTTAATTACACTTGCGAGAAAGTTTTATGGTAGCAGAGCTACTCTTTTTTTTACGAAGCAATCTCAAACTATTTTTTATGCATTGTTGTGTTCAGGGTGAGGGAATATAAAAACCGGTAAAATGGCTAGCATAGGCATTCTATTCTAGTTCTCAGAGTTGGCAAAGCAGTTCTTGAGATCACAAACAATATAGGTCTCAGGTCTCTCTTACCTTCAGGTGGCCTGTGTAGTCCTTTGCTCTCTTAAAGCCACAAAAAACACAACGACAATGTTCTAAAGTGTGGATTGCTAGGCGTGGCGCACTCCGCAATTCAGTTCATTGGCATTCAACGGGAGCAAAGAATAAAAGAAGAAGAGAAGAAGAAGATTGACGAAAGAGATATACAGAGATTAACACATTCACCGCCAAGTATCAAGCAAGAAAGAGTTGTATAGCTGCTATAGCTCTGTCCCTTTCTCTCAACCAAAACTGAACTGCTAAAGTATGTCATGGTTACCCCTTACTTGTACTCTTACCATTCAGTGGCATTTCTACTATTGAGCGTGGCACATGACCATGAGTCATTTACTATCGGGAACTACCGTCAAAGAAGGCTGAATTGTTAGTAATTATAATTAGTGATTCAACGTATGCAACTGACTGCACCGCTATTTATAGACTGCATAGAGAAATCTACGTTTTAGTGTGAAAGAAATAGAAAGAGCTAATATGTGCACAATTAAATTCAATACAAATACTCTTTATTGAACAGCCCATATATTTAAAGCATGAAAGAAAAAACAAATAAATTAATATGTAAAGTGGTAGGTACGTATTAAATCGATTTAAAATTATCAGTAGATATACATACATACATAATCTCACGCCTTCGTTCCCAGAGTGGGGTAGGCAGAGCTACAGAATTACAAACATCTCTAAAAACTTGTTGATAATTCTATAACCACAATTTGCACAATTAGGCTAAGATGTTTACCAGCGTATCAGTGACAGGTTGCAAGCTCATCGCCTAACAGTACTACAAGCCTTTATTCCCTTAGTCGTCTCTTACGACATCCACGGGAAGACATGGAGTGGCACTATTCTAACTCGGCAACCACACGAGGATCAGTGGATATTATATTATAAATTGACCCAGTCCTAAACTAAGCTTGATGAAAGAAAGCGTCGGTTGTCTAGTGGCTTAACGTTTGACTCATGATCGTAAGGTACAGAGTTCAAACCCTTGTAGTAGTACATTACCCTATGCTCTTACGGTGAAGGAAACGTGAGGAAACTTGCGCATTCGAACAGCTGAATGTGTAAGAGAGTAATTGCACAAAAAATCCTAAAGGGTCAAAGTGTATCCGTAAGGGCCCATCTGTAAGATAAGATAAGAAGGTTGTTAGAAAGTTACCTAAGAATTAATTGTGATAAAAAAATATAGTAAAACCAGAGTCTTAAATAGCACTTGGTTGTGCATAGCTTTCACACTCTGTCTGGCATAACAATTAATGTCAGAGAATGGGAATATGAATACTTTTCTTGTACAGTAAAGTACTACAACATTATTCTTAGGTTACATTTTTTTTGCCACCAAGCATAAATAATGATAGAACTGATCTGGGAAATCTCCGCGTACCAAATTACCAACTTACTATTACTAATTTCTTATATCTTTTACTGAGATCTTAAGACAATAGCTCTTATACCTTATACATCTGGGTTGAAATATCAACAACTTGGTTGGCATGTTGTGTCATTTTAGGACGAGATGGGTGTCATGTAAAGTAAAACTGGTTGGAGGAAAACCCGTCGGCTGTGCGTGTAAAGATGGCGTGTGCGCATAATGACAGTCGCACGCTCAGACAGGAAGTACCTCTCATAAATAATTAATTGCTGGCAATTATAGATATATTAAAAACTTCAATAGTAAAGGTAGACCGAATAGATTGGGGAAAAGCATGGATGGACGTATGTTAAGGTTAACACTAAGCTGAGCGTCCAGTGGCGCCCTCTTTACTATTTATTGTGTTTACTAATAAACTAAAGTATTGTCTTGAAATCGAAGGATGGGTAAAATGGGACAACTGAGACTTTTTAGTCCCATCAATCCCATGGCACAAGCGGCATTAATAATTTTGTCCCAAAAGTCCCAGGTTCATGTTAGTTTTGCAGCAGACCCGAAGGGCTAAACCACCCAGAAAAAGGAGCTCCGGCATAGCGAAGCTCCGTAGACACTACAAATTTTATTTCTGGAATGAGGAAAAATGCGAAAAGAAACACGATACGGCTAAAAAACGAAGGGACTATGTACGGTGATGACGGTGATGGGACTTTTGGCATAAAAATGTAATCTAAATATTAGTGCCGCTTATCAAATTAGACTACTGGGACGAAATCGTCTCAGTTGTCCCATAATGGGACAACTCAATGGGACCCGTGGGATAGACGGGAAACGTCAACTCGGTGCTACTTGCATCCCGCTGTTTGCCGCGACTTTTTCCGAACCAAGTCTACAGTGCGACCAAAAAGAGTAGAAATTAAATGAGGGCGCCACTTTCTACGTAACTGTCACATTTTTGACGTAAAATGCGTAAACATGGCAACAATTTAGTATGGTTTTTTTTTCAGTTCCATTTTATTTAATTTCGACTCTTTTTGGTCGCACTGTACTACCATAAATAAATATCAAGGGAAAATGTCACATAAGTTCTCACATAATACAGAGAAACACAACTACAATACATCTCAAATATCCAATACCCAGGATCAAAATAGTCACGCTCATCACGCAACTCGTCAATTTCAAGAATCGAACCAGTTAAAGGACGAAAATGATTGAATTCACATGTTTATTTAAAGTCAAGGAAATATAAGTTAGTCATTTGCTATTATTTTACCTGAAACATAAATACTCAAGCTGTAATATTCTTAGTATGATGATGATGTCTCTTAGTATGACTTCGTTATACCGTTTCTGATGAGCTCAAGTTATTTCAACCCTTCTCAAAATTCCTTCAAAGTCAATTTCAAAAATGTATTTGTTAAACATAGGTGTATGTAGGTGTTCTCCTTGTCATAAACTTAAAGGCGGTAAGGAGTGATGGTTTTTTCACATGAAGTTTCTGTTTGTATGCAATTCAAAAAATGATTTTAAGCGATGAAGATTTGACTCCAACACAAATTTTTTCTTGCGATTTTTGAGAAAAGCACTATATTTGCCTCGGCAGGAACAGCAATTGCGGGCTTCGTATTTTTAAACGGACTCGCAAGCTCGTCCGTTTAATCCAATACTCGCCCCGCAATTGCCTACTTCCATGCCTAGGCAATAATGTACTATTTTTTCAGTGATTATACAAATAAATATTCTGTGAATATTTCAAGCGTCTACCTGTTGTCGTTATTAATATCGAGCAAAAAATATTCTATTTTTAGTATTTTTTATTATATCAGCAACAGACATTAATCAGAATTTCCTCGTGTGGTTGCCGAGTTAGAATAGTGCCACTCCATGTCTTCCCGTGGATGTCGTAAGAGACGACTAAGGGAATAAAGGCTTGTAGTACTGTTAGGCGATGGGCTTGCAACCTGTCACTAATACGCTGGTAAACATCTTAGCCTAATTGTGCAAATTGTGGTTATAGAATTATCAACAAGTTTTTAGAGATGTTTGTCATTCTGTAGCTCTGCCTACCCCACTCTGGGAACGAAGGCGTGAGATTATGTATGTAGACATTAATCATCTGTAAAAATTTCAACTGTCTATCACGGTTTATGACATATAGCTTGGCGATAGACAGACGGACAGTGAAGTCTTAGTAATAGAGTCACATTTTTACCCTTTTTTTTAAACGGAAACATTGTCGTATATAAAATAAGTTTTCAGTAGCTTAGAAAGTTAAAGCCCTACCTAACCATGGAAAACCCACAACGATTATCGAAATACAATCAACGCAATGACCAATGGTAATTCCGAAAGTGACCCCGTCATTCCTGCGCGCGTTGACACAACGTCAGCGATGAATTCGACGTACCTCATGACAAATTACCGACTTACAACTTTACAACGTGGTGCTCGTGTTCAAAATGTCTAGTTTTGTGTCCAGTAGGTCAAACAAGGTTTTTTTTAAATAAAAGTCTTTCAAAGAAACTCTAAAGTCTACACTAGCAAAGTCTTAGGCACTTCATTGTCCCTTGATTCCTAATGCGGCCGAAATATGTAGCATTATTCTTGTTTTTAATCGTGAGTCAAAAGGTTTTTCCATTATTTTAATTTATATATCACATTAGTTTTAATATTACTATGTATATTGTATATCGTGATCTGCGGGCCTAGTATGGTATGCGTTTATCGCGTGACAAAATGTGGATAAAGCATCCGTCACTCTCGTACTTATATATGTGTCAGAAAGTGACGGATGTTTTATCCACACGATAGGGACCTGCAAAGATGCACTACGCTAACTAACGTTTCTATTCGATTCGTTTTTAAACCAATCGCGTCACTGGGAGATGACGTGATACGAAAAGTCACGTGCTCTACCAGTGACGCGATTGGTTTAAAAACGAATCGAATAGAAACGTTAGTTCGCGTAGTGCATCTTTGCAGGGCCCTCTTGTCACGCGATAAACGCAGCCATATTAGGCCCCCTGGTGTCATAGTACAAGCCTAGAGCTAATTAGTTTAGGGCTTAGTCAAATTTAGTTCAATTCAATCACATTCATTAATAATCGTTATCACTGATCACTTCACATGAGGTGACCCGATGACAATGCCGCAGGGCCCTTTTTTAGACATTTTTAGTTTTAAAATAGAATTAAGTAAGTTGTCAAAAATGTAATTTTAGTTTTGTAAGTGTATAATTACGTAAATAAATTATCGTTATTTATTTTTAATTGTGTAATTTTTTTAAATAGATTACTATGTTTTACCATTAGGCATAAAAAATAATGTTAATGGTTACACAAGTTTTAAAATATCCACTTGACCATGAGAATTGAGGTAGATAGGATTCGAAAGGTAAGGAAGAATCTGCAGATCGAAGTTAGTTTGATATTATGAGTCTAATATAGCCAGTAATTTTGGAAATAACAAAGCGTCGAGACTCCGCCGTCGTACAAATGGAGAGAATAAGCCATTAGAATTTTGATAAGTACTTGCTTTTTAAAGTTAAAATGAAATTAAAAATCATCATCTATTATGTAAAGTAGCTGTTGCCCGCGACATCGTCCGCGCAGAAAAGATAAGATAAATAAAATAAGATTCATTTATTGTCAGAAAATGTGTACCTACAATTAGATCACATTTCAAGCGTACAATATCAAATAAATATATTATATTAAAACAGTCTTAACCAGGTATACATCTGCATAATTCATTTAAATTGTAGAAACTTACCAAAAATAAAACATAGCCTATGTTCATCAGGGATAATGTATCATTCTAGGGTAATTCTAAAAAAAGTGGCACTGTAACCTGTCAATGAGTTTTTGAATACAAAGTATGTTAAATGTTTGTTTTACAGAAAAAGTAAAAACATTCATAGATAAGCACAGACCTTTTACATCGAGGCCAAGCCATTTTATTTATTTATTCTCCTTAATTTTGTTAAAAAAAAATGGTAGGTACTATTTTTTACTATAACCTGTCTTGTCCAAATGAGACATGTTTCCGTTTTTTAGGTCTTTGAACTATTTGTGTATATTTTATTATATATATTTTACAATATATTGCAAGAAGAATATTATGACATTCAATTAGTTATGATATGGTTTCAAAAATATATGCTTATATATCAATATTAACACACGACAGTTTGTCCGGTGATGTTTTTACTTTAACCTGTGTGTCCGTGATAGTGTATCTCACTCACATACGGAAAATAATAGGCACACCATAATCCTCGATAAACATTCGGCCAGTATGTGGCTCACCACTATACGAAACGGTTGGATACGATCTGTCATACTTTTGTGGAGATTAGTGATCAAATGCAGTAATCTGGAGTTTGTAACGGGTATGTTAACTTTATCTTGTCTCAATTATTTAATGTTAACGGTATGGGACGTAATTAACTAATCATTTGAACGTGGTATTCTGATGTATATACTTATATTACTAAGAGTGGAACGTTCAAATTATCACCGGTTTAAGAGTAAATGTCTTGTAAATCTACTTTTAACTTTAACCTGTGCAACTTTAACCTGTAACTAGCATAGATTAGGTTAGGCACAGGTTAATGTAACTCTTGGCGGGTTAAAGAGACATATGTGCACTAATGTGCAGGTTAGTGTGACTATTGGCAAGCTAAAGTGAATAACTATTTTAAATAATTTTATTTTAATAACTTGCATATAATTTCCCAGAAAAACTTTACAGATGCTTTATCAAGCAGTACCCATTAACAGTGATCTACCAAAGTAAATGTAGGGAATTGCTTTTTTAAAGTAATTTGTATTTTAATATAACTCTCTTTAACCTGAAAACTTCTCTCTTCTAACCTGTCTAATGAAACTTTCACCTGCATCTCAATATTTCAACAAGCCATAATTCTTATATTTTCATGTATATTCCGTTCCCTTTTATAATTATGTAACAATTGGAACACCAGGAAGCTTATTTTAAGCAAAGAAGGTAAAAAAACACAACTTTTTTTTTGGAGAAACTTTAACCTGTCCGTGCCACTTTTATTAGAATGACCCTCTAATGGTGAAAGAATTTTCCAAATCGGTCCACTAGTTTCGGAGCCTAATGCATTGATTAGGCTCCGAAACTACTGGACCGATTTGGAACAAACAAACCAACAATCGAATCTTTCCTCTTTATAATATTATATTACATAACCAAAAACAAAAACCAAGAAAAAAAAGCAAAAAGCAGGAAGTGACTGGCTGATAGATTAACGCACAGGCGACCTAGGGACTTAAAATTTGGAGGAAATATTCTTTCGATATCCTAGGGGGGGGATTTAAAAAGGGGGAGTAGCAGAAAACAATTTAATTGTACGCGAATGAAGCCGCGGGCGTCACCTAGAATACCGATAAAATAAAAGGAAGAAGACAACAAAATGACAAATGAGATGAGCTGACAACACCTCTGAGGGGAAATCCTTGGGAATTCCCGAGGTCATCAGGGTTTTCAATAGTAATAACTAAAAGGGTAATAAAAACTGATTATTATCAGGTGGTTTTACCTCTTTAAGGGTCGACATTGTATTAAAATTGACACTTTTAGCTGACAGGTAAGAACACTGTTAACTCTTAATTAAAAGATCATAAACTGACTCATGATAAACTTTACTTTATAATCTATATTGATTTGAAAACTGGAAATTATAAATAACAATGTGAAAATAAACCAAAATATCAAAATTATTTAAGATTATGAGACCTCTTACTTTCGAAAATATTGTTTTTTTTTTTTCATTAAATAGGAAAGTCAATATTTTTGGAACACTTGCCTGTTTAATTATAAAGAAATTAATGCAGTTTTTCACGACCAAAATTACAAATTACTTGTTTTTACCAAAAGTACATTTAGTACAGTGTCTAGGTACCGATTTGTGACGTCATAGTTTAGTATCAATTTGTATGGGACAATTTCGACCCTTTTTAAAAGACATCTTTTATTTATATACAACCATTGCAATACAGTTTAAATTGAATATACATACATTAAAAGGATAATATATGATTAAATTACATAAACAAATATCGGATACAACAAACTGAACTATGATATTGATAAAGTTGACAACTCAGTCTGTCAGTCGGAGTGTGGAAGGGCAGCACCATCATCGAAACCAAACAGCTGAGCTGATGGCTTCCATTTGTGGCCGGTGCCTCGAATGCACATGCTGGTCGCTCTAACTATTGAAGTTATTATACGAGCTCTCAGCCACCCCAAAACGCAAGACAAGGATCTGTCCTAGCGAGATTCAAGTGCTTCCCCGAGGTATTTGCGTTTATCGACCCTCTTTTACTGTACGGGGGGCAAACAAGCTATCAGGTTACCCGATGTGAAGTATTCACCGCTGCCCATGGACACCTGCAACACCTGGGGCCCTATTCAAGATGCATTACGGTAACTAGCCTTTCTATTCGTTTCGTTTCTAAACCAATCGCCTCACTGGTAGATGACGTGATACGAAGAGTCACGTGATCTACCAGTGACGCGATTGGTTTAAAAACGAATCGAATAGAAACGATAGTTAGTAACGCTTATGTTAACTCCATACATTTCAACTCTATGAGAACAGAAACGTTAGCACCGTTTGTATTTTGGGTACGCCCGGCGCCCTCTGTGAAGAAACGCTTCCGCAAGAAACTCAACGGTCAGTTATATTCGTTTTAATTTGCTTCGGAGACAGTTTTCGTAATGAAAATGTACATTTCAACTTTTTAACGAATGGGTTATTGATGAATGATTTTATTTTGTTACTTGATTCGAGGAAGCAAGGTCAAGTCCCGCTATTTCGTTTCTACAAATTGAGACAATGAGATTCGGCAAAGAGTACCTATTTAAGTAACATTGTAATTGCAACCTTGTCGAAGTAATAATAGCGTGCCTTTCATATGTGGCATTATGTCCCCAAGCAATAACCTGAAAGTTCAGGAGGCCGATATTATGGGTGATTTAAATTTATCGCCCTGTCGTTTGTTCATTCAATTGAGTAATTTTATAGACCGCTTTCGATAGAAACAAGACAAGTGTCCGATTTCTGAGAATCATTACAGTTTGGTCGTTCCAAGAGGGCCGATTTGAGAGCTGTCAACTCAGTACAAAATATGTGTTTGAGGTTATATTTTATACTGCGTTGACAGCTGTCAAAACGGCCCTCTTAGAACGACCAAACTGTAGCAATACAATTTAGGCAAATTATCGGTATTGGTCCTGAGTCTTGTATGTTTTCTATGTAATTAAGTAGATAATTATATAAGTATGCCTGTCGTTGTCTAGTTCCCTAAGTTCAAGCCTAGAACTTAGTTTGTAACTAACTGACTAGGGAGGGCAATAAATTGTGTTTTTTTTGTTGTAAATATTCTTTTATAATGTGAAACTACACATATCATTTATTTTTGGAATATCTCCTTCATGTAACTAAACTTTCGTAGTATTAACAATATTATACAATATTAGATGAAATAAAACTGACTTTATTTTTCAATATCAATTTCTAAACTTACAATATAACCATTATTGATGTGTACCTATAAATAAATATTTAGGACTATTAAAAATATATACAATAAAATATACCTAAAATTAACTTAAAACTACACTAATCTAATAAACCGCTGCCAGTGGGCATCGTTCTCAAAATGCTGGCAGCATTGCCACGTTGAATGGCAATGCTTAATTTTTGACCTAAATAAAGGCCAGCATTTTGGTCACGAGATGTGTCGACAGGCGCTTGGAAAGATATTTAAATTTTTTACTAGCTCTTAGTCCCCACGGTCCAAAAGTTTCGACCCCAAAAGGCTCAAATACGTAGCTTCTATCGAGCTGACTGTACTTGCGCCTTTTCAGGATCTCTGCTGATTCTGCCGCGGATCCAGCCTTAATTCTCGATCCGGGAAGGTGTGACGGCGCAAGAGTGTCCACGCAAGTAGCATCCAACACCAATGGCCGTCCCAACTTCCACGGAATGAGGGTCATCCCATCAGGTCTTTTACCATCGTCACGCATGAGACCATTTGGTTTCAAAATGGCCTCATATATTAAACACATTTACAAATTATGTACAAATGGAATATATCGATACCTTTAGACTCAATTGGCGTAAACGCCATTTTGGCCAAAATGAGTTTTTAATGCAGTTATACTCAATTTTTCATTCTCTATCGATCTGTGTAGTTAAAGTTGAGAAATTCCCAAAAAAAAGTCGAATACGACCCAGAATATTAGGCCCAAAAAACATGATTTTTGTAATTGTTTGGGCGTATTTGCTGTATTTTTTTATTTTCTACATTTCAAGGTCGTAAATGATATTGTTTTTATAGTAAAAGGATGTATGATGATATATGTAAGTCTGACGTGGCTTATACGACCCTATTGTTTCTGCAAAAAATAATAGGTGGCTTTTACGACCCAATATAAAAGAGCTACAAATAATTAAATTGAAGGTCGTACTTTATAATAGTCGTATAAAGTGGATATATTTTTGCCTCTTATAACCTGATCAGAAATAGAAAACATTAAATCTCAATTGGCGTAAATGCCAAAACTCAACTTTTCAGGAGAGCTAACATAAAAAAAAAGTATTATTTAAAGTAAACCCAGTATTTAAGAAAACGGAAGGCTTATACGCCGTGGAAAAATACTAAAAATGTTACTTACGCCCCAAAAAAATACTGTTTCTGTGATAGGTTTGGGGTGTAAAAGCCAGGTGGACTATTTTTTAACTGTAATAGGGTGTATAAGAGAGACACTCATCTGTTACCTCTGTCGATATAAGCATAAGAATAAATAATAACTACACGTAGGTGCGAATCTCCTCGGACCAGGCCCCAAATGCCGTGCTTTAAATACCTAGTTCTCCCTTCACCCCGCTACGTCCGTCTGTCTTCCGCGCCCAAAGTTAGGGCTGTCACTTGCGAAATATTTTAATTGGTTTATGAATGTGGTATAAACTTGTATACCACATTCATAAACCAATTAAAATATTTCGCGTCACGAAATGTTATTTATGTTTTACTTCAACGTGGAAACATTGTTGCAAAATATGTTTTTTACATTTACGTTAAATTAGGTAATAATACTTTTTGATGATATTTAGATTATCTCCAGAAAATTACATGGCTTATGTGGCTATTAATCATCTCTATAACACGGAATCGAGTCTATAAACAACCTTTAAAATATTAACTAAACACTTCAGGTGCCGGCGGTAGGTATCTAACGCGCCGAGTGCGCTTCCGGAGATGCCAGGAGTTTCGCTTCTACGTCTAGGTATTATTTATTCTTATGATATAAGATTGAAGGTGCCAACAACTGTTGTAGCACTATCAAACACTGGGACCCTTACCAGAGGGATTGCACTGGGCGTGTCGCGCCGCCTTAGTAACCTTCCCGCTGGTCCATTCTGAGAATGGATATCAGTCCGGGGCCGGCACCGACCGAGCGAGCACGCGTGCGCCACGATATGCCTTCCGCCGTCTTGAAAGATCGATCTCGGGGCGTGCCGTAATACGTAATGAAGTTAGTTTTGTGAATAACCTTAAACTTTTTATTATTTACTTGTTATGTGGTGTTGATTGATAGTAAAACACACGATGAAATGAAACGCACTCCGAAAAGCTGTTACATTGTACTGTTGTGTAGGTAAGTGGTTGTTTGAATTAACAAAAGGACGTAAAATATTCTTTTTTTACGTTGACTATGAAATTACAACACCTACTTAGTATAACCACGATTTGGGCTTTTGATGTCCCGCCCGATATTTCGACGATGTTACAATCGTTTATACTATATTTATATATAGGTACTGTTATTATATTAAACACGTTGTTAACGGAACATACATATAGAAATAATCCGACGAATGGAGAACGTCCTTTATTTTGAAGTCTGTTAAAAACACGTCGATACGACCTTACAACGATCGCCACAAGCGAGCGAGCGACATCTGGTGATCTAAAACATTTTAGCCCTCATTGATGTATTCTAGGCGTGTGACAACCCTAGCAATACACGTGCCGCGTGCGAATAAATACAAGTTATACGATAGTAAGAGAGGCATACATGTGATTATAAATACAAGTGCTTAACTAATTATTAAATAAATGAAGATTAGCTGACTATAATGTCATTGGAATAAAGATTTTCGGTACCTAACTCATATTTCGTGTGTTTATTTCACCATCCTATTTATTTAAATGAATAATTATATTCCGAAAAGATTATAATATATGTATTTATAAACACTTAAGTTAAATGTAAAGTATGTGTTACTTTGTACAAAATATTAGTATTATGGCCCGCTAGAAAGAAGATGGCCACTGTAGCCTATGAAAGTTTACATCATTGAACCATCATTTCTAGGTCTCCGACCTACCAAAAACCTTTTACTAATTCCTTTTTGAAGAAACCCATATTGTAAACTCTTCGAAAAACAACCGCTGGGAGCTCAATCCACAACCTGAGCGTTCGCGGAATTACATAAAATTTCTCTTATACACCCTATTACAGTTAAAAAATAATCCTCCTGGCTTTTACACCCTAAACCTATCACAGAAACGGTATTTTTTTGGGGCGTAAGTAACATTTTTAGTATTTTTCTAGGGCGTATAAGCCTTCCATTTTCTTAAATACTGGGTTTACTTTAAATATTACTTAATCATATTCTTTATCCTGAAACTATATTAATTATGTCCAAAACTGAGCTTTATAACTCAAAAAACAAAAATGAAATGATAAAAATAATTTAGAAAAAAAAGTTTTTTTGCTCTCCTGAAAAGTTGAGTTTTGGCGTTTACGCCAATTGAGTCTAAAGGTATCGATATAACGAACGTTGGTGTTTCAGGAACCTAAAATTCTAGAAATTTACGTACCTTCATTTCACGAGCTCATTTCCAGAGTGGTGTAGGCAGAGCTACAGAATTACCATCAAACCAACTCTAAAACGTTGTTAATAATTCTGTAACCACATTGTACAACAGGCATTAAGATGTTTACCAGTTTTCTAGAAATTTAGTGGGACTTTTTTGTGTTATAAACATAAACGAAAATAATAATTAATAATTTATTTACCCCCAACAAAAACGGAGGGTTGTCAAAAGTTTAATGTGTGTGTCTAACGGGAACACCCTAAAATCTCGAATTATTTAATTCCGAATTTGAAAATACCGAACTTCATAATTCCGAATTTTCACTATACCGAAAATACATAAGGCCGAATTATCAAAATCTCGAAGTTTATATAACCGAATATGAAAATCACGAAAACGTTTTTCCGAATATTATATTTATGAATGTTGACAATTCCGAATTTTCTTTTTTACGAAAATTATAATTCCGAATATTTGAATTCCAAACTTCACAAACCAGATCGGTAATGTAAAATTCGGAATTATGAGACTAACCACTTGAATTGAATTGAAGTATTCTACTTGAAACAAAAGGTAGGTGCGATGACGAGCACATTACTAAATTTGGTCATTCTCACCTTGATAGGTTAGGTTAGGTTAGAGTTGCATCAAGGCGCGAAGCGGAGCTCCGTCGTCTTTGTCGGACATGACAATTCTTACAGTTTTTGAGCATTATATTTACATGTTAAACATTATACACGGTATTTAGTATACAATATTTTATCAGGCGCTTATTTGAAATAAATAATCTTAGAGAATTCGGGCTGCTAAAATTTCGGGATAATGAATATTCTTGATTCGGAATAGTGATATTCGGAAAAATTCTTTTCGGGATTTTAATAATTCGGAAATGTGAACTTTCGGAATTTAAAAAATTCGTGATTGTAATGCTTCGTGAAACTAAAATTCGGAATTGTGATGATTCGGAAATTTCAAAATCGGAATTCTGAAATTCGTGTTCATCAAATTCGGAATAAAATATTTCGAGATTATTTAGTGTACCCGTGTCTAACGTATGATTTCGTTTTCTAAGTATACACAGTACCTATAAACCTAGGGATAAAGGGTCACCTTGTAAAAAAAATGTATAATGTAACACCGCTAGATAACTAGAAGCTCGGGCGAGCATGCCTATGTGTGTGTGTGTGTGTGTGTATGTATGTGTGTGTGTGTGTCCACTATCGGTGTTGAAATGACATTTATCTTTTTCCTTTTTTTTGCCCGTAAGCATCGTTTGGAACTAAGTCAATTTGTGTAAATTCGCTCAATATTAATTCCTCATAAAATAATTGCATCATCTCACTTGGATTTGATTTTCCTCTCGGTAACATTAACACATTTAATAATTAATTGTTAATAATAATAAACGGCTTGGATTCTTGCGGTAATTTTTATTGTTATTTAATTGCGTTCATCACATTTTATGTCATAATTTTAAATTATTAATTGTGTTTAATAAAACCGCACTATTTTAAACATTGACATGGACTAGTACTTGGCAATTTTAAATAAATAAATGTTGAAGACATATTACAATAATTAAAATAGCCTCAAAGTATACATATAGCCATTGTACTATTAATAACTACTAGACAACGATATACAGTGTGTAAATGGAATACGAGCAAACATTTAAACTAGACATAGGTTATGGTTCTACAAGTCATGTAAATGTAGAATTTCGTTAATAACTTTTTCGTTAATTTTTAAAGGTCCCCTAGAGCAGCAATGTATAATGTAAACGAAGATTTAAGTCTCACTTAATTGCAGTTTAATTGGGCTATTTCTAATACATTGCGGGGCGAATTAATATGTAGGTATGAAAAAAAGAAATAAAACTTATGTTAACGATCCACGTGTTTTTATGTTAATTAGGATGCATAGTAACCGTCGTTAAAATGTTTACTCGTATGCCATTTACACACTGTATACATCTTAAAAACAAATAAGAAACTAGTATTATCAGGAGTTTTCCTCGTGTGGTTGCCGAGTTAGAATAGTGCCACTCCATGTCTTCCCGTGGATGTCGTAAGAGACGACTAAGGGAATAAAGGCTTGTAGTACTGTTAGGCGATGGGCTTGCAACCTGTCACTAATACGCTGGTAAACATCTTAGCCTAATTGTGCAAATTGTGGATATAGAATTATCAACAAGTTTTTAGAGATGTTTGTAATTCTGTAGCTCTGCCTACCCCACTCTGGGAACGAAGGCGTGAGATTATGTATGTATGTATGTAGTATCAGGAGACAATTTTTACACGAATGCCCCAAAAAAGGAGTGTAATGTTTTCAGGGTCCATGTTTGTATGTATGTAGGTATGTGAGTTTCTTTATTCCTCTATAACTTCTAAATCCCTTGACCGATTTAGATGTGTGAGGTATCGTTAGAATCCTTACGTCATCCGGGGTGACATAGGATACCTAAACTGTTAAAATTGCAATAACAACAATGGCAAAATGACAATTATTAATATATGTAGGTATATCGATGACAATTTAAAAAATGCAGTCGGGTTTTTAAAGCTTGCTTTTCATATAATTTTTTAAACAGATTGTCCTAGTCCCAAACTAAGCCTTAGGCTTGCACTATGGACACTAGACAACGATAAACAGTCTTATACTATAAGAAACCTCCAAGACTCTGGAACAAATACTTGCGCACATCACACAAATATTTGCTCTTACTGGGATTTAATCCAGGATTGTTACCTTTGTAGGTAAGGTCACTACTAACTAGGCTAACGTGTCAGCAAAATGAATAATAATTATTATTTATTTAACAGCTCTGCTCATAATGTCCCACTGGGCAAAGGCTCCCTTCTTTCCACGTAGCCCTATCTTGGGTAGTCTCCCAACAGTCCCGATTGAAGGCATCAAGCTCATCTCGCCAATGTCGCCTTGGTCAGCCGCGACGCCGAATTCTATCCCGTGGGACCCATTTGGTACACACTTTAGCCCACAATTCCGCCTGCGTGCGGCAGACATGCCCAACTTTTATCTTTTTATCTTTATCTTTTTATTCCCATTTGAGCTTGGCGGCTGCTTGGGCTACATCCGTTATTTTAGTTTTGGAGTGTAGTATTGTATTTATGATGCGGTCCGTTAATTTGACTCCCAAAATACTACGCTCCATGGCTCTCTGACAAACCTTGAGGGCAGATTCCTGATTATTTGTCAAAGACCAAGTCTGCGCTCCGTAGGTGAGGATCGGAAGAATGCACATATCCATGAGTTTACGTTTAAGTGACATTGTAAGGAAATAAATAATTAACAAATAGAATACGGTCAAGCCTCAAGAGAAATAATCGCGCTTAGTATACTATACTTGTCCTAACCGGGGATCAAACTTGGGACCTCTTGCCTCGAAGGGCCCTGCCTATTTGGCTCAGGCAACTAACTTCATGTTTGTATGTATCTTTGTGATGTAACGTTGGCCTACGCGTTAGCAGTCCTTGGTTCAAATCCCGGTAAGCGCAGAAAGGACATCATCCGGATTTCATACATTTTTGGTCCAAATGTGCAAGTGCCGGCCAAAGAGAAATAATGATATATTATGTTAGTACTTATCTATCTGAGCATTTATTGTTATGGCATTAAAGTGGTAGGGCCAATGACCTTTGTTTTGTTAAAGTTCTTAAATTCTTTGTTTCGGTGAATTAAACTAACAAAAACAAATGAATTTTATTGTTCTACCATAACTTGACATTTGAACTTATTTTGGTAAGATATGGTGGCTCAAAACCTATTTTTGACATGAGAATCGTGTATTACGTGTTTTTTTTTTTACATACATACATACATAATCTCACGCCTTCGTTCCCAGAGTGGGGTAGGCAGAGCTACAGAATTACAAACATCTCTAAAAACCTGTTGATAATTCTATAACCACAATTTGCCCAAATTTATAAATAAACAAAAACAAATTCGACGCCCCCGGACAATAAGTCGGCAATCGCAAAAAGTAAATTTTACAGGAAAAAATATTTACTGATTTTGTTCAATATCTTTACAACCAGAGGGAGTACTAAAGACATTGATATATCAAACGAAAGCTATTTTTTTAAAGAATATAATTTATACAATTATACTTTATAATACGCATTCAGTATTAAGCAATGAGAGAAAATGCATTTTACAGATAATGAGTTAAAATGTATTCCCAGTAATAGTGACTTACTGGATTATTGTGGTAAATATTATAAAAGTTTTGATTTGTAACTGCATAACATGGACATTTATAACGATATTTTTTGTTTGAAGGGCTAAACGTAATATGTCATTACTAAGGTTTTTATAGTAATTTAAAACCAGGCAAAATAACGGCATTGTATGATAGCTTTGTTGTTCTCGGGAATGTAAAACCTGCATATTCAAGTAAACGTGCAATACTGAATGACATCGAAATAATAAAATAACATAGTGTAAAAGAAAACTATCATAAGTAATAAGTATAATAAGATTTAATAATTAAAATAATCGAAAATAATAATAATTATTATTATTAGCCTTTATTTGCTGTAATTATAATTATTTACATGTCATTATCACTATTCAAGTTATGATTAGTCAATTTTATGTTATGCTTGTCACTAATAAAGGATATAAATTGTTAGTTATTCTCTCTTTTTTCATTCTTTCTGGAACTTGTCATATATGAATATTTATGTCTTTCCTTACCTTTTTTCTTTAGTTAGCGCGCCCCTTGGATGAAGGCCTCCTCCAGTCTTCTCCATTCTTTCCTGTCTCTTGTCCTACTCCATGCTCGTCCTATTAATGCGTCTAAATTATTGCTCCATCGCAATTTGGCCTTCCTTTGGATCTCTTGCCATCTCTGGGGACCAGTCTGCTACTTTTTTTGACCAGAGAGTGGATATGACCAGCCCATTTCCGTTTAAGTTTGCGTATTTTAACTGTTACATCTCGCACCCTAATTTGATTTCTAATATGCATATTTCTTATTTTATATATTCGTTTCTTATGTAATATGCTCCTATCCATATTATGTTGACATATCTACCTCAAGTTTAAGTTCATTTTTCTTTGTTAGGGCCCAGGTTGTGCTTTTCATAATTTCTTTTAAGGCCCAATATTTATTCCAGGATTTTTTTATTATTCTTTATATTATTTTGGACATATCTTCCTGCAAAGATATTAATTCCACTAGGTATATTTAGTCTCCTATGTAATCTTTTGTGAAATTTCTGACATTTATAGGCGGTTTGTTGCTGTTCGTTAGTATTTTAGTTTTTGATACATTCATGGTTAACCCCAGTTTCCTACTCTCTGTTGCCAGATTGTTAAGCATTACTTCAAGGGTATTTGGATCTTCTGCAAATAAAAACACTATCATCGGCAAATTTTAAGTTGATCATCGATTCACTTTCAATTTTTATACCTTTTCCATTCCAGTTTATGTTCCAGAACATGCTTTCCAACGCAGCATTAAACAATTATGGGGAAAGAAAGCCCTGTTTTACTCCTCTTGTAAGTTTAAATTCTCTCCCTTCTTTTTCCAGCTTGATTTTGGCTGCGTTGGTGTTAATATATCGCCTTGATGATACGGTTTTTTTTTTTCCCGTGTTCCCCGTACTAGCAAAGCTTGATGTATGCCATTGTGTTCTAAGCTTTCAAACGCCTTGGTATAGTCAATAAAGGCTATGTATATTGTCTTCCCGTATTCATTATATTTCTCTATAATTTGGTTGAGTGTGTGTATAATATGATCTATGGTTGAGAAGCCGTGTCGAAAGCCAGCTTATTCTATGGATTGACTAGAATCCAGGGATTTTTCTATCCGTTTTAAAAATTATCTTTGAGAATACTTTGAAAATGTTTGATGTTAAGCTAATAGGTCTGTAGTTGTTTATGCTACATATGTCTCCCTTTTTTATGCAGAAGTGTAATAACAGCAATATGGAAGTGGAACCCTCTGTAAAGGAGACAAATATTTATTTATACCTGGATAGCTGAGACACTGGGTAAGTCCCTGCAGTTATCCAGGTTTCACTCTATCGGTCTGTCTCATTTACAGAGGGTTCCAGGTGAGAATAGATGTTATTTCAGTTAGACAAGCGCGATTATTAAATTAAATAACATATTTTTAAATATTTTATAGTTGTAATTTTTAACAATAATCAAAAAAGGTAGGTACTTAATAAACAAAAATAATCAAGTAGGTACGTAATATTATAAACAGTTCAAAAATGCATACAAAATGCGTCAATCAAAAAAATCTGTCATTATAGTTTTGGTCATACTGCTTCGCGTCTAGTTTTTTTTACTAAATTTACTTCCAAAGTTATTTTGTCATCATCTTCATTTTCCAATGAAAACGAGAAGACATGACCAACTTCATCACGTGTCTTTCCACTTTCATATAAGGATATTAACTTTAGTTTTTATCATTACAAGCCTTCGTTTCTGCATTTTTCAAAAAAATATCCGTACGATAGCAAAACCAAACTGGAGGTCATTTAGGCACAATTAACTAAGTGCGGAATTTGGGGGTCAACTAAGGATTAATAAACAAAACTGAAATTTATCTGCAAAAATGTCCAAGTTAGACAGGTACCTAATAAATTGACGTTATCTCAGTTACAGAGGTCTACCTATAAATTAAAAGAAAACATTGTAGCAAAGTATTCTTTAAAATATAGTCTCAGTAAAAGAGGTAAAATTCTCTCACCGTCTCAATTCAGTGCTAGAGTGTCAGGACCTCAACATGAGTTCCAGCTATGGAGGTTTCTCATTTATCCTGGTCCCACTTAACCAAGTTGTACTGTATCTGGATATCTGAGACACTGAGTAAGTAGAATACCTCTTTAAGTGAGACAAATTTGCAGGTCCTAGTTATCCAGATTTCACCATTTTTAGCCATAGTTTCAGCATATTTTAAAACTTTGCATTTTGTCGGTTCCATAGCACCTAATAATTAATTTATTTACATGTTTTGGTAGGTAACACACTCAATAGATTCACAGGTAAGAAACTATGTTTTATTTTGTCACTGACACGTAAACACAAACACATTTTTTTTTAACCAGACGCACCAATCAATAATTACACGTCACTTTCGGTCAATAGAAATTTGCAACTGTTTATAAATGTAAACAAACATTACGCGTTGCCGGTGCGAGAACAGACACGTGAAGGGGCGCGGCATGTATCTATTACTTTCTAATGTTTAATCAAAGACAGAGATAAACGTACCTTATGATGGCTGAGCGGCAAAAAGACAGACGATATATTGGGTTCGTGACATGATCTGATTTGGTATTAAATAGTACACGCAAGTACCTGTTACGAATATTTACGAACGAATTATTTCCCTTTAAAACTTTGTTAGTAGCTATTGCCGTGTTAAGTTTATTAAATTAAATACGGTATTATCGTTTACCAAAAACTTCATAAAAATATTAACGCCAATAAACCGGTTATCGCATCGTACCAAATATCAAAATAATAAATATATTTGTATTGATCTGTAGCGACACTTTTCTCGTAACATTTTGATTTTGCAGTTTCCCTACAATAAACACATCATTCTTAATATCTTCTTTAATTGCATTAAAAAAAAACTGAAAAAAATATATATGATGTATTCTGACCCCCTGATTCCGAATTTTGCATAACAATAAAATGTACATAATATCACATTGCCGACTTATTGTTCGGGGGCGTCGAAATCATCTACATAATTATGTGCATTGTATGGTATTAGTGCATAGTGGCCATGCGATACATTTTGCGGGAATAACACCCTCAGCTTATGGCTTGGGAATATTATTGTTGTTCCAGACGATGGTGATTCTTTGTCATCGAATTAAACGAAGATACGCCTGCACATATATTTTTATTTAATCATAATAAATCCCTAAGTAAACTCAACACAAGGTCCTCATAAAACCATGGATATTGGTACTACAGCTTTTGTGCCATAATAATAAATGTTCAGGTGGACAAGCTATAATAAATTATAGCATTATATCTTTTTGGCCAGTTGGTTAATATCGTGTGGTTGCCGAGTTAGAATAGTGCCACTCCATGTCTTCCCGTGGATGTCGTAAGAGACGACTAAGGGAATAAAGGCTTGGAGTACTGTTAGGCGATGGGCTTGCAACCTGTCACTAATACGCTGGTAAACATCTTAGCCTAATTGTGCAAATTGTGGTTATAGAATTATCAACAAGTTTTTAGAGATGTTTGAAATTCTGTAGTTCTGCCTACCCCACTCTGGGAACGAAGGCGTGAGATTATGTATGTATGTATGTATCTTTTTGGCCGGCACTATCATATTTGGACCAAAAAAGATGATGTCCTTTGTGTTTTTCTCTGTATAAATAATTTTATCGTTGTATACTACCCATTTTACAAGCTAAGTTTACTTACCTACCTGCCTACCTTATTAAGGTTAACTAAACCAGGTGATGAATCGCATCGACCTGATTATTGGCTTGTGGTTTGGGATTTACATTAGGAATTAGTCACCTAGAACCTTCGTACCCATATGCGAAGCCTAGTTCATAATGTTACGCTACAGCTGTACTTTTGTAAAGATGGCGACTGACTTGTAACGTTTCGGTGTGATGTACCATTTGCGGTCCTTATCTATTCGCACCCATTAGATAAGGACCGCGAATGATATATTACACCGAAATTTTACAAGTCAGTCGCCACCTTAAGGTAAGCAGAAATTCCATATGGCATATGACAACCGTTGGCCTGAATTCCTCCTTTAAAAAGGTCGACAGATACTTTAGTCAAGACTGGTAGACCACTTTCTTGGCCGGCCGTACCTACTAATGAATTAATTGTTCTAGACGTGTGTCACTGACGTCATTTTGTCGCCATTGTAAGAGTATCTACATACATTTTGGATACGATGAGTAATACACACATGTGCGTGGGTATACTGTGTTCATTCTTACTTGTCTAATATAGTAAACAACTTTCCAGACTCAAAATAAACCTTTATTGGCTAAAACAGCTATTTTTAAATTAAATAAAGCAATCAGAGACGATACGTTGGCAAAATGATGTCCAAAATGTTTACTTAGTTCACTTTATTTACGAAAGAATGAAAGTTGTTTACTATATTAAACATCTACGAATGAACCAGGGTATAAGTGTGTGCCGCTGTGGAATTACAGCCTTATACCAAAGCAAACCTCTCCTTTCCCTCTACTATTATTAATTACCAATTTGTTACTTCTTCATGCTGCAACGGCTGGACAGATTTGGATGAAATTTAAAAAGGAGATAGCTTATACTCTAAATTAACACATGACCTACTTTTCATATGGTTTTTTTTTAAAGTTTCCGAGGAAATAGCGATAATAGAAATCTACGCAGACGAAGCGCGGGCAGTAGCTATAATATCCTCGTAAGGGCCAGTGTGCAATAGGATGTAAATAATCAAGGCAATTTAATTTGAACTGTGTTACAATTAGAATAAGGTTTATTTTCCTATATTCATAAACTGAAAATGGCTTTATAGAACAAGCGAAATTGAACTTTATTCCGGTGTTGCTTGATTCAAAGTCGTACTGACAAAAAACTCCCTGTTTGCAGTATGGTGGGCCTTACGAGGATATAGTAATCCATGAAAACCAGCCAAATACGAGTCGGATACAAATGGTTCCGTACCACGCCGAAGAAAATACGCTTCTTATGGAGACACTTTAATGTTTCTTTTCATTTTATATATAGTATTTTTTCTATAGCGGCTAATGTGACTAATACACACAGAGTAAAAGCGGGAAATATGATCAATGCTCAATAGGGCGTTCCACTCAATCTTGGCAAACAAAATCATATCGAGCAGCTCGCCTTGCATTTCAGGGAGTATTGACTCAACATTTATGTATGGTAGTGAATCTTGGGTATGGCCGAAGAAGAACGAAAACAGAATTAATGCATTTGAAATGAGAGCTCTGGGGAGTATGTGTGGAGTTAGGATGATAGATAGAGTAAAAAATAGCGAGATCCGAGAACGATGTGAATTGAAAGTAGATTTAGTAGGTATCTAAGATTGAAAAGGGTATGCTAAGATGGCCATTTAGAAAGGATGTATGAAAGAGGAGTCACGAAAGAGATATGGCGAGCGAGAGTGAGCAGAGATGTCGGTAGGAGACGTCCTAGACGGACGTACTGTGATCAGATTCGCGATGTACTAAGGGCCAAATCAAAAGCACCCGAAACCGACGTATGTGCATGAAAATATTGATGAAAGTAGTTTTAGAGGAAGCGAAAGTTATATATTTAGACCGGTTCACCTGGTGTTCCATAGTCTCTGCTTACCCCATTGGGAGACAAGCGTGAAGGTATGTATGTATGTATGTAATACACACTCCGTTGAAATTTCAAGTGTCTACCTATTACTGTACATGAGATATAGCTGGATGGACGGACGGACAGACGGAGGGACAGACGAATGGACAGTGAAGGCTTAGTAATATCCCGTTGATACCCTTTAGGGTGAGGAACCCTAAAAATATATTTTGATTAAATAGCAATTAAACATAAAAATCATGCACTCGGCTATTTGGTCTATGAGTCAGGGAAATACCAGAATGAGATCATCCCAGTAACGTTTGAACAGCCTTTGACTTTTTTTTATTTCCTCAATGACACAGTTAGCCTTGTTGGCAGATGCGTTCAAAGAGTATGCATCATTTGTTACAAAAATACAAGGAAATACAGCAAACGCACAGTTTTTTATGGCAAAGAGAAGGGATCTTAGGCCAATAGACATATGCAGCATTAAAACTTTAATCTTAAATCATCACCATCATCACCATCATCATCATCATCATCATTATCATCATCATCATCATCATCATCATCATCATCATCATCATCATCATCATCATCATCATCATCATCATCATCATCATCATTATCATTATCATCATCACCATCATCATAATCATCATCATCATCATCATCATCATCATCATCATCATCATCATCACCATCATCATCATCATCGTCATCATCATCATCATTTCTGCCGAAAGACTTCCACTGCTGGACATAGGCCTTCCCCAAGGTTTGCCACAAGGACCGGTCCTGCGCTTGCATCCATCGGTTTCCCGCAACCTTAGCCACTTCGTCAGTCCACCTTGTTGGAGGCCTACCCATAAATATCAGACCACTATGTCGCACAAATTGAATTAGTCCCGAACTAAGCTGACGAAGCTGAAGCTAAGACAACGCGCTGGCCTGGCTGGCTGGCTGGCTGGCGCTGGCGTAGCGACCCTGCCTACGAAGCTAGAGGTCCTGGGTTCAAATCCCGGTAAGGCCAGATATTCGTGTGATGACCGCGAACATTTTGCTCCTTAGTCATGGATGTTTTCTATTTATTTTATTTAGGTATATATTTCTCTATATAAGTATTTATATCGTTGTCTAGTACCCATAGTACAAGCCTAGAGCTTAGTTTGGGACTAGGTCAATTGGTGTGACATTGTCTCCTGATATTGATTTATTTTATTTCTTTACTAGTTTGAATGCTTATTTTGCTTATCTATACTCGTAATTTCGCCGGTTGTCTTATCCCCAGAACCGTAAAATGGGGTTAGTTTGATTAATTTTAAAAATAAATCTTCAGTAACTCGCACATTTAATCGTGAAATAAATTATTGAAAATGCTGTATTTGCGACTTCTAATTTCGAGTAACTTAAAGCAGCTAGAGGCAGACTACGGTAGACGGATTAGTAGGAAAAAATAATTATGCAGCTGAAAATCTTGATTCTTAAAATGGGGCTACTTTGATTATCCCTGTGTTTACATCACAATATCATAGTCACCCCCGAAGCATGTCCAAAAATAGTGGTTTTTTGTTTCGAAGGTTTTAAATCCAATATGTCTGAAAATACTTGAAGTACTTATATTTTGCGTTCGCATATGAAACATATGAAAGTAATGTCGCGAAAGAGCTTAAAAACAACTCAGGCATTGCACAAAATTGATGATTAAAAAAATTATCAAAGTCGCCTGGCGTTTCCAAAGTCACCCCATTTTATGGAATCGAACACAAAAATGCGTACGGGTATGCTGCTGGGCAGTAGGTTACCACCATTAAAATGGTAAAAAATCATGTGTGTGATAATGATAAGCGTTAGTTCTTTGCCCTGTATGTGTGTGTGTATGTGTTTCTCTAAATAAAAACGTTTACTGTTGCCTAGTTACCCATAGTACAAGCTTTAAAGAACTCAGTGGGACTAGGTCAATGCAGATAAGATTGTTCGCTGATTTCATACAGAATACGTGTTTATTCGCAATAACTTGATAATCCCGCGTGAGGTAATAAAACGATAACGGCGCCTGCGCCGGTCAAGGCCAGGCAAATTTATCGGTCGACGGCTCACGAATGCGATGCGGAATCTTTATCTTTACATAGTATGGAACATAGTCGCTTCCCGCCGTCTGTCCCTCTGTGTTCGCTTAGATCTTTTAAACTACTCAGCGGATTTTAATGTAGTTTTCATAAATAGATAAAGTAATTCAAGACGAAGATTTTTATGTATAATAAAGTATGTTTTATGTACGGGTGTTACCAAAAACTTACATAATCGAAGCGAAGCGAGGACTGAAGCCCTTGCCAAGATGTATTACGCTAACTAGCGTTTCTATTCGATTCGTTTTTAAACCAATCGCGTCACTGGGAGATCACGTAACTTTTCGTATCACGTGATCTACCAGTGACGCGATTGGTTTAAAAATGAATCGAATATAAACGCTAGTTAGCGTTACGCATGTTGGCAAGGGCCTCTGGTCCCTAGTTTGGTATACATTAAAATTATCTCACTGAATCGAATAATAGAGAAGTAACTCGAGATAGTATTAACATACATCAAAAATGATTGAAGATCAAAATTTCAAAATTCGTTATATTCGGGATTTGGGGTCGGGATTAAAAACATTATAATAATAGAGAAGGCAAAAAAGCACTTAGGCCACCTGCCCGTATTTCACCATCTTGACAATGACAGGTGACAGGTGACAATTCGCTATACATTGCAAAGTTAACCCGCTTACACATGTGTCTTATTTCACCTGTTACTGGCGGGATCTCGGGATGGTGAAATACTTAGGGGGCTGATGGTGAATGTAATCTGAGACCCATAGACATTTGCACTCTCAAAAATGCAATCTTAAGACTATATTCCTAAGACTAAGGAATTACTCAATGCTAGTAATCATTATTGTCTTATCTCCGCACAGGAACTCAACAATGTGAACACTCCTGCTTAACGGTACATTAAAGGATAAGATAGAGCACGTAACGACGCCTCGGTCAATGCCAAGCAAGGTTATCGGTCGACGACTTACGCATGCAATGCGGTATTCGATCCGACACAAATGAAAACGTCCTTGCTAATGATTTATTTCGTAGAATGCAAAGTGAGTCACGCTTGTTTTTTCTTGGGTCCATAGTACGGTCACGGAAGTTAATTTGCTACCCTTTTCAAAGAAAATCTGCTTGAAGATATCATTGTCAATAGAGATGTCAAGTCATTTGTAATTGACAGGAAACTCAACCTTATTGCTATAGAATGTCAGATTGACTTTGGACCTAAGGTGGGTCACAAATTAAATTCCTTGACTGTAAAATATTATTAAAGAGTCGTTGAATTAAGATAATTGGTGAATGTGTAAGGCCCGAATATACGTGTTTTCTCTTTTCTCAATCTTTAAAAGGTCCGCTGGAAGAGATGCCTAAAGGGATAGGTTCAGCAGTGAATGTCTTTTTGTACCTATCATCGAGGAATTTGAATGTTAAGCGGGTTGATACATACGAAAGTTTGCCGGGATGTACATTTTCCACGCTTCATTAGTCATGTAACGTAGGGAAATTTATAGCACGGCTAATTTACGTATTATGTCAAACTACTTATTATGGTACAATAAAATGTTTACAATACAATACAATTCAAATTCTTTTAATTGAACACCAAATAAAAAAAACACGGAACAAAACATTTTAGCTATCGGTAACTATACAACAGGCGGTCTTACCGCTAAATAGCAATCTCTTCCAAACAACCTTGGACAGATAAATAGCTAAGGATAAAAATACATTGCAGAGCCCTACTTTGAAAATCGAAGTTCGAAGTTGCTTTAGCTCTATCTCTTTCACTCGATTAACCCTGGAATGACGAGTGACAGGGATGGAGTTTACGTAACTTCGAACTTCGATTTTCAAAGTAGGGCCTCAGGCGGCGTAAACTAACTCCTTAGAACTCAAACTAAATTCCAACACTTACCGCCTGTTTCTCAATCGACTTGACTTGTCTTTTCTCTTTCTTACACTTGAGAATAGACAAGGAGAGAGCCAACTTTAAATGGCAGACAAATTTACTTGTCAATTGTGAAACAGGCCCTTAAACACAAACATACAAATATGCTACAAGCGGTTCACATACCAAAACCCTACAACATTAGCAATTATTGAAAAAAAAAAGTTTGTCCACAGTAATTTCTGTAGGCACAACAAGGTTATGAAATCCGCGAGTGTAATGCCCTGCCGGGGTTTCCCGCCATTCAGCAGCTGCGCATGAGTTTGTTTTTAAACCGGTTGCAATAATCGGTAAAATCCAGTTTTGTTACCATACGGTTTTAGGGTACCGTAAAAATCGTTGTCGTGTTTTAGCTCACTGGATATCACGAGGTAGTCATCATTAGATATATACTTACATAGATACATTACTCCAAACTTCTTAATAGCGTTTGATTTGCTATCGCTGTCACACTTGCACTCGCAGCTGACTGTATATTTGTCACTCGCGTTTGATAAAAAAACGAAGATTGCCGATCGTTATTAAGAAACTGGTAGTACTGTAGATAGATAGATAGATAAATAGATGGATGGGTAGATAGATATTATATAGATAGATAGACGCGCTGGCCTAGTTGGTAGTGACCCTGCCTACGAAGCTAGCGGTCCTGGGTTCAAATCCCGGGATATATAAATTATAATATTATAAAATATAAATACTTAAAAACATAGAAAACATCTATGACTCAAGAGCAAATATTCGCGCTCATCACACAAATATCTGCCCTTACCGGGATTTAAACCCAGGACCTGTGGCTTCGTAGGCAGGGTCACTACCAACTAGGCCAGAGCGTCGTCGAAGTAAGATATACGAGTAAGTATTCACTACGTGTCAGACAAAGCAATTACTGGATGTTTATGGGACATAGATCTATTGAATCATTGTAATAAAGGCGGGAAAATCTAAGCATGAAGATCTCGAAAGGAAAAATATTTTGTGTAATATACAAGTCAGTGCATATCTTTGTACCTTGTCGCTTTACGGCTGTGACAGATTAGTGAAGCTGTTCAAACAAGACGTTAATATGACAAAGGAATAAAATGTGCATTAACTTAAAGGGCAAACGGGGGTACGCTAAATAAACACGACCAGGAAAACCGGTATGTTTGTGGGTTTTCTAGCTAAAACTGTATTGTAGTTTAAGTACAGATGTAGCGAATGACCCTTTCAAATCGTTTTTTGTAGGAAAAGTTCGTATTTATGCTGCTTTCTCACTTAGCTTAAGCACCCATCAATAAGCCAACTGAGAGAAATATAAATACTAACTTATCCGAAAAAAACGATTCGAATGGCGTATTCACTAGGTACATCTGTACCTATAAGTCACAAATAAATTCGTATACCTATGTTTAACCCCTAACCAAAAAAGGAATGTTTAGGTCAAACGTACTTATTATTATGTGTGTCTCTGTGTCTGTGTATGAGTGTTTGGCATCTTAGCTCAGATAAATTAATTTTGTATTCGGCCAAATAAAAAGCACTAATGTATATTGGTTTAGGTCAGATCTTGCAAGTCAATTTTGATCCAATTCCCATAAATGGAATGGATTGGACCACATATAAACCCCATCACAATGCAATATTAAGGTAGATATCTAAGAGCTGATCTGATGATATAATCTGATGTTATAACAATAACAGTAGATAAGTGTAGTGTTATAGGTACCGTAAACTCGGGTTACATTAGCCCTAGGGGGTAACATTGCCCACCCTTAAAACTATAACTAGTTTAGTGGTAATCATCTTAAATTGTTAACTTAATTTTAGGACTATATACGTAGCTTGGCCCTGATGTAACATTTAACGGAATAATTAAATTTTAATGATGGTTTTTGGGGTGGGCAATGTTACCCCCCAGGGCTAAAGTAACCCGAGTTTACGGTAAGTGTTATTAGTTAAGACTCCTTAACTCATAAAATCTTTAATATTTAAGATTAGTAGTTAAGTTTAAAATAATGTAATGTAATATCAAAGGAAATAAACAGTTAAAAACATAACCCTCCTTCTGACGCAGTCGGGTAAAAAAAAGAATCGGAAGGTGGCGACAGGATCTCCGTTATACTTAACGTAGACCGACCGTGTTGGAAATCAATAAGTTTGGTCTTGATAAGCAAATAATGACTTTGCAAAAAAGGTACAAGCAACAGAAGCCTGTCCCAAAAATATTTTGCAAGCTTTTATTTAACTTGCAATGTATGTATGTATGTAAGTATGTATGTATGTATGTATGTATGTACGGTCACGGAAGTTAATTTGCTACCCATTTTAAAGAAAATCTGCTTGAAGATGTCATTGTCAATGGAGATGCCAAGTCATTTGTAATTGATAGGAAACTCAACCTTATTGTTGTAGAATGTCAGTTTGACTTTGGACCTAAGGTGGGTCACAAATTAAATTCCTTGACTGTATGTACGGGTCAAATGTCGCAAGTCAAATTTGACCCACTTCCCGTTAACGGAATAGGCTGAAATTTGGACCACGATGATACCCCGATGACAATGCAATATTATGGTATCTAAGAGGTGATCTGATGATGGAGTCGGAAGGTGGCGACAGGATCTCCGCTATACTTAACGTAGACCCACCGCGTTGGGACTCAATAGTTTGGTCTTGATAAGCAGATAAAGAATTTGCAAAAAAAAGTACAGTCGTCAACAGCAAAAGCTTGTCCCAAAAAAAGAAATTTGACAGAAACTTATTTTTACATAGTAAACATTAGTCATAATATTTGCTTAATTATTAATAAATTAACTAACAGAACCCTGCAAAATGCAAGCCCTAGTACAAGCAGGTTTTTCTAATGGGTTTCCCCTGTTATTACATATACCTACACTCGAAAGCAATAATAAATGGTCAGGGCGCATGTAAATTAGCCGTGTAATGACCCGTTTTAATTGATCCCGGGTTTAATTGGATAACATAACCTACAATAAGAAACTTTGAAGGCTGTTTATATAATTTTAAAATTGGGTTGTTGGATGTCGGAATCACCTTCATAAAAACTTGAATCTGTCTCAAGGTCTGTTTATTAATGTTACGTATGTTATCCGAAAATCTCTGAGATTTGGGAAATCCTGGAGTGGATCTGCAGGCTTCTTAGCGTGGGTTTCTACAGGTTTATATTACCCTGGCCAAGATGCAAACGTTAATAACGTTTTTCTTTTCTATCATTTAAAATGTATTGGATGACAATCTCGTGCGTGCGATCACAGAACAGAAAAAACAGTAGAAGTGTCAAGTGGGCTTGTAACGTGTGGCATGGTTATGCGGAGTTCCGCGCATCATACCATACTTTTGCCGCGATCGCTTATTTCGATATTTCGATATTACTAAAAAAGGAAATAAATCCAGAAGAATGCCTTATTGTGCTATTTTGGAATGTTAAAACGATAGCCGCACCAAAATCATTTTCCATGGTGGCGTGTTGTTTTTATGATAGTTTGAGTATTGGCGACAACAGCTCTGATACTAAGCGAAGCTCATGCCACTTCCAACTTTTGTTTCTATTCCGTGGTAGCGATAAACCACGTGGTCAACTGTCATCCCATACATTTGGAGTGATAGAAAAGAAAAATGTTAGCATCTTGGCTACGGGCCCAGCTTATATTTACATACACGTTTATATAAACTCACGCCTACGTTCCCGGAGTGGGGTAGGCAGAGCTACAGAATTACCAACAACTCTAAACCTTGTTGATAATTCTGTTACCACATTTTGCACAATTAGGCTAAGATGTTTACCAGTGTATTAGTGACCGGTTACAAGCTCATCGCCTAACAGTACTACAAGCCTTTATTCCCTTAGTTGTCTCTTACGACATCCACGGGAAGACATGGCGTGGTACTATTCTAACAAGGAAACCACTCGAGAGAGCTTATATTTAACTTACTTCTTTAGTATCTGTCATTCAGGTTTAAATCTTAGCAGTCATATTTGGACCACTTCACTTTATGGTAATGAGCTAAAACTTGGAATCCAAAAAGTACATAACCATTGAAATTAGTGGCATAGACGCATTCCATCATAGTTCACAGGGTTGGCAACGCATTTGCGGTCTTAGGATTGCTGACTAAAGGCCCAGCCACACCGCTTGCGTGACGTGCACGTGCACGTGCGCGTTTACTTTCCACTGCGTTCTATAGTGACATGTCGTAATGAGAATTCATACTATACAACGCAATGGAAAGCGAATCACGTAAGCGGTGTGGCTAGGCCTTAAGACCGCATTTCTCCAAACTAGGAATAAGACTTACTCAGAGATTAGTCTATAAAAATTCGGCGTTTAATCTAGGTATAAGATCTTATTGCAGTATGGTGGAATGCGGCTTTACCCGCGTGTCATCAGTATAAAAACTAGGGAATGGAATTTAACCGGTTATTAACCGTTTTTGTATGAAAATAACCGGTTAAAACCGGTTATAACCGGTTATTTGCATTCCCTAATAAAAACCGTAAGTCTCTTTTAGGGTTTCGTGCTACGGATTGGTTCGAACACTTTTCCGAATTAAAAACAATTCTTAAACGTGAAGTATGATTGAGATGTTCTTGCTTAATAGGTCAACGTATAATAGATTTACCCCTGATATTTATGTATCCTCACTTGCAACGCAATTCATTTAAGTTATTTATAAATACCCACACTTTACTTGTTAATTGGATTTCCATCTCGTAATACGTAAATTGCTTACCAGTATAATTTTGCATATTGACGTTACCTCGTGAAACATTAGACGCCAGACTACTTGTTTTTTATACAGAATGGGCTCCGATAGGAGTTTGATGTTATATCTGCGGTGTTTTCCCGCGCCGTCATGAGAACTTGGGACATTTTCTGAATGCGAACAAAAAACCAGACTGGTATGGTTAATTTTAGTTTGTTATGTTTATAGAATCTTGTTTCATTAAACTACATTATTCTTACACGACTGCCCAAATAAAGGAGTGTAATGTTTTCAGGGTTTATGTATGTATGTATGTACGAATCTTTATTCCACCATAACTTTTAGAGGCGCCTGAGCCGATTTAGATGTGTGTGGTATCATTAGAATCCTACCTAAACTGGTAAAATTGAAATGACAACAATGGCAAAATGACAATTATTAACATAGGTATATCGATGACAATATAAAAAATGCAGCCGGGTTTTGAAGCTTCCTTTTCATTTAGTTATTATCAGGCAATTTTACTAAATTTTATTTAACTTATTATTATTGAACCTGAAATTTCTGGTGACCCGTGGGTGCTGGAAAGATATAGTGTGCCAAGAACAGGCAGCCGAAGACCAGAGGCCCTAGAAAAGATGCTTAATGGCCTGGCCACGACATTGCGCGAAATGCGGCGCGGCGAGCGATTTCCTAATACATTGCGTGTGATGCCAACTAACCGCAGAACGATGCGCGTCTCGACCGTGCAATGTATTAGGAAAACGCTCGCCGCGCCGCAATTCGCGCAATGTCGTGGCCGCAGGCCGTAACGCTTATCGTAAACGATTTTCGAAAATTGTCAAAGGGTATGGTATTGACATGTACGCTTGCAGTGACCATCTGGCAGCATAAGTCAATTCAAAACATTTTCGATGACAGTAAAATCCCGAAATACGTCTTGTCTAGGGCCACTGGTAGAAGTTAGATGGTCCGACTATATTGTGGCCACGAAAGCTCCATGCTTGTACTGTTCATAACTGTTTGTACCTTGTCACTTTAATCGCTGTGACAATTCATATATGCCAGTTTAAACATAACATTAAAGGCCCGGCCACACCGCCTGCGTGACGTGCACGTGCACGTGCGCGTTCGCTTTCCACTGCGTTGTATAGTATGAATTCTCATTACGACATGTCACTATACAACGAAGTGGAAAGCGAACGCGCACGTGCACGTGCACGTCACGCAGGCGCGGTGGCTGGGCCTTTAATACACAAGGTACTAAAGTGTACACTTATGAACTCGACTGTACTAGAAAACGATAAACATTAGGTATATAGATAAATTTAGAGAAATACATACTTAAATACATAGAAAAACTCTAAGACTCAGGAACAAATAGTCATGCTCATCAGACAAATATTTGCATACACCGGGAATCGAACCCGGCCCGCTAGATTCCTAGACAGGGTCACTACCTAGCAGGCTAAACGCGTGGTGATGATGATGATTCATGTATTCTCATTTGCAAATCAATTTGTACGAGTTATTTATAAATACTAACACATTAATGCAGGTTAATCTGATTTCCATCCGATAATACGTAAATTACTTTTATTTGCATATTGACGTTACGCCTAGTCGAACATTGAATGCCCAACTACTTGATTTTTATATAGAATCGGCTCCATTTGGAGTTTGATGTTAACCTCGTAAGGCTATACCATACTACAAATAGGCAGTTTTTTGTTAGTGGGACTTTGAATCTATCATCAAGGCAATAAAGTTCAGTTACGTTTGTTCGAAAAACACATGATTATTTTAAATGAGAAAATAAAAAACGTATACGTTTTACAAGCATTGTTAGTATGTTTGTACACGTATGAATGAATGTATGTTTCTTATCAGAAAGCTAATAATACTATAGGATCGAATAGGTAAATGCGTTTGGGAGTTACGGAGTCACATACACACGTTTAATTATTTCTGTGTGCGTCTAAAATTTTTGTGTGCGTCGAGGATCAAAAATTACAATTCAATTAACACCATTTGACACCAATTGATAGACATGCTGTCTAATTAACACCAATTGACAGACTGCAACAGCTTAAATGTATGGTCATTTGAAAACAATTTGGAGGAAGACTTTTTAGGCCTTCATTCTACGAAATTGTATTCTTTATAAATAATTACAGCCGAATAAATGTATTCTTTTCTTTCCTTCAACTTAAGAGTATGAAATAAAGAATGACATTAACGAGTTCGAACTTTCCTAAAATGTACCTACATTCGTCATTTACTTAAAAATTAGTATTTTTCAGCAAAAAGATAAATCAAGTGAAACACACAGAGCATACTTCAGTTATGATTAAATTTATGGAGCTTTCTGTCTAAAATGGTACCTATATTTTAAAATAAAGTATTAAAAACTAGGTTACTGTTAGGGTTTAGTATCCAAACAGTGCTAAACGAGACCCTATTACTAAGTCTGCGTTGTCCGCCCGTCCATGCATCAATCCTCACTTTTAAAATGCCTCAACTTATGAACCGTAATAGACAGCAGATTGTTTTTTTCCGGAACATTATTAAGTATAAAAAAAAATGTGTTTACCTTTTTTGTTTATTTTACCATCGAAATTGATACAAAGGCTTTAAATTTGGTGTGATTATAATTTAGTGAAAATCCTAAAATAACTGTTATAAAAACCGGCCAAGTGCGATTCATGTGGTATGACACCCTCAGTGCGACAATCCGACTCGCACTTAGCCGTTTCTTCTTTAGGTAAATCAACAACACATTATATTACTGCTAAATCAACTGCCACCGGCAAGGAATTCAACTTGATATGAGTAACGTATTTAGTTTCACGTCACACCCAGCGGTAACCCACGCTTTGGGATATCCGCTCTTGAAATATGTCGCAAGGTGTCTGACGTGGGTGCACCATATCGTACTACTACAGACGCTGGTGAATCAACGTTTTAAAATGGCAACTCCCACGCATAAAAGAGTAAGAGCAGTTTCTTGTGTGTTTTGGAGCAAACGTAGTTTCCAAGAATTTCGGTAGCTTTGAATATTGGCACGATAAGAATCCGTCAAAAAAATAAATGACACATGCTTTTTTTGTTGTCGACTTATTTTGTTGTTCAATCATCATCTGCTTATTGAGACCAAACTAACGTTTCCCAAATCGGCGGGTGGAGATCCTGTTGCACCTTCCGACTCTATCATCAGATCAGTTCTTAGATACCATGGCATGCAGTGCTCTCAGGTTTACTTTCTGTCTTTTGTACAAAAGCCATTAGATATAGAAATAAAATCGCCTTTATACACGTAACAATTTGGTTTCTGTACGTATATTTGATAACTCTACTTCGTACATATTTTTGTTATAATTTACAAGGATTCATTAATTTTTGCAAGCATTCGTTAATCTACCACCAAGCGGCACTGTTCGCATTGTTGTGTGCAGGTGTTGGGACAAGATAACTGGTTAAATTACTAGCATAGAGGCATTCCATCTTAGCGCTACGGATTCAGTCTTCAGATTGTAGTCTTGAGAATACAAATGTGTATGGGACACAGATCCCACTTACCATCAGGTGGCCTGCGTGCTCTATTGCTACTAATAAAAATTTAGAAGATGTTATTTCTTTTATCTTCTTTAAGTGCCTCTCCAACCTAGTCAAGGTTGGCTATCAGCTGCTGGAATGTGTCCCTATCTTTTGCGAGGCGGAACACTGCCCCACTAAGCTTAATGGCGATATCTCCGACAAAACACCTGTAGAAATTGCAACCTAGTTACAAACCGAACAGAGTTGAATCTGCTTTGGCTATTGAATTTAGATATTGCATTTTTGTTTAGGAAGGCAGCAGCTCAGACGCGCTCGTAATTCCAGTCCACTCCCGGATGTTGCGAAGCCAGGACTTCTTTCTTCGCCCAACTCTTCTTTTGCCAGCAACTTTGCCCATCATAATTCGTTGCAAAGTTGATATCTGTCATCCCTGAGGACTTACCCAAGATACGAGGTTTTCCGCTTCTTGATGCTGGACAACAGGTTTGGTTTCTGCTGGGCCCGACGCAAAACCTCCTCGTTAGTTACCCTTTGCATCCAACTTATCCTCAACATAAGCCCACTTCTCGAAAGCTTCAATACGTTTCTCGAGATCCTGTTTCATTGTCCAAGACTCCGTATTGAACTATGGGCCACATGTAGCAGTGTAGGAGACGAGTGCGCAAATCTAATATTTCTTTTATAACCGGTACAAAACATGGACCCTAAGAGTGTAGCAATAAATTTAACATAACTCTACATAGCTAAGATTTAGCACTAATGAAATTCTCCTTAAAAATATTAAAATGTTTACATCATATTAGGGATCTCTTCTAGTTAACCTTTGGTTATTAGATGAAGAAGTAACTTAAAGCGGTATACAAACTTATCCTTCCAAAAAAAACATTAAGGGAAGACACCATAGTTCCTTTCAACGAAAGTAAACATGCGTAGCTTATACGAAGGCAACTAAGTGACGTAAAAACTTGACATCTTTACAATTTACTGAATTGTGACCTGTCACCCACAGTAGCTTTGCGTATTAGGGGTTTTCTCCGCATTTTTAAATATGTCGCAATACGTTCCATGTAGGTGTGTTATGACGTGTTATAAAGACGAAAGTTAAAAAACCCTTTTGAGCATCCATACCGTATTTACAGAAACGTCATTTCATAATTTTCCGAGCGTTTCAACCGCCCATTGCCCACTTGAGCCCACTACCAATAACGCCTTTACACCCCACGCCATCTATTGGTAAGTAGCGGAACTAAGGCAACAGCATTTTCCCAGCAAATCTCGTCACCTGCTACCCACGCACCAGAATGTCCGCGCGTATATCCTTGTATGTCGCAAGGTGTCTCACGTAAAGGTAACTTTGACCTTAAATAAACGCAGAATACAGAGTGACGAGTGAATCGGATTTTTAAATGTAGGTCAATAAAATTAATCTGATCATCGTCGCTTATGGTAATTGAAAAAATTGCAATGGATTCGTTCACACTGGGTGTTATATACAACGCCATCTACCCGCTATAAGTGTAACTAAATTTTATAATGGTTGTATTTTCAAGTCGTCTCGGCTTGGATTAATTGAAATATACCGCAATGCGTCTTACATTACGTACATGTTCGTGTGACTCACTAGAGTCTACCGATTTCTAAAACTTCGTAGCCTCATAAATTATTAGCAAAGCGAATATAAAAAAAATATAAGTCATATGTCGTAGTAGGTTATAAGTAGCAGCACACTTTGGTATCTTGTCGCTTTAACACCTTTGAGAGATTAGTGCAGTCAATTCAAAGTGTACGTGTACGTAGTACTTTTTGGTAACAGCTTAGGGCATTTATAAGTAAATAAACTCTCTATTGCACAAAAAGAAATCGTTTCACAAAAACGAAACACTTACATGAAAATAATTTATGTATATAGGCGAACTTATCCCTTTAAGGGAACTCTTCCAGTTAACCTTTGAGCGATTGAGAAATAATTATTGACAAAATATTAAAAAATAACGTGTAATAATAGTCGATTTTGTAGACTAATGCGCAACAGAAGTGTCAACCTAAAGGGGGACATTATCATGGAGCCACAAGAGATACAACTCCTCACTGCCCAAAGCATCTGGAAATTCCTGGACGCAACGGGTCTTTGCGGTGACCTCTAAACAAAGGGTCGCCACAAAAGATCAGCAATGGTCGAAGCGGCACACAAGGCCCATCCCAACCTCCCCAATAATAATATTTTCTCATACATGCCATGAAATATTGATGTTAATGTTCCTTGTAATAGGCCGCCAAGTAAGACGTTTCAGGTGCGGCTAGGACAAGAGGTCGTTTATGGAATTTCATACAAATCGTGCAGGCCTAGGCCGGCAAAGTCCTCTTTTTTAATTTCCATTCCACATAAATTTGTGGCACAGGCATCATGACATTCTGCCACTATGCGTATTAAAAAAACACAATAAACGATTTATTTTTATTTTAGTGTAAACACCGTGGCAACTGTGTTTATGAACAGACTAGATAGCTTTTTTTTTTTATATACTAATCCGTGCATCCAACCAAAGCGTTTGCATGTTTATCTAAAGTACTAGAACAAAGGTAATTAGGGGTGCGTAGCGCAACTTAGATCGCAGGCGGACGGTGCGCTGCGGGGCACACGACACAGCGCGGATGACTTAGCACTGTAGGTTACTTTTAATGTTTATGTACTCCTAGTATTTTGACTTTGTTTTTTTTTATGAATTATTATTATGTTTGATGTTTGAGAAAATCACTATACATTCCTCAGCAGGAAATATGGGTTGCCCGCCTCAGACCTATCCTCTATATGTTTTCGGCCGGCAACCCTTTTTGTCCCGGCCTCTGTAGTAATGAACTATAATAATCACCGACGATTTGTCACCTGTTGCTGTTAAGGTGAAATAGGCGTCAGGATGACGGCTAACCTTAAAGGTCACAAGGTCCCTGATGTAGACGCCCCAGTAACCTTATCCTTGCGGTGTTGTAGCTCGACCGGCACGGATGATTCAAACCTTTGAGTAAAGTGTAAGACAACTTTTTCCCCACACGTCATAAAACCTTGTAAAGTTCAACGGCCGAGATTGAGGATTTCCCACTAGTTATTGAAAATATTATTTATTTTAAGAACATAGTACATAGATGACCCGGTTGGCCTAGTTGGTAGTGACCCAGTCTACGAAGCTACCGGTCCCAGTTCGGGATAGGCATTTTTTTTGTATTGAAATACTCATTCATTTTATTGTATTCTTAGCCCGCAAAATGTTTACCTTGTATAATTTATATAGGTAGTTAAAAAATATTTTTCTGAACCCTTTATTGTTCGTTCGTTCAAATAGTGTGCATCGCAACCGTTTGAAGTCACCGACAACGCTTTGACATATGTATATGGTTAAGCAACGGTCAATAGTAGTGGGATTCGTTGAAGTAACTAAGGTAATATTTGCATGCCTATATTTATGGTTATACCATGTTTTTAGCAAATAAATGATGATGATTATTATTATTATTATTATTTTGCACGCCGAGGCGGCGGCTTCTTTATACCAATTGTAGCGGCACATCAAAGCATGCAAACTATTTGTACGAACGAACTACCTATATATTTCCTAAAATGTTAAAAACAACCTAAGCTAGCCTACAGGTTCTGTATCTCTTTAAACATTTTAAAAGTAAATGGGTAAGTACAGCCTTGGTCAAAGGTGTTAAACAGCCATGCGTTTTTATATAAAAGTCAAACTTTAAAAGTTGCATTTATATAGTTTATTATAGAAACTTGTATATCTATCGGAATGATTAGTCATATTTATTGAAGTTAAGGGAAATTCCGTGAACAAAATGCAATTAATATTTTTATTGTAAATACCGACTTTTTCTAGTTTCAGTTTTTATAAACAATAGCTACTCAACACTTTTGGCCAAGATTGAGATTCTTTACTGATGAAAAATGTTTTTCTAACATGAAAATTTGTACAAACGCCACCGCGAGCAAACGTTTTTCGGACTTGAAATTTAACTTCTCTAATATACTTAAGCATAATAATATTGTCAACTAAGTACAGAATTCAACATTAATACAATTAAAAATTAAAACTAAACGTATTGAAATTAAAATTTAACTAAGCTACTCAAATATTAAAGATATAAATAATAATCACCACTATTATAAAGAACACCCCCTCTAGCAGGTCCGCCCGCGGCATGGTCCCCATGACACTGGCTGCATTACCTCTCTGGATAGCTAGCCCAGTCCTTTGCGAGAGGTAAGCACTTAAGCATGTTCTGTTAATTTGTTGTCTAGTACTCATTTTATAAGCCCTAGAGCATAAGATCAAGGCCAGGTAAATGTGTTTAAAATTTTCCTTTGTTATTTATTTATATAATAAAATCGGTAAAATTTAGAGTCGTAATAGACATTTTGATTTTGGATAAACTTTGTCTAATTACTTTAAATATAACTAGCTTTTGCAAGCGACTCCGTCTACGTAGAAGTCGTTTATCGCTATTCCCTCTTGAACTGTCCAATTTTCCGGATAAAAAGTAGACTGTGAGCTATTCTAGACAGTGTATCTTTATGCCAAAATTCATCCAGATCCGTTCAGCCGTTCTGGCGGGATTGAGTAATAAACAGAGCTCGGAATAGGCAGTGCCTATTTACCTAAACTTCGCGGGAGGACGTAACTAAGAGTGGTTACAACCACCAAAAATAATTATTTCTTATTATTAAATGCGGGATTTCCCGGGATTGATTGTACTACTCTAAAGGCTTAATACATTTAACTTTACTTATAAATCAGGGTCGCAAACTGCAGGTAGTAAGTACACGGCTAAAGTGTCGGCTACATCTGTTTTTGTTGAATACATTCTATACAATATTATAATTATATTTAAATCAACTAAAAAGATCAAATTTCAGGCTTCCGTTTGATTCAATTTGATCTATATTATATTGTTTTATGACTGATTGTTATTTCAAGATGAATAAATAAATAATTTACAATATAGCAAGATTTATAAGTAAAACTAGCTTTTGCCCGCGACTTCGTCCGCGTAGCACTCTTTTATCACAGTTAAGTAAATTAATAGTTTTAAGTAATTCTATAGTTTGACTCCCTCCCTGGCCAGAATGATCTTTCAAACACATGTAATATTGAGCTCGAAATTTACCGGGTCATCAACTTTAACCATGAACTTACGGGAGGGCACTCCCGACACCTCCAAAGAGTTCAGGAACTCTAAGGGTAGGACGTGACTTGCTCTGTGTCTATGACATTGTCTACCAAGAGATACTCCACAACATCGCCTTCTACGTGAGCCATATTTTTTTATTTATCCGCCCGACAATTTCGTTTGTACAAACATTCTCTATTCTTTATATTGTTTTTTAGATCGAGGTACACGTTATTTTTTAGATCATCTGTGTTTTGTACAATATTATAGAATTCGCGGTTTAATGTATTCAAATCGTTACTATCTCTCGCCATACGATCTTCGCCAATTTTTAGTAGAGCTGCCGCATATATTGCCCCGACTGTGTATCATTGTGTACTCGTAGTTCCTGGCATATTTGTAGTGTTTTTTTTTTTATATGATGCATTTATTTTATCCTCTGGTGTGCCCCTAGTTATCCCTGGTAAATTGCTGTCTAAATTCGCCGTCTCAAAGCACCATCCCTCCCATGATAGTTTAGTTGCTCTTAAAATATCCATCATAGTTCAGTATTACATATATTATATTATGAGTCTTAATACTAATTATAACGTAGGTATCTATCATTATAAATGGCGGAACTGCCAAAACATCATCCGTGGCCGCTGAAAAAAAAAGACAATATTCTTCAAACAAATTTACCCAAATTAATCTAATTCGGTTCCGCGGTTAATCCGTGAAAGCGTAACAAACAGACAGACGACAGACAATTATGTCTGTTGCCATTTTGAATTTCTACCTATACTTTCACATCATTTTCGAAATCTGCGTCCTCAAAATCTAAGAAAATGACAATTATGTCCACTTTTTAAAAAAGATCATGGCCTCCATCTTGAATTCTAAATTTGACATAATTTTCGTAATCTGCGTCCACAAAATGTAAGAAAATGATACCAATGACGACTTTTTCAATAAACATAATGACGGCCATTTTGAATTCGAAATTTGATATCATTTTCGAAATCTGCGTCAACGCAACCTACGAAAATGACACCCATGGTGACTTTTTCAAAAAACACCAAACATTGTCGTTATTCCCTCGGGAACTTTTAAATTTTCCGGGATGGGATTTTTCTATGTGTTAATCCAGGGTGCTACCTCCATTTTAAATTTCATCCTAATCCATCTAGCCGTTGCAGCGTTAAGGAGTAACTAACTAAAACCCCCGTTTACCCCCTTAGAGGTGGTTTTTTCTAAATCGCTGAAAGCAGTATATTTTATTTATAAACAGTAGCCTAAATATCAATTTCCTAATGTAGCCATTTCGATATCTCCCATACAAATTTCTACTCCCCATTTATCGCCTTAGGGGGAGTTTTACCGAAAACACTGAAAGTTTTTTTTAATGTTATATATATATATACTGTTTGTATTAAACAGTAGCTTACACACCAATTACCACGTTTCCAACTAAAAAAATTATCATAAATGACCAAATTGTCATACAAACTACGAGTACCATCCCAAATCTCACCCCCTTAGGGGTGATTTTCGAGATACAAATTTAATCTAATTCAGTTCCGCGGTTTATCCTTGAATGCATAACAAACAGAAAACTGACAGACATAATTACTTTCTCGTTTATAATATTAGTATGGATTTTCTTTCTACAGCAATATTATGTATACCTATCGATTACAGTTTTTTTACCCCTTGAGTATTATTTGAAATGACATTTTAGAATTAAATAACCGGCCAATTCGCCGAAAAATTAAATGCCTGTCCGTAATTATTTTCAAGTGTTCATAATAACCGCCCTAATATTAAATAACAGCCGTAGAATTAATACGCCGTGAATAGTGAATAGTATTGAAAAGAGGGGAAAAAAAAAGTTAAAATCTGGATATGTCAACGCTGACAACTTCAATCTGACACCGCTCCTTTTGATATAGACTAACAAAACTGAATGTAGGTACAAAGCCTGTCTCACGTTGTCACACTGGTTGGCAAAAGCCATAGGAGAAATAAATTATTTAATTGCGCAATTTTAACAAATAATTACTAATCTTATTCTATATTAGTAATTATATGCGTCCCCAAAAACTAAGAAAATGTTACCCGTGACAACTTTTTCAAAAAACATAATTGCCGCCAGCTTGAATACTAAATTTGACATCAATTTCATAATCTGCGTCCCCAAAATGTAAGAAAATGATACCAATGACGACTTTTTCAATAAACATCATGACGGCCATTTTGAATCCCTGATTTGATATCATTTTCTAAATCTGCGTCAACGCAACCTAAGAAAACGACACCCATGTAGACTTTTTCAAAAAACACCAAAGATATTGTCGTTATTCCCTCGGGAACCTTTAAATTTTCCGCGATGGGATTTTCCTATGTGTTAATCCAGGGTATAAGCTATCTCCATTCTAAATTTCACCCAAATCCATCCAGCGCCATTGCAGCGTGAAGGAGGAACAACCTAAAACTCCCTTTACACCCCTTAGGGGTAGTTTTTTGTAAATCGCTGAAAGAAGTATATTTTATTTATAAACAGTAGCCTAAATACCAATTTCCAAATTGCTTATTTTAAAAATAACGAATCTTCTATACAAATTTCTACTTCCTATTTTAACCCTTTAGGGGATGAATTTCCAAAAATCCTTTCTTAGTGTACCCTTAGGGTACCCAAGGAATATTCCCTTCAAATTTCAAGTCCCTAGGTCCAGCGGTTTAGGCTGTGCGTTGATCGATCAGTCAGTCAGTTTTACCCCTTTCCATCCCTTCGGGGATGAAATTATCAAAAACGCTGAAACACGTATAAATTTATTTTCAATTGTCAACCTAAACACAAAATTTGAATAGTCTAACTTAAACTAAAACTGACGGACTTTCATACCAATTTTCATCCCCTTAGGGGTGGAATTTCCAAAAATCCTTCCTTAGTGGATCTTTACACTATATAAGGTATCTATGCGCAAAATGTCAAGTCTCTAGGTCCTAAGGTTTGGGCTGTGCGTTGATATATCAACAATCCGTTTTACCCCTTTTCATCCCTTCGGGGTTGAAATTATCATAAACGCTGAGACACGTATAAGTTATAATTCAATCGCCAACCTAAACGCAAAATTTGAAGCGTCTAACTTCAAAACTGACGGACTTTCATACAAATGTTTTTCCCCTATTTTACCCCCTTAGGGGTGGAATTTCCAAAAATCCTTCCTTAGTGGATCTATACACTATATAAGGTATCTATGTGCAAAATTTCAAGTCTCTAGGTCCAGCGGTCTGGGCTGTGCGTTGATATATCAACAATCAGCTTAGCATTTTATATAATAGATTAAAAGTATTAAACCTTTAGAGTAATACAGTCAATCCCGGGAAATCCCGCATTCAATAATAAGAAATAAATATTTTTGGTGGTTGTAACCACTCTTAGTTACGTCCTCCCGCGAAGTTTAGGTAAATAGGCACTACCTATTCCGAGCTCTGGTAATAAACATCCAAACTTTCGCATTTATAACATTACGAGGGGCGGCTGATAAGTAATCTCCTTGGTCAGAAATATATACAAAAATAATGCTGGCTGGTATGGATTTATATTCGTTTGTTATTCTATTTTCAAAATGTATTACATTCATTTGTTTATTGCATCACGTTTATTTGTCTCCTACAATTGTTTCAAACATGTCGGTAGAAAAAGTGAAAATGGATAAAATCGAGCAGCGTGCGGTGATTAAGTTTTTGACTAAAGAAGGGAATACGCCTTCGGAGATCAGACAGCGTATGTTACGTGTGTTTGGCAGTTTGTGTTCTTCCGAATTTGTTATAAAGTTTTGGTCAAAGCAGTTTAAGTTAGGTCGTGAGAGTCTGGAAGATGATCCTCGTAGCGGAAGACCAGTTTCGGCCGTCACCGATGAAAATGTAGCCAGGGTGAAAAAAATTATATTAGAGGACCGACGAGTGAAGCAGTGGGAGATAGCTAGAGATGTGGGCGTCAGTAAAGAGCGAGTCAATGAAATAATTCATGAGCATTTGAACATGTCCAAGGTTAGTGCACGTTGGGTCCCCAGAATGTTGACTGCATTTGACATGGAGAGGCGTGTCAAATGTTGCGAAGAGTTTTTGGAGATGAGTCGAGGGAAAGAGGAAGAAATAATTTCTAGAATTGTAACATGTGATGAGACTTGGATTCGACAATGGGACCCGGAAAGTAAGCAAGAGTCGTTACAGTGGAAATTTAAGGATGAGAAGCCGCCTCGGAAATTCAAGGTCTGTCCATCGGCAGGTAAACTTATGGCTACAATCTTTTGGGACACAGAAGGGATTTTGCTCATAGATTATTTACCGAAGAAAACTACAATGAATGCTGATTATTACTCAAACTTACTATACCAACTAAGAGAGACAATAAAAGAAAAACGGCGAGGTAAACTAAACAAAGGTATTCTGATTTTGCACGATAACGCACCAGTGCATACCGCCCGCACAACGAAGCTAGCAATTAAAGACAATGGCTTCGAAACCATTGACCACCCCCCTTATAGTCCAGATTTAGCCCCCTGTGACTATTTTCTGTTTAGACTTCTCAAGAAAGACCTCAGGGGACGAAGGTTTATGACCGATGACGAAATGAAGGCTGCGGTTACTGACTTTTTTGACGACAAACCGAAAGATTTTTTTTTTAATGGTTTAAATTCAATATTTGAAAAATTTAATAAGTGCATTTTACTAGCAGGGGACTATATAGAAAAATAAAAAAAAATTAGCCACGACAGTCTTTTGTTTCATTGTTAGGTAGATTACTTTTCAGCCGCCCCTCGTAAGTAAGGTCTGTTCGTCCTTACTTGTCTTATACAGTAAACAACTTTCTAACCTCAAAATTAACCTTTTTTGGCTAAAACAGCTCTTTTATCGTAAATAAAGTAATCTGAGTAAACATTTTGGACATCACTTGGCCAATGTATTGTCTGTGATTGCTTTATTTTGTTGAAAATAGCAGTTTTAGCCAAAAAAGGTTCATTTTGAGGTTAGAAAGTTGTTTACTATATAGACAAGTAAGAATAAACAGACCTTAAGGCATAATGTTATGTCATTTTTGACAATTCAAACTTTTTACAATACTAAACCTTAGTTTGACCGAGATACGAGTATGCCGTGCAGGATGTCCTGTTAAATATCCTAACATAATTTCTCAACACATCTGACGTAGTGAAACCTTGACCCTTGCGGTATAATAAACTGGGATGAATCAACGTTTCAAGTATAAACTTGTTATGTTAACAATAGTAACTTTTCCCATTGACGTCACCTTGATGTACAGAAACGTATACGTAACTATAAGCTATATCGGGATAAATGTGTGAATTATTCATTAATTACGTATTACAATATTAATGAAGTGTCGCAAAGGTCAAGGAATCGGCGTACTTATGTACCTTGTCGCTTTAACGCCCTTGATAAACTAGTGCAGTGCTTTAAATATGACGATAAAGTGACAAAGTGCTAAAGTGTGCAGCTACTTAATAAGACCGACCACTTTGGTATACTAATTAATCCATACTAATATTATAAATGTGAAAGTGTGTATGTTTGTCCGTCTTTCACGCTTCAACCACTGAACGGATCGAGATGAAACTTGGCACACATATTGGTAAGGTCCTGGAATAGGACATAGGATAGTTTTTATACCGGGAAATTGATCAGTTCCCGAGGGAGCAGCGATAAACGACTTATACGCGGACGGAGTCGCGGGCGAAAGCTAGTACTATTATAATTCTGGGGTCCTAGTGAAAAAGGGTACAAGTCGACTTAACTCGTAATAAAAAAGGTTATATACATGAACACTATACAACACTTGAAACCTTTTTCACTTGATCTTCAGAAGACTATCTGTTTTTAGGGGGCTTTTTGCAAAAGTTGACTGAAGTACTTTGTAGAAATATAGTTTTGCCCACACACACACACACACACAAAAACAAACAGATAAGATAAGGATTAAAACGTTGATCGGTGACGTAGAAGCTTATAACACCCGTTACCTATCAGGTTAGTCAGAGGTTTTTTTCATTGTGGTCTAGGAGCTGTCTTCGGGAAAAAACGTTGAAATTTATAGGCAATATAACTCTTTTTATGGGAGCTAATTCAAATGCAAAAACACGTAGGTATCGTAAGAATCCTCTCATAAATATGTTACGAGGTTCTATAGCAGTCAACCACAAGTAAGTCAGTCTTATTACACTGGATTAAGTTGCATTGGTATATATTTTTGAGATGTTGCGTTCTCCCCTATTTTTGCACTTGACTGTAGGCGTGGTAATAATAAAAAATCTGAATGTATTCTCAAAATTACTTTCATGACGTTGGTTAGGTGGTCATTTGGCGTACATTATTATAAAATTTAGAAAATACATTCAGCCGTTGCCAGGAAAAGGCTTGGTGATTTATGAAAACGTTTTTTTATTTTGAAAATGAGTGTCAAAAATTATAGCTCATAAATCTGTTTCCTAGAAAAAAACCTTTTGATCTTTCCTTTTGAATTTCAAAAAATAAAGTTTCTGAAATAATGATAGGTATGGCACCGTGATTAGCAAGGTTTTATCACTTAATAAATTGCAATACACTTTTCCGCAGGCAGCTCTCCGTCTATTTAATATGTACCAGTCTCATTCAATTAAGACCGACAATGGTTCGCCGACATCAATTCACCAACACCCTGTCCCGTCGACACGTGTCGCCGACATATATCGTATATAGTATATAAGAGCGTTCATCAGAATTGTATCTACTGTCTGTCCGTAAGAACTTACAGTCTCAAACAGTATAGAAATATATGATTTTGGATTTTGGTGAAGGAATAAGTACAGTTTTTTTTTAAACGTAGTCCCTTACAATTTTTTTACTTCTTCTTAAGGTTAAGCGGGAGCCTATTACCAAGTCTACTCTGTCTCTCTGTCCATCTATCTGTCCTACCTTTTTAGAGTTGTATCTCTTGAACTTTAATAGGGTAGTTTAAATTACAGAATACCATTTTTTAACGGCATAATTCCTACCAAATAATAAAAAAGTTAAATTATAAGGGGATTCCTATTCAATTTTTTTTTTGTTTTTATTGTATCATAAAACGGTATATAGTGGTGGCATATAGTAGTGTAATTATAGTTCCAAGCTTTAAAGGAAAACAAAAAAGCACTAAAAGTTCACCGGAAGAGATGCCTTAAAGGGATATGCCGCCTTTATACATTCTGCGTTTCTGTTCAGTTTTGACTTTGGTTATTTTCCGTTTGTGCTATAAAAAGGTTACATACATACATATGTATATACATAAATACACCGGCTAAATGCGTCTGACTTACACTTGACCGGTGTTTTTTTGAACAACGATAATTTTTTAAGTTAAATTTAATTTGAAGTCATTGCCAGCATTAGCATCGGAATCCTGCAAAGTTAGTCATCCTGCGTTATCCTATAGTCATCGTTAATAGGTCATCAGATAAGAAATAATTCGTGATTATACATAACACAACTGTGCGCCGGAGCACGTTTATGCTAAATAGATAAAATAAACACAAATTAAACCCATCGAACGACGGTGGAAGCGAATTCATGGCCGAACGTTTCACACCCTCGTAAGGCCCGATGTGCAATAGGATAGGGTAAAGTCACCAGTAGGGTTGTGCTCGCTCGTTCACTGAGCGGATCGCTCCAAACTAGTACAATCGCTGTAATTTACTAATTCGGTCTTTTAGTTCTTTTAGCACACTAGTACACTGAAAGAAACTGGTCTGTTCATGCTCCTTTGACCGAATGAATGGCCGGCTTTGCTGTCAGTGTCACTCACTGCTCTGCCTGCTCTGTTCGGTTCTTGCTCCGCGTGTACTAAATGAACTAAGAGCAGAAATTTTACGGAATAGTTCGTTCTAGTACAGTGACGGGAATTAATTCTTTTTGGCTCTTAGTACATGTACTACACAACCCTAGTCACCAGTGCTGCCCTCCTAAGCAAAAATGCAATAACTAAATTCAATAGCCAAAGCAGATTCAACTCTCTTCTGTTTGTAACTAGGTTGCAATTTCTACAGATGTTTTGTTTGAGATAACGCCATTATGCTTAGTAGGGCAGAGTGGTGAGCCAGAGACCTGGTAGTCGGCCTCTGCCTATGCTTTTTATGAGTGGGAAGAGTACGAAAGATATATTTCCAACTCTTACCACTCATATAAGGTCGACTACTGGTCTCTGGCCGACCACTGGTGACTTTACCCTATATGTAATCAAGGCAGTTTAATTTGAACTGTGTTGCAAAAAGAACAAGGTTTATTTACCTATGTTCATAAACTGAAAATGGTATTATCGAACAAACGTAATTGAACTTTATTACCTTGATGGTAGATTCAAAGTCCCACTTACAAAAACTCCCTACGAGTATTTGTAGTATGCTGGGCCTAACGAAGATACTAAAATGTATGAAAATCTAAAATCGTAGTCGAACGCGCAAGCTGAACCTGGGCCCCGTGCCAACAACGGGATGGAGGGGGGTTTTTAGTTTTTAGTAGGTTTTTAGGATTCCCTACCCTAAGGGTAACCCAACGGGACCTTATTAATGTATGTCCAGTCACCCAATAGAAATGTTGAGCATACTTGTCGTATCGTATATCGTATATCGTACATAGTTAAGGGCTCAATTAAAAAACGGTTGTTGAGCCCTTAACTTTTTCCTTTGTTTAACGAAGATTAGTGATATAATCATATGGATAATTTTCGTTACAAAAATGAAAAACAATTGAAGAAAGTTAACGTTATCTCAATTAACTCCTTAACTATGTACAATATTTTTGCAATTCACCCACTTAGAACCTTGTCATTGTGAATGTCACTGTCATTGTAATGTGTGTCATTTGATGTTCTGTTTGAAGTTTACTATGACAACGCACTAAAGTGCTTAACATTTTCGTTGGGGTACTGTACCTCCGCTGTCCGTCCGTCCGTCCTACTTTAAAACAGGTATATCTTTTGAACCGTAATAGATAACTAGTTTTTTTTTCAGAACGTGTTACTATAGCGGATTTACGAACAAAAAAAAAACAAAGTGCTTTATTACAGCACCCCGGGGGTCCCCATACAAGAAACGTTTTTTCCAACGCATTTTTATTTAAATTGTATCGTACAAACGGTAAAACATATAAGCGTCGAATTTTGGTATGATTTTAATACAAACCCTGAAGAAAATTCACAAATACTAAAATATGGTCAGTTTGATCAAGTATGAGTTGCGCGCGCGCTGATTCGATTCGAAATCGAATTCAAATCGGAATATAATATTTAAAACCAAATGTGCGGCGGTACAGAACCCTCGATGCGAAATTCCGACTCGCACTTGACCGTTTATTAGTATTCCGGGCACTCTCGGTGGCTCGGTTGGTCCACCCCCACACCCACGCATAAAAACAATTTTCCAGCGAGTACGGCGCGTTAGACATTCCCAAACGCTACTTTAATACGAAGCATTGTCGTTACTTGTATTATTTATAATGTTATATTCTGTGGTACTTAAGAGGCCACCTGTGCTAAAGTCTGGAGTGTTCCGAGATCTGGATCTCAATAACCATAACGCCTTTATATTTATTTTTGGATATATTAAACTTGACCATATTTGCTTGAGACTGTCGAACGTGAAAACACGATTAGAACTAAAATCCTCGATACGTTTATTTTTCAAACATGACACCTTTTTTGCATGTTTTTGGTTGAATCTTCGAAACCCTATCATCTTTGACGATGATTTTCGATTCAATAGTTGAGGATATGTAACTTCTTAATCCTGGTAAACCATTTTTTCAATAAATGTTGTGGTTTTAATGTAAACAGCAATTAATTGAATTTAACGCTGCCGTCAAGGCGCGAGCGAACTATCTCCATCTCACATGCTTCGCGCGGAAGCACATAAAGCCATCCCTTTTTATTCTTGTGGGGGCGTGGCACCATAAATCAATCAATAGTATCGTGTGTGTGGCTTCAGTTTGCATGAGTAACGCTCAAATCAACACATATAAGATTATTTGTACCCGCATTGATAGATCCTGTTTCCCTTTATGAGTCACTAACGCTGGGCCGAAACTGTATTTTTTGGGTGATTTAGATATCCTTCCTAACTATACTGGTCCAAGTAGTAGAGGAGCGACTTCGGCTTCTCTTTCTTTTAGCAATATTTAGGACTGTCTTTGTCATATTATAGTCATCGTCTCTGCGTATAAAGGCTCATTTTAAATTAAGCAATCCATTGACGAGTTGTTTTAAAAAAATTGAGCCGAGAGCTATTGCGGCGACGCAATGTATCACGAATAGCATGCGGGGTATCGCGCAATGGCACAGTAACTGAGCCGTAACGTGTCCTTAACAACGCATTCAGCCCTCATGCATCTTGTCCTGTATAGGAGCTACTTTAAAAGACCCACGGATGAACACATTGCTGACCTTGTCTAACAACCTTAGCATTTGCATTCCTGTGCAGTGTAATTACAACTCTTCTTACTCATGCGTCGGCCATCATTCCGCATCGTACAGCAGCACGGGGCGAACTGCGCGATTGCACACATTTTGAAATCCCATAGCACCCGTGTCAAAGATCACCATCAATATTATTATGAATAATCAGTAATATTTGATAACGCCAATGATTCATTATTTAATATGTGAACAACCACAGCCAATTACGTCGTCGGTAGTAAACTAATATTGGCACAACCAACCAAACCAGTTTACCGCTACGCGATGGGCCAGCTATGAATCATATAAACCAGCCAATCTTGAGCTCTTTTAGCACAATCATCTGATGCAAAAAGAGCTCCGGCTAAGTGGAGACTTCGGAGAAAAGTCATGACTCAAGGCCGTGTCCCTCAAAGCGTGCCGTACGGAATGTTTGTATACAATGTAGTGTGTTTAAATTTATTATGTGAAGACTAATCTTAAGTTTTTATCGACTGACTCATCGATTAACTTAACACTTTTTTATGAAGATCAAACATATCGGTAATCTAATATACAGGGTGATTTTGTTGTTGTACCGATTGTTTTTAGGAGGATATCGTAGAACATGCGGTAAAAAAAGGTCAATAATCCGAGACTTAGGAGTTTTCATAGTACCCGTTAAAAGCGACTAGAGTCCGTTTCCCGAAGTTTTTTCATCGTACTTTAAAACTGGAATGAGACCCTCTTCACAGTGTTTTTGCAGCGTTATGACATGTCCTACGTCAAAACATGGCTTAACGTCTAACAAAAAACGAGCTGTAAAACCTATGTAACTCTTATTAGTTATTATGTGAATTAATAAATGTCTAAAATGAGCAGTGATCGGAATAAGTAGAGTATATTTACTTAAAGTTCGCAGAAGGACATAATATAGAGTGGTTACAACCGGGTGAAATATTAATTTATTTTTATTGACTTCCGGATTTCCGGTATTTTTAATGTTAAATATACGTAATGTTTACTTACGGTATGAGATATTTTATTTTAGTTTGTGATAAAAGGGGCCTTTAAGTCATTCCTTATATCTAATTATGTAATAGGTGGAGTATATTTACCTAAACTTCGTAGAACAGAGTCATAAACTGGAGACTTCATTGCGACTACATTTATTAGTACCAGAAAAATACCAGAAATCCGGAATTCAATAAAAATAAATTAATATTTCACCCGGTTGTACCTACTCTATATTTTGTCCTTTTGCGAACTTTAGGTAAATATACTCTACCTATTCCGATCACTGAAAATGAGTGTCGCTATGTTTTCCGTAAAATACTAATTTTTCCGTTTCAGTACCTGAAAGAGTAACTAGGCTGTGCCCTTCTGTGTAAGTCTAAGGGCGGTAGTAACCGCTTTCTATCCGATGATTCATTTACCCTAATTATAAAAAAATGCATCTACATAAAATACCTTCACGCCTGTCTCCCAGTGGGGTAGGCAGACTATGGAACGCCAGGTGCTCCGGTCTAAACATACAACTTTCGCTTCCTCTACATCATTAACCTCTTCATGCTCTGAAGATGTACTGAATAAGGGCCAAGTCCAAAACAACCGAAACCGACGTAAGTACGGTCACGGCAGTAAATTTGCTACCCATTTCAAAGAAAATCTGCTTGAAGATGTCATTGTCATTAGAGATGCCAAGTCATTTGTAATTGATAGGAAACTCAACCTTATTGCTGTAGAATGTCAGATTGACTTTGGACCTAAGGTGCACAATTTAAATTCCTTGACTGTACATGAATAGGTAAAAAAATGGTACTCACTAATCAATTATTCCCTGTATCTCCATGGCTTCTACATCTTGAGCCTTGAGTGTTGAGATCAAAGAGTGCAGACGCTCCACCCCCGACTCTTGGTGCCTGATGAACTGTCCCAACGCGTTGGCATCTGGTTCCTCGAGGGTCGAGAGGTACTGGTAGTCGAGGAAGGCAAGGGAGAGCTTCTCCCTCCCACTTATCAGCTCGTAACACGCTGATAAGTGCCTGGAAAAGAATAAAAGTGTGCTGAGAATCCAAACTAAAACAAGCAGTGTTATAATGTTGTGAGTAACTCAGACTGATCTCTCAGGGACCTATCAGACAGAGAGCGGTCACGCGATCAAGCGTTCAAGCGGTCTATGTAACGTAATATAACACTAAGACCGCAAAGAACGCAAAACTGATAGCTTGACCGCGTGACCGCTCTCTGTCTGATAGGTCCCTCAGGGCCGTAAGCTATTGTATGATATGTTATTCTCCGTAGTTCTTATTTTAAAATATCAGGCCATAGAAGTGACGTGAAGGTCTTCAACCTTCACATTACCTAGTCTTAGCTAGCCCTTCGTAAGCCATATCTATCCGTCCTATAGCTCTATCTTTTCAATCGTAATAGCAGACTGTTTTTTTTTGAGAATATTCATTATCAAACTAACGATGGATTCCCTAAAAATAAGGAAAAATCTAAGAATCCATAATAGAAACATATTTAACCTCGTAAGGCCCAGTGTGCAGTAGGATCTACATAATCAAGGCAATTTAATTTGAACTGTGTTGCTATAAGAATAAGGTTAATTTTCCTATGTTCATAAACTGAAAATGGCATTATCGGTCAATCGTAATTGAACTTTATTCTCTTGATGTTAGGTTCAAAGTCCCACTGACAAAATACTCCCTGTTTGCAGTATGGTGGGCCTTACAAGGTTAACATATTTTTCAACGTTTTTTGGTTTTGTCCTAACGAAAAAAATTGTAACACAGACCAGCATCAAATTCCTTGTAAATATACTGTTGTAAATTTATACAAAACTAGTCAACATTATGATTAATTATATCCATCACTGCGGTTTCAAGAATAATTAACCTCGTAAGGCAAATCATACTAAAATCAGACAGTTTTTTGTGAGTGGGACTTTAAATCTACCATCAAGGCAACAAAGTTCAATTTCGATCGATCGACAAAGCCATTTTCAATTTATGAAGAAACGAAAAAAAACTTTATTCTTATTGCAATACAGTTCAAATTAAATTGGTAATGTAACATCCTATTGCACACTGGACCTTACGAGGATAAATAGCGTAAACAATTTAAAATTATTTGTAACTTCCATATGTTAATGCAGTCTGTGGGCCTATTATAATCGTGTTTATCGATGTGGAAAGCGTGGATAAAGCATCTGTCACTTTCTGACCAGTGTGTAAGTGTGAGAGTGACGGATGCTTTAGCGACCGCGATAAAGGAGACCATAATACCCTGGACGGGACTAATTGTTTATTCTTGTATAAATTCTCTTGAAATGATTCACTAAACCAGGGAAATAATTCTCATGTCCATCTTGCCAATCAGTTATCGTCTTTACGATTACGTATTAATACTTTATTAGGGTTCCGTACCCGATTTTTTCAGAATATTTGTTATTATGGCCAATTTACCAACAAATAAAAAAGTGAAATAAAGGCGGACCCCATACAAGAAACGTTATTTTATATTTGCCAATTCGTAAAAACGTTAAAACATACTTAAGCGTCAAATTTAGTATGATTATAGTGCAAACTTTGAACAAAAACAACAAACACATAACTTTAACAAAAAACAAGCTTTCAAAACCCGACTGTTGCTAACCAACTTTAAATCGTTATAAATCCTAAATGAACGATCATTCAAAATGAAAAATTATGAAAAAAAAGTCAAGATGATTTTTAAATCCCTATTCAATGATACCCCACTTGTCATACTTGGTCGACTTTTTTTTTTATTTGCACAATATGGCGTCTGGTAGCCGCCATATTGAATATTGATTACTGACATATCTTCAGTGACACTCACCAGATTAAGACAAATCGATTGACATAAGAACCATCAAAATCGGAATGCGGGTTTAGTTTTTATAGTGCCACAAAGGAACAAACATACATATATAGGTTGTGAAACACATTACCCTCCTCCTTCGGCAGTCGGGTAAAAAATGGTCAAGTGTGAGTTGGGCTCTTGTTGATTCGATACGAAATCGAATTCAAATCGGAATATAATAACCAGAGGTCGGAATAGGTAGTCGTCGGTGATCATCCAATACCGCGTAACTAACAAATTCGATAAGTTGCAAAGTGTACCTTACTGACTTACTTGCTAAGGTGTATTTTGCAAGTTATTTAATTTGTTAGTTACGAGGTATTGTAGTATTACTGACGTAGTGCTTATTAACCTAAACTTGTTGCATCTTCATTCAATAACGTATTCCCATCTCACTCGCGCATGAATGAACATGAGTCAAGTTTAGGTTAATAAGCACTACCTATTCCGACCTCTGATAATAACAACCGTGCGGTGCCGCCGCAAGATGACGCACCCCGCCACCAGTCGAATCGATGTTTCACGCATAGCTGGCGGCAACGTTAATCAAATAGTTAACATCGTGAATCGCTAATCCGTTAATTCAAAGTTAACTTTATTAAACGTTAAAGCCTTAACTCGTGATAGAAATTACATTTTAAATGTCGTTGCTTTAATATATTTATTTATTAAAACAAAGCTGACTGCTGAGTTTCTTGCGGCGTTTCTTCTCAGCAGTCGTCTCCTTTTCTCTTTTTCTCCTCTTCGGATTTTTGACGTGTAAAAGTACCCGTGGCGGCCAACTTACTAAAAAAAATTATTTTATCTTTTTTTAACTGTTTTGTCTATGGAAATTTAGACAAGACATGAAATTAATATAAGAAAGTTATAATTTGAATTTGTTACTATAATTATTTAGGCACGCGCCGCGAGCTAATTGTTTACCTAATTACTCTAATTAGTGAAGTTCGGGACGAGATTAATTTTGTGTAAGATTTTCCCCTATAATATATATTAGGGTTTACCTTTGAAACATCGAAACTCATTTCATAGAATGTTTTACTTAGCCGAATTTTCATTTCATCGACAAACACGTGCATGAGTTATAATTTTTTGGTGGTCACAGCTCTAACCTTAGCTAACCTACTTAACCCATGCTTAAGATAACCTTAAAACAATAAAGTTTGTGCAGAAATTAGGTTTCGATGAAATAATTTGATCCAATGTGTATCGACAAGGGGCTCCATATATTTGTTTAATTCTTTTATTCTTGTACGGTTTATGGAATCAGCTTGTATTTGATGGACTAGGATAGCCGGTTAAGGTTCCTAATGATTGATTTATGATCGTGCATTCGCGATCCAAAACTTTTTTCACATCCAATTTACGCTTCTTAACTTTAATCAATCGTTAATCAATTTAGTGAAGCGGTGTCTGATTCAATTGAGAGGGAACTTAAGTATATGCTTGTATAAATGTTTAACAATAACCTATAGTATAAACCAGAGGTCCTCAAACATTTTTTGTCTCATAGACCACTTGGCATTTGTTTCGGTTTTGGATGGACCCCTGCTTACCTAATATTTACGTTATCACGTAAAAAGTAAACAAAAAATATTTGAGTTTTTTTGCATGGATAACGTTGGAGGTCTAGCCGGCTATAAATTGACACAGGCTACAATGAAAATTTAGACCGAAAAAATATTTTTTACAAAGCAAAAAGCTATACACAGAGAAAATTTAATTTATATAGATAGATATTTGTTTATTTATATATTTATAAGAAAATATGTGGCGTTCCATGGCTAAAGGGTCCTTATGATACATATTGAGTTAAGCATTGATCCTAAATCTGCGTTAAATAGGCTATCTAATAAAGAAAGAGTCACGACCCAAAGTCCCAAACTTTTTTAAATTTTATTTATCATACTTACACAAGCCGAAATTGCACTTTTGAGAAATCGTTAAAAGAAGTTTGAAACTCATATTAAGTATGTTCCCATTGGAAGTTACATAGATGATGATTGATTATGTATCTCAATGTGTTTTTCTTTGATATTCAGTTATGGTTTTTTTAATGTGACTTCTAGACTTTGAAAAATCAGCCTTTGATTAGAGCAACTTGCTAATAAGAACCAAATTAAGAAAAATAAGATTTTCGGAATGTTCTTTAATATGTTGTAATTCGTACCATAGTGTATAGTTGGGGATATTTGAATCTACGTCTTAGGATAGAAATAAAATAACATAGTTAACAAAATCCTTTAAAAAAAAATTATATATGATATTTTTTATTTTTTTCATCTTGCTCTGTTACATTAACAATTTTTGTGTAGTGAGATCTAAATTATATTCGATCAATCTACGCAAGTGTCATTGTTACTCTATAAGTCTTATTTCTATAGTTACAAACGATTTGAGTTACATTAAAATCACAAATTCACGCCCATACATTTTAGGGAATTACAGATAATTGCTGATAATTACAGTAGTATAGTAATATCACGATAGTAACATTATTATTATTAATCTTATATTAAAACAGAATACCCAAGAAAAAATGTTTTTACATTTTACTTACAATCTTGTTTTATAAAGAGTACCTGTCTCAAAAAACATTTTTGTTGATTATTTAGTTTGTTCTGATTTCCTTTTTTTGCAAAAATAAACACCATTTCGTATTTGGTTCCTGTAGCTACATGTAAGTTTTTACGTTTTGTAGTTAATCTATCAGACCTACCTATTCATTTGTCATATTTTATAGCTCGTAAGATATTTGACAGTATTTACCTAAGTTGGGTATTTTTTGTTATTAGGCACGTTTTGTAAGTGGACCAATATAACTTAAGCAAACATTGCCAGTAAATTTATCACCAGATATATCATTCTTGAATGTGCTCTGCCATAAGGACCCTTTTCTACTAAACTTTGTACCCAATTTTACTTTAGAAATATTTAACATACACGAGTGAAACCAAGCTACGAATAGACGTCTATCCCTTTATTTTACTATTTCGTATAAAACAAAAAATATATATTTTTAATGATTTTTACAACATCGTCAATATCTCCGTAACTAGAAACTGCCATAAGGACCCTTTTGTGATGGAAAGCCACATATTACGTAATTAAGTAGGTACCTACTATCTGTGTATGAATATGGATTATTCCATTAATGAAAACCCAAAATTAAAGTCACGATCTGCTTAAATGGAATACACTATCGTGGACCCCCATTTTCATCTCATGTACCCCCATTTATTTTTTCCGCTCACATGGACCCCTTGCAGGTCATCGTCGACCCCTGGGGGTCGATATAGACCACTTTGGGGAACACTGGTATAAAGTAAGGCCAACGACACTAGATAAATAATGTAAACGAGCTTTTAAAAATCGTGTCACTTGAAACGCAATCCAAACAAGAATGAACTTTACAAAATGTCGGCTCTAATGTTGACAACTTCTGTACTGACAGCTTTCCTGTACTCTTATTTACTTTTCAGTAATGGCGACCGAGTTAAAAACAAAACCTTAACACGTCAAAGACAATACAGTTTTACCGCCTAGAAGAGAGGACTCAGAATGTTTATTACATTACAAACTTCCTGAAGAAATTCTCTTAATAATAATAATTAAACATCGCTTCAACATACATTGCATAGTCCTCTTATAAAGTAAGCGATAGAAAAGATAAACGCGGGTAGCGACTATTTTTTACAGAATGTAGAGGTCATAAAGAAGAAGATTATGAATGGTACAGTCGTCCATAAATGTGGTCTACCACTCTACGGTTGAAGTTCATTTGCACGCCATGATACAACAAGTTCGATTTTCCCTTGCGATAATATTATAACAGTGACAAGTGTCAACCTTAGCAATAATTGGATCTCACAGAAACTTTTGTCAAAACTGGTAGACCACTTTCTTGGCGGACCGTACGTACCTACATAAATTCATTACAGGCGTCGTCTAAATGACTGGGTCGCTAGACGCGGCCGGGCGTGACTCACTTACGAGGGGCGGCTGATAAGTAATCTCCTTGGTCAGAAATATATACAAAAATAATGCTGGCTGGTATGGATTTATATTCGTTTGTTATTCTATTTTCAAAATGTATTACATTCATTTGTTTATTGCATCACGTTTATTTGTCTCCTACAATTGTTTCAAACATGTCGGTAGAAAAAGTGAAAATGGATAAAATCGAGCAGCGTGCGGTGATTAAGTTTTTGACTAAAGAAGGGAATACGCCTTCGGAGATCAGACAGCGTATGTTACGTGTGTTTGGCAGTTTGTGTTCTTCCGAATTTGTTATAAAGTTTTGGTCAAAGCAGTTTAAGTTAGGTCGTGAGAGTCTGGAAGATGATCCTCGTAGCGGAAGACCAGTTTCGGCCGTCACCGATGAAAATGTAGCCAGGGTGAAAAAAATTATATTAGAGGACCGACGAGTGAAGCAGTGGGAGATAGCTAGAGATGTGGGCGTCAGTAAAGAGCGAGTCAATGAAATAATTCATGAGCATTTGAACATGTCCAAGGTTAGTGCACGTTGGGTCCCCAGAATGTTGACTGCATTTGACATGGAGAGGCGTGTCAAATGTTGCGAAGAGTTTTTGGAGATGAGTCGAGGGAAAGAGGAAGAAATAATTTCTAGAATTGTAACATGTGATGAGACTTGGATTCGACAATGGGACCCGGAAAGTAAGCAAGAGTCGTTACAGTGGAAATTTAAGGATGAGAAGCCGCCTCGGAAATTCAAGGTCTGTCCATCGGCAGGTAAACTTATGGCTACAATCTTTTGGGACACAGAAGGGATTTTGCTCATAGATTATTTACCGAAGAAAACTACAATGAATGCTGATTATTACTCAAACTTACTATACCAACTAAGAGAGACAATAAAAGAAAAACGGCGAGGTAAACTAAACAAAGGTATTCTGATTTTGCACGATAACGCACCAGTGCATACCGCCCGCACAACGAAGCTAGCAATTAAAGACAATGGCTTCGAAACCATTGACCACCCCCCTTATAGTCCAGATTTAGCCCCCTGTGACTATTTTCTGTTTAGACTTCTCAAGAAAGACCTCAGGGGACGAAGGTTTATGACCGATGACGAAATGAAGGCTGCGGTTACTGACTTTTTTGACGACAAACCGAAAGATTGTTTTTTTAATGGTTTAAATTCAATATTTGAAAAATTTAATAAGTGCATTTTACTAGCAGGGGACTATATAGAAAAATAAAAAAAAATTAGCCACGACAGTCTTTTGTTTCATTGTTAGGTAGATTACTTTTCAGCCGCCCCTCGTAACTATCCGCCAGAACGTTATGGCATCTTATTCACTTCATTTAGTCATAGAGTACCAACTGAAAAAGGGTATAAGTCGACTTAACTCATAATCTTTATCTTCTTTATCTTTACATAGTATAAAACAAAGTCGCTCCCGAAGTCTGTTCGCTTGGATCTTTTAAACTACTGGACAGATTTTAATGCAGCAATAGATAGAGTGATTCAAGAGGAAGGTTTATATGTGTAATAAATTCTGGATTATGAACGGGTGTTACAGAAAACTCACATAAACCGAAGCGAAGCGAGGGCGGGTCGCTAGTTAAATATAAAACCCCCCGATATAATGGTGACCCCTTCTTTCAGAGCTGATATCTCTTAAACGGCCCAACCGATTTTGATGAAATCTAGCTAAGAACCACCGTTAAGAAACCTGCTTTCAAATAAAAAAAACCGCATCCAAATCAGATCACCCGTTTAAGATCTACGGTGCCACAGACAGAAGAAAACCCACACATAGCGCAAACTTACAATACTCCTCTTGCGGCGACGTTTTAAAAAATATGGTGTCGTAAACTCACCGAAATGTATACGGAATGCGGATAAACAAGCACCTTTTCAATGACGTCTTCCAATAAATGCGTCATTGGTATAAAACGTCTTGCACCACGTTCTGCGGCGAATTTATGGCAGTGACGCAAAATACGTAATTCCACGTCACATGCGTTTACGCAACAGACGGTAAAGGCTTGATTACAAAAATAAAAAACTATTTATATTTAACCTTTAAAATAAAATACTTACGTGCTATAATTATATTTACCGTCTGTAAAAAGAGCGCCAGTAATAGTTTTTAATCTGTTTTACGTGGGTTTAAATGGATAAGAGGGATCATATTTTTTCCGCATTGTGCCAAGATAGGTATCTACATAATTCAATTTTTAATTAATGGGTGTCACTTCTGTTAAGATGTTTTTCGCCAACGTCAAGTTATTCATAGATACTCATCATCATCACCATCATGTCAGCCGAAAGACGTCCACTGCTGGACATAGGCCTCCCCCAAGGCTCTCCACTCAGACCGGTCTTGTGCTTTTCGCATCCACCGCGTTCCCGCGATCTTTACAAGGTCGCCACTCCATCTTGTTGGAGGCCTACCTACAGCTCGTCTCCCGGTCCGCGGACGCCACTCAAGAACCTTCTGACCCCATCGGCCATCAGTCCTGCGAGCAATGTGCCCCGCCCACTGCCACTTAAGTTTAGCTATTCTTCGGGCTATGTCGGTAACCGTAGTTCTACTGCGGATATCATCATTTCTGATTCTATCACGCAGAGAAACCCCGAGCATAGCCCTCTGGGTGACTTTGAGCTTCCTTATAAGGCCCATTGTTAGCGCCCACGTCTCAGATCCGCAAGTCATCACTGGCAACACACACTGGTCAAAGACTTTTGACTTCAGACACTGCGGTAATTTGGACGATATTTTTTTTGGATTTGGTAAATAGATACTACCATGGACCTATCAGATAAATGAGTCCATGGATATCACACGCGAGGACACTGCTTGGCGAAAGAGTTTGACAGGTGGATCACTACAAACAGAAGCAGTACCAATTTCCAGTTTACGAGCTGCGCCTTTCTTGTTCCATTTCTTTTTCAACTCTTGAATCAATGCTTTAAAAGCGTAACTTAAACTTACAAAAAATATTACATTGTTGCAGAGGATAGAAAGTACTAGATTTTTGGACGAGTCATATAGTGTACGAGTCCATAAATTGCACTTTCTACCGAGGCAGACATAGTGCTTTTCACAACTACTGAGAGGAAATAAAATAAAAAAACATCAAATTTTAATTCATGTTAATGTGACATTAACATGAATTTGCGCCAATTTTACCATAGATAACTTTTTTTAAATCTGGACCCCTATTCTCGTGGCACTCGAGATTAACGAACTAACATGCGAGATGAAGATGTCAACTCCATATAAAATTGTATTTGTTTCGCCATATCTCCCCTGTAATTTCATCTCTAGTGGTTCGAGATTAGGGGCCAAGTTTGAATTACAAAAAAAAAAGCAGTGGCATAGTTTTTAGTCTGTGTATCTTTTAACAAAAATACACCTAATATTTTACTTCACAAAATGGTGTGTTCTGATTGGTCGATATCAATTTTTCATTTTAAGGAGCTATGACACAAAAATTGATTGATTGATTTTCATTGGTACTTAAAGTTGGACAGCAATGTTCGACCAATCAGCAAACACGCCGACAAAAACATTCTTGGACTGTCCTTATAAGTGACGTTTTGTGACCCCAAACAAGATCATCTATGGCCATATTTCCGAGCAGTGTTGTGAAAAAACGATTACTGGCGAATTGCTTCAGAAACGATCAGGAGCTCGACAAATACAAGCTAACACTTTACTCGTACATAGAAATTCAAAGTCCCCACTCGGCAAAGAATAATGTAAAAGATTAGCGTAAAAAATGGAGGCTCGTGTGACCGCACCCTTATGGCAAATTGGTAATTTTTCACTTCAAATTGAGTGAACCCATGTCGAGTGACAGACTAGCAGAAGTTGCCCGCGACTTATTTCTCGCTCGGATCTCCCATTCTATCAAGGCAGTAACGATAGAGACGCACTGAACGACAAGCGAGAAAATACAAATTGTGCTACCCGTTCTGATCGGTATTTTATCACCCGATAATCAGGGAAAACTTTTGGTAGCGATGACGTCGGAATGACGCGACAATACAGGATGCTCTTATTTTAGTAACGAGGTATTATCATGTACCACCAAGGTAATGGCACCAGTGTTCGACACTTTAAGCTGACATGCACCAATAATCGACACTTAACTCTTAATTCAAAGATCATACGGTCATAAATTGAGTGTTACAAAACAAATGAATAACCCTTATCTTCTGTAAAATAAGAATCAAGTGTCGATCGTGGGTCCTTGTCGATTACTGGTTCCATTACGTTTCCACTAGTCAAGTTTTTTGGAAGCGTTGAATACAGTGGCAGGAAATATAAATTGTCAATTGCACATCATAAAGTAGTAAATGGGACTTACCGTGGTTTAATAAGAATAAGAAAGAAATATTTTTTTCGGACAACGAGGCCCGTAATTTAAATACCTTAAAGACCAACACACATAAAAATATAAAACTTAAAACTAACATCGAGGTGATAAAACAGGGTGATCCTGTTTTGCCAAAATTGGCGTTATTGTCGCTGCCGGTAAGTTATCCCGAAACCATACAACATAACATCGAAATATCAGGAACCAATGATATAATATAGTAAAAAAGGTTGATATGTTATACGCACTTCGATAGTGGCACCCTAAAACCAAGCCAATTGGTACACCTTTACTTAGTCTTGCGCCGGCAACGGAACCGTGAACTAGTCTGCAGAGCAACATACACTCGTCTGTTCGCTCCCGGAAATTAGCATACCATCCTGCTTTCACTTGTCATTTATGAATTAGTGTGTAATTGCAATATTTACTGATTATGTGTGCGTAAGCCGGGCCATTTTTACACGCGGAATACCGTATAGGTAACATATCTACCTCTTTTTATATTATATCATTGTCGGGAACCCATAAAATCATTTACCTAAGGGCCCGAGGTAACAACAGTCGCCCTTGTAGCTGCTCACATTTGTACCTTGTCACTTTAACACAGATGAATGCAGATTCTGCACTCATCTATGTTAAAGTGACTGACGTAACAGTGACAAAGCACTAAAGTGTGCCGCTACTCATACCTCTTAATAAGGCCCGTCATACTACAAACAGGGAGTTTTTTAGGACTTTGAACCTACCATCAAGGCAATAAAGTTCAAGTTCGTTTGTTAATAATACCATTTTCAGTTTACGAGGATAGGAAAATAAACCTTATTCCCATTGCAACACTGTTCAAATTAAATTGCCTTGATTATGTACATCCTATTGAACATTTGCCTTTCGAGGTCCGTACATGACTCTATTCTACGCGGATAAACTCAACTTGAGAGATTGAGAGAAGTGAAGGTTGCATCAAGTAGGCAAGTGTACAACTTAATTTAGGAAAAGAGCATAAAAATTAAACTAACCAATAAAACCTAACTATAAAAAATAAATACATTCAAATATCTACATAAATAGATATAGAAATATACTATATTTATGCATCTATATACATACTTAAACTAAATATAAACTGTACTTATGTAGAGGACAGTTGATATAATATTTAGGAGCTAGAGTCAAGCCAGAAATTCTTCAATTTGTCTTTTAAGGAATCAACTGATTGTGATTGTCTAATGCCGGCCGGCAGCCGATTCCATAACCTGACAGAGTGCACTGAAAAGGATTTAGAATAGGACTTGGATTTGTGAGACGGGAAAGCGAGTGTGAGATTTGCCTTAGAGCGCAACCGGTTTTGGGAACCGGAGGCCATAAATAAAAAAAAAAAAAAAAAAAAAAATCATTTAATTCAGACTTGAAAGTCCATAGATAAAAAATACAGATTTTGTTATTAATGTCTTAGAAAACTATGTTAGGTAGATATGTCAGTTTTAAATTCTAAACTACAAAGATTAAAATAAAAATTACATTAAACTGAATTACTAAATGCTAAAGAAACTAATTAACTAAATGCTAAAGAGTGCGACTCGGTCTCCCATATGTATGTGATTCCAGTGTCGCACCACTGGACAACTAACCCTCTCAAGTACGACATTCAGGAGGCTGTTGGAGCTGTCCCGCACTCGACGCATTATGGAGGCAACACGTTTGCGCCTAATTGCTTTAAAGCAGTCCGTTCTTGCCTCCAAGAACATTGCGGACGCGCTGCACCAGCGAGGCAGCCCCATCAGCACCCTGAACGCGTCATTATATTGTACACGAAGCCGATTTAGCGACCTCTGAGTATAATTAGCCCACAGGCTGCAGGTGTAAAATGTTTGACAGTATGATTTAAAGAGGGTTATTTTGACTTCCCGCGAACACTTTGCAAACCTGCGGGCCAACATGTTGGCTCTTACCGCCAAGGCTCTCCGCTCCCGCTCTATATCAAGGTCATCTTTGAGGTCCGCGGTGATCCAGTGTCCAAGGTACTTAAACTCCGTGACTCTACTCAGAGGAACTCCTCCCAATCTAACCGGTGGAACTTTTTTCGGTTTTTTATTCCCCGCTGTAAATACGAGTAGCTCACTCTTTTGGGTATTGTACCTTAAACCGTGTACCTCCGCGTACCCTTCACATATGGCCAATAAGACCTCGAGGCCTCTGACCGATGGGCTCAGCAGAACCATGTCGTCGGCGTAACTTATATTGTTTGCAAACTTGCCGTCTATAGAACAGCCGACGTCTGCTCCGCTGAGCTCATCGATAAGACCATTAATATAGAGGTTGAACAGTCGCGGTGAAGTCAGTCCCCCCTGCCTCACCCCGCAACTCAACTTGTAGTCCCGTGAAGTCGCACCGGCCCACCTAACGGCATTAGTTTGATTCAGGTACCAGAATTGTAGCAGATCTATTATCTCACCAGGTGTGCCGGTTTCACTTCTCATTTTCCTCCACAGAACGTCATATGACACCAGGTCAAACGCCTTGGACAAATCCAAAAAACATGCATATACTGGAGTGTTTCCTGTTACATAGTACTGGACGGTGTGCTTGAGCCGCAGTATTGCCGCCTCGGTTGAGTGTCCCGGTCTAAAACCAAACTGAGCGTCATTTAGTTTTAAATGATCACAAATATGGCGGTCAAGCAAACCATCCAGAACCTTTGCTACTACAGTTGCCAGTGATATCGGTCTATAGTTGGATTTGTCCGAGGCGTCACCCGTCTTGTTCTTTATGATTGGCACAACTATGGTCCTTAAAAGATCCCGAGGAAGATATGCATGCCCCACACATAAATTGAACAGAAGCGCCAGAGTCCTAGGTAGATGAGCACCCGCATTCTGCAGATGCTCGATGCTGAGGTCGTCATGACCTAGTGATTTGCCTCGTGTCATACTCTTAATCACCTTCTCAACTTCTCTCGCTTGAAATATTACTCGCGTCTGTACCGGCCCCGGCCCAGCATCGAGCACCTCCCGCGGCGGTCCAAGAGGAGACTCCACCACAAAGTGGTCCCTAAATAGCTCCGCTATCCGACACGGCTCCGCTACCCCCTCAATGTTGGATGGTATAACTGACTTTCCTTCAAATTTCTTTGCGTGACTCCAGAACCGCTTAAAGTCCGTTGCTCTGTGGTGTGTTGCCAACATATCCATTTTTATTTGTCTTTCATTATTCTGACACCACTTGAGTTTGGACTTGAAACGCCTTCTGGTCTCACACATTCTGTCATACGTATGACCCACAGAGGGCTTCCCACTTTCCATCCACATTTGAAAACCGAGCCGCGCCTCCTGGTGGACATCTCGAATGTGTTTATTCCAGCCCACAACATGTTTTTTAGTACTAGAATTTCTAAGTCCAAAGCTACATTCGGCAGAGTCCCTCAAACAATTTATAATGTCAAAATACAAATTGTCTATAATTATTCTATGTTCTAAATTATTACAAAACTGATCCGCACATTGTCTTAGCTCATTTGGAAAGTCAATATTCTTTAACCTAGCTGAACACATTTCTTTATATTTTTCAATTTGATTAACATCCCTGTCTCCCCACTTAATTCTATTACATACATTCTCAATGTGAAGTTTAGATGGTATGTTTCCTAGCACACAAGTTACTTCTAGGGGATAATGATCCGACCAATACACATCGTAACGTACCTGAACAGACGACACACACAGCCAAGCAGCCTCCGTGACTAGACAATGGTCAAGCCACCGCTGGCAGTTATCATGGCTGTCACTGACATACGTATGTGCATCCGTTAAAGTGCCCAGCTTTATCACATCAGCACAACGCCAACACTGATCTTCACAAAACTGCACAAGTTCTAAATAAAATAATTCCTTTGGATGGGCATTAAAATCTCCCAACACAAATACAGAATCATTGCCACAAGTATCGGTAATCGCATGAATTTCACTTAAAACTTCTGTAAACTCCGCGAGATTCTCCGCGCAATCAACAGGCATGTACACAGAGAACACTAACGCACTTTTAGCACCACACTGCACCTGTACAGCAGCGAGCCTATTACTTCGACACGACACGACAGATACCGACGAAAACATTCCTTTTCTCCACATTATCGCGACACCGCCGAAAGGTCTTCCCCGAAGTATGCCCGCCGATACGTCCACAGCTGACTTACTCGTAAATTCAAAATTGGCATCAATAGACCCTATGTACGAGGCATCATGAGGCAGCAACCACGTTTCTTGCAGAGCAATAATGTGCGATGTCCGACATAGGTCCCTTATTCCGTCCACGGATCTTACAGCGGATTTACAGTTAAAACTTACAAGTTTAGTCTCGTTACTATTTACAGTCATTACGTATCAAATTGTTTACCTATTTTAGCCTCGGGCATATCTCTGCTTGGGGTTTTTCTGTCGCTAAAATTAAAATTAACAAATCGACGAAACGTAATCCCCTCGGGCCACAAATTTTCATCCAAAAACACGCTTAGTTTTTGTTTAGGCACAAACACTTTATACGCTTTGTAGGATCTTACTGTTTTCATTTTAATTTCGACCATGTGTACTATAATCCCGGTTTTGTTTTTGATATAGTTAGTAATATCTGCAGTCGATGCCTCCTTGTCTACATTATTTATAAACAGCGGAACCTTTATATCTGCCGCCTTAAATTTCCCAGTACAATCTTTTGACTGTCCCTGCGCTTCAATAAATCGATTTTTATGTCGTTTCCTTTGCACCTCATTCCAATTATCATCTTTATCGTCTTTAAAAGCGCCTTCTTTTCGAGCTACTTGTGAATAAGAGCGCGCGCAATGACTCATCTCCGCCGGGCTGTCCACTACACTCGCCTGTGAGGCTACCGGCAACAGCGCCTCACGTACCTCGGGCTCGATCGCTATCGGAAACGCAGTGCGCGCTGTGTGCGCCTCCACGCGCCCCACCTCGCCCTTGTCGCGCGCTGCCGCTGACTCGAGCGCATTCGGTTGTGCGAGAGGGCACTCGGGCGCATTCGGCCGTGTGAGGGAGTTAGCGTAACGGGGACCGGTGAGAGGCGACGGTGACGGCGGGACCTCAAGCCTCTGTGACCTCGCCTGAGATGACGACCCTCCATTGCAAACATCTGATTTCTCATTTACCCTCATAGGTACACTTATTTCATTTCGTGATATATTTATTATACCGATTGGCCCGCTATCTGATCCATAGTCCTCACAATGAAAATTCCGTGCACCTCTTTTCATATTTACGTAGTTGCTTTGTTCAAATCCATCCACTAACGACGAGTATTTTAGATTATGAACCTCTGATTTACACTTTTCCAGATCATCAACCGTTGCAAACTGGCTTTTCATAATTTTTATCTCCTCCTTTACATTTACAATTTCCCGTAGTAATCTCGTGACGTCGACATGATCAAACGTTACCGGTGGTAGTTTACGCAGTTGTCGCGCAACAAAAATCGGGATCTGATCTGTTGGCGTAGCCTTCATAAGCTCAATGATGTCTTCCAAATCCCGCTGAATCTTTCCCTCATCTTTTCCTTTCCTCTTTACTTTCTTCCCCGACGTACGGACAGAAGAAAATAGCAAGTTTTTCGCTGCTTCAACCTCTTCCACCGAAAATGCAGTCGCACACAAACGAATCATACTTTCATCCAGCATTATATCAGCTTGATTCTGAATAAATGCCAGAACTTCACTGATCACAACATTACAACTGTAGCATTTAACTAAACTCGACGTCATTTTGCATCGACGCGCACATACGATCGCAACCGAATCAAAACACGCGCGACTCTTATCGCTGCGCGCGCGCGATAAAGCCAAACCTCTCAGAAAGATAGAAGGGAGAACGAGGATTAAAAAGAGTGTTAAAAAGCAACGACAGGATGTGAACATTTCGGCGGAAACGAATGGGTAACCAGTTTAGTTGTGCACGGAAGTGGGAGACATGATCGTATTTGCGCAGACCAAAAATGTATCGAATGCACACCGATGATGATACCCAAATTCCTCACTGTAGAAGAAAATGGAATTATAGTTCCGTCAAAAATCAAATTGGGCATCACAAGGTCAGACAGCTTCGAGATGAAGCTTCCAACAACAATAGCTTGCGATTTCTTTGCGATCACCTTTAGTCCAAAGTTAGTGGCCCACTCCTGAATCGTGGCAAGATGAACATTCATAAGGTCAATTAGGGAAGGGAAGTCATCAAAACTCGCCCCCGCATAAATTTGAAAATCATCAGCATATAGGTGGTAAGAAGATAGAAGAGAGGTCGTTATACTTACCACTTATGAAAATAGAGAAAAGAAGAGGAGAGAGTACAGCTCCCTGGGGAACACCAGCAGTGAGAACATTGCAATCTGAATGCTTATATTTGAGTCTTGGATGTTCTCCATATATTTGTCTATATAAGTATGCTTATCGTTACCCATAATACAAGCTTGTACCTTAGATTGACAGTAGATCAATTTGTGTGTGATACTTATTTATGTATTAAATAATAACCGCGAACATTATTATGACGCTTTAAAAATATAAACTAGCTATTGTCAAAGGCGTTCAATCTTGTTTAAATGTTTGAGCACCTTGTATATTGTAATAAACCGACCTGAATCCGACGTGTGAAAGAGCCCTCATGTAGCCAATTTACTGAATAAATATTTTGAATTTCGTACTAGAATCAATTTGATGGCGTCCAAACCTTTTAATGCATATTTTCAATTTACATCATCCTTTGTACATATCCATATCCTGACGTCAGTGGCAAAAAGGAAAGGTCAAGACGGATCTGCGAGTTGAATTATGTACATGACTCATGCTTCGCAGTTAAATTATTAGCCTTTATTTTAAGGATGGACTTAATTTGTAACATGCGATCAGGGCCCAAATTCTAATTTTTTTTCTTATTTATTACAGTAACGTATTTACAGAATTCAACAATGACACAATTAAACATTAAAACTAAACGTATTTAAATGAAAATAAAACTATACTACTCAAATATTAAAAATATAAATAATAATCACCACTATAAAAAGAACACCCCCTCTAGCAGGTCCGCTCGCGGCATGGTCCCCATGACACTAAACTTATGCCTGATTTTTCAATGTCCTGATAACAGTAACTGTTGGGTAAATTTTAGCTTGCTCCTTTTCTACGTCAAATAAAAGAAAAGGACCAAGCTAAAATTTACCTAACCCAAAAATCAGGCCTTATTGAAATAAATTTCAACGGATACACTACATCATATCGAAATAATATATGTTATATCGAATTTGATAAACAAGAACTTCAAAATTCTGATTCCAAAAACCCCGAATCATCGCTATTCCGAATCTATATTTCACGAAGCATCACAGTCACAATCAATCACCAACTCGAGTTATTAAAATTCCGAATATTCCTATTTCAAATCCTGAATGGTCAATATTCCAAACTCGGGCGCAGATTCCGTTGAGTTTATTCTGTGGCAAAATCTTTTGAAACCATAACCCGGACTTAATTAAATCCACTTCGCATAACTTTCCTCGTAATAAAATGTTTTACAAAGAAAACCGAAACACTTCCATTCAAACAGAAACCTTAAGTTCCTTTAACAGAGTTTATATTAGCCTGTTGCTATGAAAAAATCGCATATTTTCTTGATGATTCATTAGTCCTTATTTTGTACGGCAATATTGCGATATTATTGAATACGAGCTAAAAATAACCTAGAGTAATTTTTTAAACCTGACCGGGTGACTCAGTTAATATTTTATAACTGATCAACGTTTTTCGGGTAAAGGAGAAATAAAATGACGACGCGCTGGCCTAGTTGGTAGTGACCCTGCCTACGAAGCTAGCGGTCCTGGGTTCAAATCCCGTTTAGGGCAGATATTTGTGCGATGAGCGCGAATATTTGTTCCTGAGTCCATGTTTTCTATGTATTTAAGTATTTATTTTTCTATATAAGTATTTATATCGTTGTCTAGTACCCATAGTACAAGCCTAGAGCTTAGTTTCGATGACAGTGAAATAACTATTTTACAAAAGTCGTATTTTTGAATTTCATACCCTGTCTACCAACATGCAACTAACCTGCCGTTTCTGTCATAGACAACTTAGACAAGCGTATGAGCCCTGTCTTACGCAGATTTTTCAAAATTCCCGTTTTTTTGTCATAAGCAATCCCTATTTATTAGTAGTCACTGGAGTTGACCGTAGAACGAAACGTATTATCAATGTCATGTTACGACAGTTTGGTATTAAAACTGTCAGCGGTCAGTAGCAAGTATTTATTTGGGACTTGACAGAAGCGCGTGGAGCTAACCCCGTGTGCTTCTGTTTAGTCCACCAGAGTAAATCTCTTTAACCGAACAATTGTCCTCGCGTGTGATATCCATGGACTTGTTTCTCTAATAAGTCCATGGCGATTGTCTAAAACTCGATACTGGCGAAATACACCTTGTTAAACACAAGGAGTGAAAGCAATTAATTAAAAAAATAATATTTAAATAGTCACGGGTGATTTCGTTTACGAGTGGGTGGGGGCACTCGTATTCCATTTCATAGGTGTGAGAATTTTATTCACCGGTGAGTTTCAAAAATACGAACAGTTAGAAATGAGTACAAATCGTAACGAGTACCGGGTGAGATTTCAAAATCGACCCCCAGCAACCCCTCGCTATCCTCAAAGAACGTTTTATTTACTTCACTGGTGTCCGTCGCTGCCAAAATATCATATTAAATGTTCCTTTTTCTTCTTCCAAATTTTACGCATGTGTACATGTTATGTCTCCCTTACCTAGCGATCTTTGTTTTTTCTTTTAATATACTGGTAACCCACCCTCCTCGCCTTGCTTCAGCTGAGATCCTAGTAAAAAAGGGTACAAGTCGACTTAAGCCGTAATAAAAAAGGGTACATACATGAACGGAGTATAGTACACTTAAACCCCTTTTCACTTGATCTCCAGAAGACTTATACCCTTTTCCACTAGGACCCCAGGTTTATGTGAGTTTTAAAGTATGTTTAAAACTAACTACCAACTAGGTCAGGTCAGGTCAGGTATGCTAAAATGTCCATAATGTTAAAAGTTGAAGAATTTCTTATTACGAAGCCGTTAAATCCAAAATAATTCCGATTTATAGGCACCAACATTGGACACAGATGTTACTAAGCTACGAATAAAAAAATATTGAATCGTTTGACGGCTATATTTGGTTCACCACTTCTATGTCTGCCAAATCTGTTGGAACTTCATGCATCAGTTAATCCGGGTCACACAGCAGCCGCGTAAATCTTTACCATTTCGTGACAACAGGTATTTTGTCTATGTCAGTATTTTGTTGTGTTTTGTTGTCTGTTTGTCACGAATAAATGTTTTTGAAGTGATAACTTCTTATGGGAGGGTAAACCGCTTCGTTACGTAACGCGTTACGGCGCAAGTCTGTCTGGCTTCCCTTTCTCTCACGCATGCGGCAGCGGGGTGGAGTGGGACGGTATAGTTCAACTTAGATTAGTTTAAGTTATCACTTCTGCCGGACGCACACATTTTTTTTTCTTTCTTTCTTTCTTTATTTCTTTTACCTGGACTATTGGAAACCCTGACTCAGCTGCTCGGTACAAAAAAAAAAGAATAAATAAACATCAGCCATAAATACCATCTTATCCTCGAACCTCCTGCCAAGTAGCAGTGTTCGCATTGGTATCAACCGATGAAATTACTATAGTATAGAGGCATTTTTGCCTAGACGGTAATGACCCTGCCTTCGAAGCTAGCGGTCCGGGGTTCAAATCCCGGTAAGGGCAGAAATTTGTGTGATGAGCGCGAATATTTGTTCCTGAGTCATGGATGTTTACTATGTATTTAAGTAGGTATATATTTCTCTATATAAGTATTTATATCGTTGTCTAGTAGGGTACCCATAATATAAGCCTAGACCTTAGTTTGAGACTAGGTAAATTTATGTGACATTGTCACCTGATATTTATTTATTTATTTTATATTAGGCCTCAGAGTTGGCAACGCTTGTGCGGCCTTGGGATTGTAGTCTTAAGATTGTAGTCTTGAGAATGCAAATGTCTATGTGTGTCAGATTCAGTTTATCATCACGTGGCCTGAGTCCTCGTTTGTCATAAAAAAGCGGCCAAGTGCGAGTCGGACTCGCCCATGAAGGGTTCCGTGAAAGGTAGGTAAATTGCGGTTTACGATTTATGGCGTATTAAAAAAAACTACTTACTAGATCTCGTTCAAACTAATTTTCGGTGGAAGTTTGCATGGTAATGTACGTCATATTTTTTTTTTAGTATATCATTCTCTTATTTTAGAAGTTACAGGGGGGGGACACGCATTTTACCACTTTAGAAGTGTCTCTCGCGCAAACTATTCAGTTAAGAAAAAAATATATTAGAAAGCTCAATATCATTTTTGAAGACCTATCCATAGATACCCAACACGTATGGGTTGGATGTTTTTTTTTTGAGTTTCATTTCTAAGTATGGGGAACCCCCAAAATTTATTGTTTTTTTTTCTCTTTTTGTGTGAAAATCTTAATGCGCTTCAGAATACATCTACTTACCGAGTTTCACAGTATATAGTTCTTATAGTTTCGGAAAAAAGTGGCTGTGACATACGGACGGACAGACAGACAGACAGACATGACGAATCCATAAGGGTTCCGTTTTTTGCCATTTGGCTACGGAACCCTAAAAACAGGGGACAATATCACACAAATTTACCTTCAAAACTCGGAAACAAATACCCACCACAAAATATCCTCCCTTACCGGGATTATAGTTTCGTAGGCATTAAGTAAGCAGTAAGAATTGAGTTTTACAATACCAGTTTAACTCCTGGGGGGTTATTATAACATAGATATGCAGTTCAGTTTGCGCTGAGAGAAAAGGAAAGAGCTACTAGCTGCAGCTACAGCACGGCTAGCACAAGTTGCCCGCGACTTCTTTGTCGCTCGGATCTCCCTTCCTATCTAGGCCGTAACGATAGAGACGCACTGAGCGACAAGCGAGAAAATACAACTTGGCTACCCGTGCAGGGGGGCTATTATGACATAGCTATCCAGTTCATTTCACGGTGAGCGTAAAGGACAGCGCAATAGCAGTTATATAGCTCTGTCCTTTTCTCTCAGCGTAAACTGGATATCTTATAATAACCCCAAAGATCTGTCCTTTATGCTCGCCGTAAAATGAACTGCATAGCTATTAGGGAATGCAAATAACCGGTTTTAACCGATTTTAACCGGTTATTTTCATACAAAAACGGTTAATAACCGGTTAATTTGCATTCCCTAATAGCTATGTCATAATAACTCCCCAGAACTACCGAACTTGTAAAACGTCTTGTCATCATGATTCATCTAATACTGAAAACGTGTTGATATCATGAGTAGACCCCGGTATCGGAGGTGCAAAATGGTAGCTGTCAAGTTCTTAGGGATGGGTAATCATATTTTTGATGTTGATATCGATACACGATTTTTCTATACATTAGGTTGTACACAGTTATTTTTTTTTGATCTATGATAATCATTGATAAGATATTATAATTGTTGTGTATATTTATTGTAACTACACTAGTTTACTGCAAAGAATCTGATCATTCATCAAGAACATGGTATGACCTTTGGTGAATATAAAAGAGTTTATATTTTGTTTTAAATTTATTTATGAATGCTTTATGCTAAGAAGATAACTAAAACTTCTTAATGATGAAAGATTTTTTTTTGTAAATAATAAAAATGTTCAATACATGTTGGTTTTGTAATTATATAGTCCTACTTTATAGAATAAACGCTATCATTATGATATAATAAAATATCGACATATAACTATGTTTATCGACATGAAGTTAATATTTCAAAACAATGTTTACCCTTCCCTAGTAATGGCTCGAAATTGACAGCTACCATTTTGCACCTCCGATACCGGGGTCTAATCATGAGCTGTAGAAGCATTAATTAAAGAATCACAATGATGAGTCAGACTATAGCCGCTAGTCGGGTTAACTTTGTATCCGACTACGGCGAATCTAACAGCAGGGTTATGATATTGACCTGCTTCACTATTGTCTAACGCACTCGCAATCGCAATCGGCTTCAAAGCAGAACAATTGTTTTCATTTTGTATGCAGACAAGCCTTCGATTTTCAAAATGAAAACGATTGCGATTGCGAGTGCGTTAGGCAATAGCCCCTCTGTATGTTTGCATGTGGGTATGTATGTTCATCTGTTCTCTTATAACTTCTAAATTACTTATCATATTTTGACAATAAATGAGATGTCTTTGGAAGCGGGCACAGTTTTCAGGATAAACGTATCTCAATATTATTTACCATTTTAATATAATATATTGTTATTTTTTTTTTCATAAAACGTATTTTTGACCTGTAACAAATGTTATTAATAAAAAAAACAATTCGTTTAGCCGTTTCAGTGCAAAGGAGTAAAAAACATAGCAACTCACACACACACTCACAAACTTGCGGATTAATATTTTTAGTTTGACTAGTGGAAGCCCGTGACTTCGTACGCGTAGAAATAGTTTCTCGCTACTCCCCCTATTTCTTCCCATTGGGGAACTATTTAAGTGCCCCCCCAAGGGTACCTACCTTCAGAATACCCCCTCCAAATATTAAGTTCCTAGGTCTGTCATTCAGTTACGAAAGAATGTGAAGATGGGTCATATATATTATATTATAATAAGTTCATAGCAACGCACTCGTAATCGCAATCGGCTTCAAAGTGGAACAATTGTTTTCATTTTGTATGCAGACTCGCCTTCGAACTGTCAAAATGAAAACGATTGCGATTGCGATTGCGAGTGCATCAGGCAATAGCCCCCCAGTTTTAGTATGTTAATATTAATTAAGTAATAGCGAATATTATTACATACAGATATTTTTATTTTTAAAAATTACGTCATGCGAGGTCGCTCTAGTCAAAAGCGGGCGTACTATCAAGGACTTTAAATGTTGATCCACAATAGAACCTTGTCATAATGGCAGCGTCAATTGACGAAATAGAAATAACATAGGAATTAATCGTTGGTTTTTTGCCATTATTAAAGTCGTCGTGACCGTACAAACATAGTTTTTTTTCAGTAAATAATAATAAAAAGAGGAAAAAATAATACTTATGCTTCTGAGACACATCTCAACCTACATAACGTACCATCGAGCAGGTATTGATGATGGAGACGTTTTTTATTTGGATTTTTTAAGTTTTACTCTTGTATCAAGCTAGTGCTCAAGAAGTCAAAAACCGTTTCTTTATTGAACAAGATTTAAAGAGAGAATGCATAATCTCTATATTACGTACCTAGTAGCAAAAACGTAATATCGTCTACTTGCTAACGTCCAGTTCCCGTTACATCCAATAGAAACGTCGATCAATCAATTTGTTCTGATTCTGACGCTAAGTAAGATCAAATCAACACATTTCTTTGCTGAGTGGATTCTGATTTATGCTCTTAGGCAGCCGGGAATACTTCCTTTTAAGTATTTATTTCTTCATATAATGCCCGGTTCACATTATTCCAGTCCAGTAATCCAACTGGCCAATCCAGTCCAGTGCTGGATCATATCGTGTACATTATTCCAGTCATTTAAGAGTTGCTGGAGTGGTAACACTATTGTGACAATGATATCTAATGTGAACCGGGCATTAAACGATCAATCCATCACTGGATTTGGCTGTCTACACTATTCCAGTGGCGCTGGATTGGGCGAGCTGGAATGAAAAAGTAGACGGTCTTTCCAGTCACTGGACTGGATTACTCACAGGAATGGGTACATTCCAGTGCATTCCAGTGCCGGTTCATATTATTCCAGTAGCATTCCAGCAGTGGTTTGAGTCGCTGGACTGGAATGCTACTGGAATAATGTGAACCGGGCATAAGTATTCATATCGTTGTCCGTAAGCCCAAAGTTTAGTTTGGGACTATGTCAATTGGTGTGACATTGTCCCCTGATATTTATTATTTGAGACGTTACCTATGAAAAGGGACCTTATTGTCGATGGCGCTTCCGCCATTATTAACGATACTCTGATATAAATACAACGTCGCGTGACGCAGTGCGGCGTAAGCGCCATCGACAATAAGGTCCGTTTTCATAGATAATGCCACATTTATTATTGAAATATAATGTTAAGTACAAAAATTATGTTTCGACTAGCTGTTGCCCGAATTCGTTCATCGCTAGTCCTATAATTATAGTTTACATATGTACATATACATATACATACAGTAGGTATCATTTGGAAAGAATGGATGAAAGAAGATTGACGAAAGAGATTATATACAGCGCAAAAGTGAGTGCGAGGGTCGGAAGGGGCCGCCCTAGGCGTACTTTTTCGAATCAAATCGGAGAAATACTGGAAAATGGCCGAATCTTAAGTACCCGAAACCGACGTGCGTGCATGACTCGATGTATGAGTGGAAGAAGCGAAAGAGATTAGTCAGGATTATAGCAGGTGGAAAGAAGTTGTCACGCCTGTTTCCCAGAGGGGTAGCCTCTGGGAAACAGGCGTGATTTAATGTATGTATAATTATGTAGGTCTTCCCAGCTTTCCGCTGGCTATCGCTATTACGCTTGCACTCGCAACTGACAGTATATCTGTCACTCGTGTGTCAAAGAAAAACGAAAATTTCCGATCGCTATTAAGAAAATCGTAGCACTGTAGGTACATAACTCTATTGTAAAGCGGCAATTAAATTGAGTCCTCCGCCGCATGTTGCAAACGGCGCCCGCAACAGTGCTAAGAACACGGTAGTCAGAGAATAAAATAAAAAAACAAAAACCCGCCTTCAAAAATGCAAAAAATAACTTCTTTTAAAATGGTAGGTCAGTCCAACTGCATTCGGCTTTTGGTTTAAAATATTGTGGGACGCCGACTTCAGTTGGACTGACCTACCATTTTAAAAGAAGTTATTTTTTGCATTTTTGAAGGCGGGTATAGGTGTGCCTATAATATTTGAGGAGTTCTCTTGATTTCTCCAAGATCCCATCATCAGATCCTGACGCGTTGACAATGGGACCAACTAGAAAGTAAACCCATACAAACAACAAAAAATATATTCAAATCGGTCCATAGGTCTTCGAGTAATCGGGGAACATACATTAAAAAAAACCCGACGAATTGAGAACCTCCTCCTTTTTTTGAAGTCGGTTAAAAAACAGTGGAAGTGGCATGAGCTTCGCTTAGTATCGGACCTGTTGTCGCCAATACTCAAACTATCATAAAAACAACACGCCACCATGTAAAATGTTTTTGAAGCAGCTATCGTTTTTACATTCCAAAATAGCACAATAAGGCATGCTTCTGGATTTATTTCCTTTATCGGTATATCGAAATAAGCGATCGCGGCAAAAGCATGGTAGGTTGCGCGAAACTCCGCATAACCATGCTACAACCATGTTACACGCCAACTTGACACTTCTACTGTTTTTTCGGTTCTGTGACCGTAGTGGCCGCATTCGGCGAGCGACAGCCGCAACCGCCCAATTAGGTGACTGAAGTAGGCGGACAGACTAATGTGAAGACGGCTTTCGTTGGCCGAAGGAGCTTGAAACAAGCTCGGCCAAAATTGCCGGTGAAAGCTTAAAAAATCCACACAAAGTGCCTTGTTTCTATCCCCATAAACCTAGTCCGATTTTTACGATTTTTGGATATGTTGTAGATATTTTGAAAAACCAGCGTCGCACTCGCAATCGCAATCGGCTTCAAAGTGTCACTTCGGACTGTCAAAATGGAAAAGATTGCGATTGCGAGTGCGCTAGGCAATCAGCCTTCTGGTCTGTACGTTTTCCTTTCCAAGAAAATATTTCTTGGTAAAAAACAAATAAAAAAAGTTTAAAAAAACAAAAACCCGCCTTCAAAAAGCAAAAAATAACTTCTTTAAAATGGTAGGTAAATAGGTCAGTCCAACTGAAGTCTGCTTTTGGTTAAAATATTGTTGGACGCCGACTTCAGTTGGACTGACCTATTTACCTACCATTTTAAAGAAGTTATTTTTTGCTTTTTGAAGGCGGGTTTTTGTTTTTTTAAACTTTTTTTTATTTTATACTTTTTAGTGATCATAATTATGCTGTTATTCTCCCATTTCTCAAGAAACAATAGAACATTTCAATCTCGCCGCAAGCAACGCCGTGGGAAAGTCATAGTCATATATTTAAACCTAAATATGCTTCGTCATAGTCGCTCAACTATCTTAATTGAAATATCTTGTCGCCACCCTCGAAATATATACCGTTTAGGAGTTCCGGTGGCCATCTGTGGTCTTCATCATCAGTTCCACTTCACCAAATAGGGCTTTCCAAGACCAAATACACGAGTTACAATGAAAAATACCAAAATCGCTATAGGTGTGCCTATACATTTTGAAGAGTTTCGTCGATTCCTCATGGATTCCATCATCGGATCTTCATTTTGATAAGAATGAGACCAAACAGGAAGCACCAGCTTTCAAATAAACAAAGAATCATCAAAATCGGTTCACCCAGTTGAAAGTTCTGAAGTAACAAACATAAAAAAAACAGACGAACCTCCTCCTTTTTTGAAGTCGGTTAAAAATAATAAAGAACGGAAACATACTATTAATTTTGCCTTTTGTATATTAATTGTATTCTTTTGTGCAATAAAGATTAGATAAATACTTAAGACCTAGTTTTTAATAACAACAACATATTCAAACATCGTGGAAATCGAACTTGATTCAGGGGTGAGCGTCGTTATCACCCGAAACTATTCTGTATTGAAAAATATTGACAGCTACGCGATTTAGACGTAGATTCACAATTCATTATCAAATCAAATCAAAATAATTTATTTGTCAGAATACAGTATTATAAGGTGTTATAATTATTTTTGCACTTGTATTCAGCATGCAAGCAGCGTACAAATGTTAGTCGTAGGTATATTCAAATTCTATTTTATAATTTACATTACTAATTTATAAATAAAATTTATTATGGTCAATATCATCATTTAAAGTATTTGATTTCATAATTTCTTTAAAATTTACGTAATCCTTGACACTGTAGAAACATTTCTCCATCAATGATTTTGTTAACTGACATTTAAATCTATTTCCCGACAAAATTCTTAAATTCTCTGGTAAATTATTAAAAATTACTATGCTCATATTAAATATGTTTCTTTTATAGATATCTTTAGGACATGGGGGTCTATACAAAAGAGACATGATATGTGCTCTTGTCTTCCACGGTATGACTTCACTGCGTTTCTTAAAGTACGCTGGGTGGGAGTTGACAAAAACACATACGTCCCTAATGTATAAACATGGCAGAGGTAAAATATTTAGTTTCCTAAATAGTGGCACACAACTGTCGTCCCACCAAGCATTACAAATTACCCTTACACATTTTTTTTGAATTTTGAATACTCTATCAATTGCTGCCGAGTTTCCCCATATTAAGCCATAGCTGAGCACAGAGGAAACATAACCGTGGTATGCCGTTAGAGCAGCTTCTGTGGAGACAGTCTCTCTCACTCTTTTCAGGGCAAACACAAAACGATTTAACTTATTACATACATTATCAATTTGCGTTTTCCAATTAAGGTGTTTATCTATAAATATGCCAAGAAATTTCATTTCGTCTTCTTCGTCCACTATCTCATTTTCATACTTAATTTTTTTAGGTAAAGAATTTGAATTATATGAAGCAAATTGTATACGTTTAGTATTATTAATATTAACATGTGAATCATTTATTTTCATTCAATTAATAATGTCAAATAATCCCTTATTAATATTTAATTCGAAAGTGTAAATCTTCTCACATTTTACCACAAGTGTCGTATCATCAGCAAACAATATGCTTTTTTGTGTAATGGCTTTAGGCAAATCATTGATGTAAAGGAGGAAAAGTAAAGGTCCCAGTATGCTACCTTGTGGAACTCCAGTATTATTGGCTCTAAATTGTGACCTATAAGTCTGCTTTAATATTGCTTTACTTGATCCACCTGATATAGTTTTAATTTCTACAGATTGTTTTCTGTCAGACAAATAACTTCCTATCCATTCGAGCACTTTCCCTCTGATCCCATATACTTCAAGTTTATGTAGAAGTATTAAACTTCCCAATCGACTTTCATACAACCTAGCTCTGCCCTGCGAAGCCAAATAGCAGCATCTCAAATAAAACTCCTGTAGCAATCACAACCTTATTACTAAGAGGCGAGGATTGAATGGCAGTTGAATGTGGGATACTGCTTATTGGGTTAGATTGGGTTAGGTTAGGTTAGGTTTTTTTTTACAGACAGATGATTTAATTAGGATGGTTCTAAAGCGGGCTATATACCTACCATCAGTTTCAAATGCACAGTCGAACTGTTCATTTAAAACGTATGTGTGTAGGCACTGTGAACTGTGCAGTTAAACTCTGCCCTCCTAAATAAAAAGGACGCATGCGTAATTTGTTAGTCAAAGTAAATTAAACCTTAAGTATAATGAAATAAGGTCACTAATACATGCGTGGTTCTATGAGACATACGCCCTTTTTTCTAAGGAGGGCAGAACTGACGATCTAAGTAATGCCTGGCACACACGTTACGAGAAATCGTTGCGATCGCAATGTACCGTTTAAACTGCACCAATAATCGAAACGTGTGTGTGATACAAACTGTAAAAACTGTACAGTTTTTTGGCATAAGAAATATCAAAGCGGGCTACATACCATCAGTTTTAACTGCACAGTTTCAACTGTACAGTTTTATCCAATGAAATTTTGATTACATATTTCTTAGATCGTCAGTTTAACTGCACAGTTCGCAGTGCCTACACACAAACGTTTTAACTGAACAGTTCGACTGTGCAGTTGAAACTGTGCAATTAAAACTGATGGTATGTAGCCCGCTTAATCGAAATTTTATTAGATAAAACTGTACAGTTGAAACTGTGCAGTTAAAACTGATGGTAGGTACGCTTTAGAACCATCCTAATTAAATCATCTGTCTGTATAAAAAACGCGTCTTAATTGGTCTATCCGTTAGCTTCTATGCCACAGAAAGAAACACAAAAACATACTGTATTTGGCTTTCCTTAATTTTCAAACTTCAAACCAATTATTTCCCCCTTTTAATGAACAAATCAAAGCTTACCTCCACAGAGCTGAGATGGTGGACTTGACCTCTCCCTCTAGCGCCCGCAGCCCACTCGAGACGATCTCGTTGTAAATGGACATCCTCTTGTAAGAGTCCCGTCCCTTAGCGTACCTGGAATTGACATGTTAGCTCAGAGGAAACGATAAAAATATGTCGGATGTGTGTATAAACACGCTTAAGTTCGTACAGTCGACTACAAAGAGCATTTCCATTTTTTATCTTGTTGTATTGTCGTAAGATCGAAAAGTGGATACATCTCTTTGTAGCCGACCGTACCGATGAGAGTCCGTTAATGACGATGTCGTTCTTTAGTGAAGATTTTTCATTCAGGGGCCCTAATATGGCACCGTTTATCGCGTGACAAAGTGTGGATAAGGCATCCGTCACCTTCTGACACATAAATAACTATGAGAGTGACGGACCCACATTTGACGAGCGATATAGATGCATCCATACTAGGCCCGTTGAAGTATGAAAAAAGAACGAGTTAATTGTACTTAAATGTGTCTAGCGGTTAGTTTGCGTGGAATGAATTCAAATAAATTTGAATGAATACTCAAATAACTACATCATGTCAGCCGAAAGACTTCCACTGCTGGACATAGGCCTCCCCCAAGGCTCTCCACTCAGACCGATCTTGTGCTTTTCGCATCCACCGCTTTCCCGCGATCTTTACAAGGTCGTCACTCCATCTTGTTGGAGGCCTACCTACAGCTCGTCTCCCGGTCCGCGGACGCCACTCAAGAACCTTCTGACCCCATCGGCCATCAGTCCTGCGAGCAATGTGCCCCGCCCACTGCCACTTAAGTTTGGCTATTCTTCGGGCTATGTCGGTAACCTTAGTTCTACTGCGGATATCATCATTTCTGATTCTATCACGCAGAGAAACCCCGAGCATAGCCCTCTCCATAGCCCTCTGAGTGACTTTGAGCTTCCTTATAAGGCCCATTGTTAGCGCCCACGTCTCAGATCCGTAAGTCATCACTGGCAACACTACACTAGGGATAATAATATATCTATTCCACAATTTTACCCTCGAGTAAACCAGTGGTTATAGCTATACCCTGAATGACTAAAATCAAATGTAAAGTTAATAATGAACGAATGTATTACCCGGTAAAAAAATAATGCTGTACAACGGAACGATGTCAAAGCTTCAGTCATGTCAACTTACTTTTATCGTATTATTTAAGACTGGAAAATAACTCCCAGAAATGTGTTGAGTTGATATGACAGCTATGACAGCACAGAACAAGATATGGACGCCATTACATAATTCTTGGAATAACTCTGTTATAACGCGACACAGAGTACCTACTACCTATAGTAACTATTCCCGAATAGGTTCACTATTCTTAGAATTATTTTTGGTAAAATGTTGATTTACTCCCGATTAACTGGCGATTTACTCTTAGAATTAAATTTTCTCTCGTTTGGTCGAATCCGCCTAATTAACTATAATTTTAAGTAAAAGGAAGAAAATAAGTCAATCGTGATACACGTCACTTTATAAAATCAAAACTCACTTTTCAATGTGTTACTTTAATCTGATCCCCTATTTCACTATCCTAGCAGTGACTGGTGACAGGTCACATTTCAGTGTACATGGCGCAGCTGACACGAATCCCATTGATGTGAAAGCTTGCTAACTTTGCAATGTATAGCGAATAGTACCTGTCACCTGTCACCTATCATTGTCAATATGGTGAAATACGGGGCTGGTGCCAAGCGGTTGTGTGTGCCAACCTTTAAAAAGGCTTCCATACTTTTTGTGTTGTTAGTAAGTAATGTAATAAAGCTACAAAATCAACATTTCACGACGAAGAAACCTCTCGAATGAAATTAAATGAAAACATACTAAGAGCATACTTTTCATTTCCTCTACCATTTTAATTAACTTGTTTTGTTATCTTTGTTGTTTTCCAGTGTGGGGTGAAATGAGTAGCATAGAGGCATTCCATCTTAGTCTTCAGGTTGACAACGAATTTGCGATCTTAAGATTGTAGCCTTGAGAATGCATGTGTCTATTGGGACACAAATTCCACTTAAGGCGGCGTCCTAGGTGAGCGAATTCCACGCGAATGCGATGCGGAGCGACGCGGCGTGAAATAAACAAACAGTCGATAGCTATTGATCAATACAGGCGCGGGGTGCTGGCGGCGCGGCGCGAAACGAAGCGAACGCGATCAAATGCTTCGATATTTTTCGCGCGAAGCGACGCAGCGTCTGTTGTCGGTGGCGGAGGTAGTCCCGTGGCGGCGCGATTTGCGCGCACGTAGGACAAGGCCGCCGCGTCGCACCTCTTCGCATTGAAATCGCGTGTCACCGCATCGGATCGCTTCGCAATTCTGTTCGCTTTGAATAGCCCACGTAGGAAGAACACTTAGCATCAGATGGTATGTATGTTCGTTTGCCTTCTCCATGATTATGACAGATGTAGTTCATAATCTAACGATATTTTGACATAGAACTGTGTCACAGTGACATTATGATTCAAGTCGTAAGAAGTGTCAAAAAAATTGTTTTATAATGTCACTGTGACACAGTTCCATGGTGGGTCAAGGTTTCATTGGGTTGAGAGTACCTACAAACGAATAAAATAACAATAAACAAAGTAAACATATCCCAGACTATGGCCTCTCTCTGGGGGCCTAGTCAATTTGCATAACGCTGAAGTTAGTGATCATCGAATAATCGACAAAACGGGTTGCCTTTGTTTCGGTTAAATATGTTTGCCAAATTAAAATAAATATCAGGGCACAATGTCACACCAATTGACCTAGTCCCAAACTAAGCTCTAGGCTTGTACTATGGTTACTAGACAACGATATAAATACTTATATAGATAAATATATACTTAAATACATGGAAAACTGACTGACTCAGGAATTAATATTCGCGCTCATCACACAAATATCTGCCCTCACCGGGATTTGAACCCAGGACCGCTAGCTTCGTAGGCAGCGTCACTACCAACTAGGCCAGCGCGTCGTCAATTTGTATCGTTTCCCAACCATTTCATTTTCCAACCCGCTTTGTTTTCTGTAACAGTAAATATTTCAGGATTTTATAAAAACTAACCTAACCTAACCTATAGGGTTCTACACTATGGTACTGAAATAAATCCTGAAATATTTACAGTTACTGGAAAAAAATGCGTAGGCAAATAAAACGTTTGGGAAACGACACATTTTGGCAAACATATTTTACGCTAAAGGGCAGGCTCCCCGACAAAATGTATAGTAAAAAGGATATAAGCCGACTAAACTTGTACTCAAAAAGGGTATTATCTTATCTTATCTTATACATAGACGGAGTATACTGGACTTAAACCCTTTTGCAATTGATCTTCAGAAGACTTATTCCCTTTTCCACTAGGACCCCCGTAAGCTGGTGTTAGATCGCTCGATCGCTTAATGTCAACTCCACACATTTCGAGACGATAGAAAATAGAAAGGTTAGCGGCGTTTGCATCTTGGCTACGCCTTTTGTAAACTCCTTAGAAAAAAGGGCGCATGTCTCATAGAACCGCGTATGTATAAGGGACCTTATTTCTTAAGATTGAACGTTAAATTTACTTTGAGTATCAAATTGCGCATGCGTCCTTTTTATTTAGAAGGGCAGTATGGACCGTTCAACATTCTATATTGGAGTTTTGTATACAACATGCAAGAGGGGCTTTACTTAAGCGTTTTAGCTGTACTATAGATTATCGCTTAATACTGACGTGATAAATATTGGTACACTTTAGTATCGTAAAGCGTCAGGTGAATTTGTTATTAAATTAGAAGTAACAAAGAACTTAAGTAGGTATGTAGATATCTATTTAAAAGTACTTAGATTAGAAGTAACGAGGTCCTTAAGTCTGTTAATACTTATGATGCTTACTACACTATAAATAAACTAGTAATTCGCCCGAACAGAGTATTTCACTTGTCCATAACTACTCTTCTATCAAATTTCTCACTTCTACTAAATCATGATAATTAAGTTATCGTGAAACAAACATACAAACATACGAAAGTCCATTGAGTGGAATTTAAGTCCTCACTTCGTTCAGTCAGAGTGGCCCTAGACAAGATAGAGCGCTAATGTCTATTCCATATATTATATCAGTTTTCGAAAATCGTTTACGTTATCGTTAAGCATCTTGTCTAACGCAACTGACATTCAAACGTACCTACTTAGTACTTTTTTTTTGTTTTTCTAACTCAGACAATTGTGGAAGTTCGTAAAGTCAACAGCATAAATAAGTGATCATTTATGTACCTTGTCGCTTTCAATCGTTTCACAATTTTGTATGACATTTCAAACACGACGTTAAAGTGACAAGGTACATAAATGATCACTTATTTATGATGTTGACTGTACATAATAATGGATGTTTGAATGTTTGTGTTTCAATGACGTCTAAACGAAAAAAACAGATTCTTCCTATCCTAAAAATAGGACAGCCAGGTTTGTTTTTTAGGGTTTTGTACACAAAGGGTAAAAACGGGACCCTGTTACTAAGACTCCACCGTCCGTCTGTCTGTCACCAGGCTGTATCTCATGAACCGTGATAGCCAGACACTCAAAATTTTCACAGATCATGCATTTCTGTTGCCGCTATAACAGCAAATACTAATAACAGAATAAATTAAATATTTAAGTGGGGCTCCCATACAACAAACGTGATTTTTTTTGCTCTTTATTTATAATGGCAACTGGTATAGTGTCTAATGTTGTATTAGAAAATGATACGGGACCCTTCGTGCGCGAGTCCGTCTCGCACTTGGCTGGTTTTTATATAAAAGATTTACTATTTTACCTACCAGAAGCAGAATCCTTGTTGATGATGAATTAAATAATGGGACAATATTTGAATGGTGTAAAAAAACACTTAGGCTAACGCGGAAAAAGGTGCTTTTCCACCGGCAAGGAAAGGTTTATTGGCTTGAAGTGATTTAAAATTCGTTTGGCAACAATTCAATTTCTTCCTAGCGCATTTCCTGTGGAAAAAAACTGGATTGACGACGCTAAACAAGACGAGAATTAATGTTTGTTGTTGTAATTGAATTGTATTGTTGATACAAACTATGTTTTTTAAATGTACACTTGCTCGAGTAAGCTAGCCTTTTCTTTACAATATTAATCACGAGAATGAGATAGCTAATAGTGGTAATTTTTGATGAAAATAGGCCCGTCAGACTTCAAATGTCCCCTGGCCTTGTGTCGTAAGCCGGTACAAAAGCACTTTTAGTAGGAGATCCGAATAGGAGACGATTTGCACCGGGCTGTTTATTCGATAAAAAGTATTTTATACCAAATTTAATATGCTAAGTAATATATAGCGAATAGGTAGGCTGAAAAATTTCAGTCCAGTACATAATTAATTAAAAATTTAAAAATTAACTTTGTTTTAAAAAATTACTATAGCTTGTTTAATAGACAAATTACATACCAATAAAAAGTATGAAGCCTATAGAATATGCAAACGTTAGGTTAACTATTTTTTCCCCGTCTAAATATTGGGTAGGCAGATATAAACAGGTAAGTCTGTAATAATAATTTGCACTAAACCTAACGTTTGCATATTCTATAGATTTCATACTTTCGATTATTATGTAATTTGTGTATTAAAAACAAGCATAATTATGCAACTTTAAAAAAAGTTCATTTTTAATAAAAAAATTAATGATATAAGTACTGGACTGAATTTTTTCAGCCTACCTATTCGCCACATATTATTTAGCGTATTAAATTTGGTATAAAATACTTTTCATCGAATAAACAGTCCGGTGCAAATCGTCTCCTATTCGGATCTTAGACCATTTAGGCCCTCAAAATATCATTTCTTTGACAATGTTTTGCATTTATGTAAAATATTTTGCTAAGTAACTTCTGAAATACCATGAGTTAAATTGAACTGGGAACCGTAGTCTTGCATCCTAACAGATTAAAAAAAAATAGATTTATGGTCATGCATGGCATCAAACTTTTCGCTTCGATATGCCTTTTGGCTAAGTCTACTAATATCTCTTTCTACCAATTATGGTACATGTCTTAGTATCAAAAACTGCATCATTTAGGGCTTGTTGTTTGATCAGTAATAGTTAACTCAACTAAATGTTAAAATTCGAAAACAGAAACGAAAATTTGACACATTTCCTCGAGATTTAACTATTAGTTACGGTCTTTCACGATTAGTTAGTTAACTACTGATCAAACAACAGGCCTTTAGGGCTGATTTTGACCAGTAGTTAACTGAACTCATAGTTAAAAATCGTAAAAAATTGTTATATATGACCCTTACTTTCCGATACTAAGTTTAAAAAAACTTAACGGTTACCTGTACAAAATAAACACAATCTTATGTTTTTCGATGAATTTCCAGGGAACAGCGGCTTCAGCGCATCATCAAAAAGTCATGGAATGGATTCTCTTTACTCATCGTTTCTACTTTATCACAAACGGAAATTCTGGTTTGTTTGTAGACACGTGTAAATATTCAGACTTAATGTAACCACGGTCATGCGCCTTTAAATTAAAAACTGATTGTGAAGCGTTCCCGTTCCACAACTTTTTCGACGATACGCCAAAGCCGCTGTTACTAACTCTTACTAGAGTTTCCGGGCGTTGTTCCCGGAAATTCTAGTACTTAAAAGTTAGTAGCTTAGGCGGATTATTGAAAAAGTCGTAGAACGGGAACTTTTAACACTATATTGGTGGAGCGTGACCATAGCCGCATTAGCAGTAGTTGGAATAGGTGATTTCTTCCCGAGCTGGAAGGCCCCCGAGTATTCAGTTCCGGAGCGCCTTTAACGGAGAAGGGAAAAAACTCTATCGAAGCCCGTAAGCGCAAACGCCGATAGACGAGTTAGCTGATAGAATACCACTCCCGCGACCTCGTCCAAGGTAGGAGAAGGAACACCCCCCCGGTCCCTTTGTATCCATAATGGATTTCCCTTGAGAAAAAAAGGTAGGTAGAGGTAATTAACCTCGTAAGGCCCACCATACTACAAACAGGGAGTTTTTTGTGAATGGGACTTTGAATCTACCATCAACGCAATAAAGTTCAATTACGTTTGTTCGATAATGACATTTTCAGTTTAAGAACATAGGAATATAAACCTTATTCACATTGCAACACAGTTCAAATTATATTGCCTTGATTATGTACATTCTATCGCACACTGGGCCTTACGAGGTTAAGGACGTAAGGCTAGATTGTCGCTCGATGCTTTTTTTTTTCATATTATATATCTAGTGGTGGTAGGACCTTGTGCAGGGTTGGTCCAGATCACTACCACCATCTTATATTAACCTACCGTCAAGCAGCAGTGATCGTATTGTTGTGTTCCGGTTTTCGGATAAGACAAATATTTAAATTAAAAATAAATCATCGTAGCTTAACTCGGCATAGTATCTACTGGGTGGGTTGACGCAAAGTACGGCAGAGAAGAAAATATGTTATCTGTTTTAATTCTTTGTTTATTGTAAACCGTGTCAATCTTTTTTTCTTTTTTTTTTATTACTAGCCTATAAAGGTTGGCAGCGCTTTCGCAGTATTAGGATTGCAGTCTTATGATTTTAATCTTGAGGATGTCATTTCGAGCCTCTTGGAAGGGCTCGAGTATAACGACTTATATACCAGAAATAAGTATTCAATAAAAAATATCAATATTTTCCCCGTTGTAAATACCATACATATGTTACTTTTACTTGCAAACGTTAAGTAAAAAAACACTTGATTTATCTCCACTTAAAACTATTCCCATGTCTACAAACAGAACCGAAGAGGTATCGTTTTAAAGTTAGTAGAAACGATCAGAAGTTTCCGTTGCACGAGTTCTTCGGCAATTCGGTTCGAAAATAGTCATACGAGTAGTTACAGTCGTGGAACGAAAAAGTACGTCGCTTTTGGAACTTAACAGCAAATCGAAAATGAAAAGCGACGTTATCATTTCGCGACTGTATAAAGGTGGGCTTATCCCTTTGAGGGATTTCACACACTTTGTTAGATAGATAGATAGATAGATAGATAAAAATCTTTATTCACATATTACGCCATGACAAATAGAAACACGTTTACATAATTAAGATAAAGTAAAAAGAAAAAAAAAAGAAAAACATTAAAAGCTTAAACTATAACTAGAACTACAACTAAAATTAAGATGCGTGATTCAGATGTCACAGCATAGCAATGAAAGGGCGCCGACTCAGCATGTGCTGCGCGCATTGCTGCGGCAGCGCTGATATTCTGCCGGGACCCGGCGAAGTGAGACGCACTCAGTCACTAACTAGCCAACTCCGTTAATCTCTAGCCGTGTTTAACAATCACTTTCTATGTGTCAAAATTTAACAAACCAATTCACTTAAGCCTATTTTACACATTTAAATTAACCTAGGTAAGTAGAAGCTTTGTTAGGCATTGTTGTATTTATCATTTATCATTTGTAACAGTACTTACGTATTACTCGACGCGTCCTCTCGCAAATGGCTGCATGTAATTGAAATTAGAAATACAATACAATGACAACTACCTATATTTATTCCACATTGTATTAGCTCATCTCGCTCTGTTATTGTAATAATATTGTTGATTATGATAGCTCTTATTCACTTAACGGTAAGAACTGATAATATCAACAGTGTGATTAAAATATCGAAGCAAGATAGGTAAAACCAATTAACATAGAAATAACTTCATATATGTATAAGAAGCAAGCTTTAAAAAACCCGACTGTTGCTAACCGACTTTAAATCGTTATAAATCCTAAATGATCGTTCAAAATAAAAAATGATGAATAAAACCTAAAGATGATTTTTAAATACCTATTCAATGATAACCCACTTGTCATAGTCCGTCGTTTTTTTTTTTCTTTTTTTAAATATGGCGTCTAGTGGCCGCCATATTGATTTTTGATAACTTTTAACTTGAGTGACATTCACAAGGTAAATTCAAATCGATTGACATAAGAATCATTAAAATCGTTACACACGTTTTATTTCTAGAGCGCCACAAAGGAACAAACATACATTATAGGCTGATAAACACATTACCCTCCTCCTTCGGCAGTCGGGTAAAAAGCCCCAGAGCCTCTATTCCACTGAGTAAAACAGTGTTGCTTTTAACGTATTATGTTATTATTTTCAAGTCGGCCGCCATTATTGTGAAGTAAATAAGGCTATCGTTACGTTCACAATACGATAACACAAGATGCACTACGCTAACTAACGTTTCTATTCGATTCGTTTTTAAACCAATCGCGTCACTGGTAAACCACGTGACTTTTCGTATCACGTCATCTTCCAGTGGCGGCTGAGTTAAAAACATTACCATAACAGAGTTGTAGGACCTTGTGCAGGGTCCATCCGGATCGTTACCACAATATTATACATTATCATCATCATCATCATCATCATCACCATCATCAGCCTATATTAGTCCACTGCTGAACATAGGCCTCTCCCATTGCACGCCAACGAGCACGATCCGTGGGCACTCTCATCCAGCTCTTGCTTGCACTCTGCTCCACCTAGTCTGAGGGCGTCCTACACTACGTTTGCCGATTCGCGGTCTCCACTCAAGAACCATTGATCTTATCCATTAACCTACCGCCAAACAGCAGTGTTGGCATTGTTGTGTTCCGGTTTGGGGATAAGACAGCCGGTGAAATGACTAGCATAGAGGCATTCCATCTTAGTCCTCAGGGTTTTCAACGCATTTGCAGTCTCGTGAATGCGAATGTCTATGGGCCACAGTTTCCACTTAACATCGGGTGACCTGTGTGCTCGTTTGCTTCCCGATGCCATAAAAAAAAACAGAGGGCCCTGCCAAGGTGCACTACGCTAACTAGCGTTTCTATTCGATTCGTTTTTTGTTTTTAGACCAATCGCGTCACTGGTAGACCACATGACTTTTCGTATCATGTCATCTCCCAGTGACGCGATTGGTTTAAAAACGAATCGAATAGGAACGCCAGTTAGCGTAATGCATCTTGGCAGGGCTCTCAGGCTAACTAGATTTTCTATTCGATCCGTTTTTAAACCAATCGCGTCACTGGTAGACCACGTGACTTTTCGTATCACATCATCTCCCAGTGACGCGATTGGTTAAAAACGAATCGAATAGAAACGCCAATTAGCGTAGTGCATCTTGGCAGGGCCCTCGCACAAGATTCCATATCTTTTTTATCGACTAGAATTACATAAAGGCCCAGGATGCAATCGGCGAATGTTAATCGTTATCGAAAATGTATAAGCTGTCGGACTGTCGCTTCGAGCGCTTATGTAAATTCCATGCATTCTGACAGTTTTCGAAAATTATTTACGTTGGCGTTATGCATTTGGTTTGATCACAAACTCCAATATGTCCTTGAAATTTGGTATACGAATTTAAAACTTAAATAGATCAAATTAAGTTTCAAATTATAAACCTTATTTCTAACTGAATTTGATTGAGATTCCATTCAGTGGCGTCAGAGATAAAGGTTTTCTATAACTTGACGTTACTTTGACTTATCTTGACACGGGCATTAAATCCGGATCAGTTTTATAAACACAGCCAAGGAGCAAACAAATCAAGTACCAATTTCACCAAACGATGTTAACCACTTAACAGACGATTAGAGCGTTAACAGCTGTCAAAATGTATGAAGTAACAGTCGATTAACATTGATTACATTTAACATCGTTTGGTGAAATTGGTACTAAGCCATTAAGATGAAATTGCACGCAAAGCCCAGTAGTAGCGCCTTCATTATGTACTATTATTGTGTTTTCTAATAAACTAAAGTATATTGTGAAGTCGAAGGATGGTTTTTTGTAGTACAAATGAATACACAATGTAAATCATATAACTGGACATACTGCACGTTCGGTGCCGTCGATCAAAAGTTGGTAATGTTGATTAAATCTCGGCACAGCAATCTTATGGCAAAGAGGTATTTAGGCAACTTTGTGCAGGTTTCGCGTTATTTCTTGTAGTACATTATAATTTATAGGTATGTATTTTCTGAAATATATTTTTCTAAGATTAAATTTGAGTAATAAATAAGCAAGAAAATTAAAAACTTAGGTTAACACTCTAAATAAATATAAAATTATTATTGTCCTTTCTCCAATATTCAAGCTGACAATAGATTTGATACTCGGGACGAAAACTTACATTTGTCATGTTTTAACGTTACGATAACTCTTATGTATGTGTCAGTAATGGCTGCTGAGTTAAAAATGCCAGCATTCACTTCTAAACTTTGCCAGAGTCAGCATTGACTTCTAAACTTGCAGGTAAACTAGTTCGATTATGGATGATTAAATAATTGATTATCAAAATATTAATTGGCTTACAGCGACAAGGTTCTATAGTAGCTCAAAACTTAATATTCGTGACCTCACACCCTGGACCGTTGTCAAACGCCAGGCGATATCGTTGGAACGATTAATGAGAAACTTGATCATTCGTTTGTGTTGTTAACGAAATAAACGCCTCATTTTAGTTAAATTACCGCAAAATTAACGAAAATATGGAGCGAAAGTTTGAACGTGTCCAGAAATATCAGTGGTACATTTATAACATACGCTGCAGATAGGAGAGCTGTCTGAACACGACATTATCTCAACTGGCCAAGAGCCGAGTGCATGATATCTATTTTTTTATGGTATCGAGAAGGCAAACGAGCGCACAGTCTACCTGATGGTAAGTCAGATCTGTGACCCGTAGATTACATTTACAAAACTACAATGTTAAGACTGTAATCCTAAGACCGCAAATGTGTTGCCAACCCTGAGGACAAAGATGGAATGTAATTTCCGCTTTTAATAAATCAAAATATATATTTTAAATATATTTCCTGGTAAAATACCTCTTTGCCGGTATGTTAATCAAATTATGGCTGTAAATATTTAATGTTTAATTTAGCATACTTAAGCCAAAGTATTCCATAGTGTATTATAGTCAAAAATTATAAAATTAAATTTATTACGACAGCAAGAGCATATTTTGTTCCTAAATGTGAGATGTTTTGTATATTTTCAATAATTTATTTATAAATTTAATTAGTGTATCGTTGCCTAGTACCCATAGATAAAGCCTAGAACTTAGTTTGGGACTATATGCCATTTGTGTAAGATTGATCCTTTTCTTATCTGTGTAAATATCTATGTATGGATAGCAAAAAAAATCTGTATTTTAATTCAAATAGAATAAATACAAATACATAAATTATAATAAGTATATTTAAAGAAATATTCTTTACACAAGGGCATATATTATATGTCAGTTAAAGAAGCGGCAATCAATTTAAAAAACCTTACAGGCCGTTTAACTACAAAATACATATGAATGTAATGAAATAACAGTTTTTCATAATAAATCATGCACCTAGCTCTTGGTCTATAACAGCTGTATTAACCTTTACAAGTATATTTAACCCTCGTTGAATTTCGAATATGTAAATATCTCTCCACATTTACATTGAGCATATATTGCTCATTATAATTTACAAGGCATAATATTCAACGTATATACCGCAGGCATGGACTGCTCATTATGTGTTGGGACGCCCCCGTAGCACCGGAGGCGCTCAGTTAAAAATGTCTGAAATTTCGTTTGATATTTGAGTTACAATAATAAAAGACTCTTGTCAAAACACCATTGCAAAGATCTACGCGTATGTTAAACCTATTTTAGTTGAGTACCTATTCTTGCTCCTTTTCTGTTAAATTGAAATATCCCAATGATAGATAAGGCCGGAGCATGTTTACAGCACGCTTTAGCTATAGAGAGTTAGGGTCGTATTAGGGGCAGTTAAAAGCTACCTAGTGAAAGGGATACAACTATAGGCTGCGGTTCCACTGAGGCGGAGCTGTGCCAATATTAACCAATAGAATTCGCATGCGGTCACGTCGAGCGCGCACTTTAGTTTAGATTCTATTGGTTAATATTGGCACAGCTCCGCTCCACTCCGCTCATCTCCGCCTCAGTGGAGCCGCAGCCTAGGAGTATATTTTTGTTTTTCCTTTAAATGAGACTTGTCAGATTTTGATAGCTTATGATACGGCCTCTGAAGAGAGTGTACATCTGTACAGTAGGTTTGATCAGTTTCTTAATAGCGCTCCGCAATCTTCGTTTTTTTTATTGTAGATAAATAAGTCCTCTATTTTAAAAAGTTATGGATGAGATTTTACTCATTGAATAACGTACTTATGATATCAGTTTAAAGTTTTCTGATACCTATCTGATATATTTACGGAATAATCGCCTGGCTACACTTAACGATTACACCCTGTATAAGACAATAACTGAAAAAATAACAAATGAAAATTTAAATTCAAACTAAAACTAAGCATAAACATATTAACAAGAACTAACATAGGTATTATAATCTTTTCATCTTTAATGCACTAAAAGTGATTGATGATGCCATTGTATTGAAAATTTTATTTCAATGAACTTCAGTTGGAATTTATTAATCATTCAAAATTCAAAATCAAAATCAAAATATTTATTCAGTAAATTGGCCACATACGGGCTCTTTTACAGGTCGGTAAAATCTACCAGCGCTTCGGACAAGGCCATCATTGCGGAGAAGAATCACCGCAAGAAACTACAGCAGAAGGTCATTTTTTCAAACATAAAATACAATAATACTTAAAAGTAAGTTATATAGGCAATAAAACAACAAATATAAATTATTATAACTAGCACAAATAAAACAATACAAATGTAAAAATTAAAAACATTACAAATGTATTCAAAATTCATTGTTACCTATTATCAAGCGAAATTCCCCGCCCTTACCCTGAATCAGGAACACAATACGTTATATTCCACATTGTTTAAACATTACTCACATCCCGATGTTTTCAATCTTCATTCTTCACAAAAATCGTTTTATACAGCGCCAAAAGGGAACAAAAAAAAACAGAATTTCCCCTGGGCTGATTGCTTTTCGTGAACATCTGCTGATCGCAGAACAAAAATCGAGATCTCTGTAGAAAATAAAAAGCACTCTCATTATTAGACATAGTACTCATGATTACCTTTTCAGGGTTCCGTAACCTGAGGGGCTCCCTCCGGACCATATTAGCCTATGCTAGTGTTTCATTTTTCACACTTCTAATTTTTTTATGAATTTGCCCGAATTCTTGGCGGACTTATCTAAAAGACTAGAATTTAAAATTGTAATAAAATTTGTTGGTATTTAAGGGTTGCACATCTTGACAACATTTTGAATCAGTTTTCATGATGCGATTCACGGAAGCCGCAACAGGCGGAATAAATGGTGATGTATGGTGGTTAATGATCGGCGACCGGTAGCAGTTTATGTCACTTTAACGTCAAACGTAATGACTGATGAACGTAAACGTAAACGTAATGTCTGTGTTGTTAAAAATAAAACCATAATTATATATTAATAAAAACTCACGTTTTTTTTTTAAAGTTAATTTTTTTTCTATGTTTGATATTGTCAATCGATTCCTTTTAACATTATGATCCAATTACATAAAATGACATTTCTACATCAACAGATGTGAGAGGTGCGTAGTTGTAAACTGATATTTCATCATTTACGACATGTTAAAACGTCGATGATAAAACTGCATACATTTTGGATATAAATTGTGCACGAAATTTAAATAGAATCATAATCCATGTTATACTATCGTCAAAAAATTTCTACCGGTCGCCGATCATTTAATGATGGTCAATATCATTCGTTTTTGACATAGGTTGTCAGAAAAGTTAGTTATTGTTTGTTGTTTTATGAAAGATAATAAACATTGAAACTCTGCTATCTATATATGTATATTGTCCTATCACTATGAAATAAGACACTTTACTTTTAATTTATTACATTATATTTTTTACATTATAAAGTGTTTGTCATCATTAGAGTAAGCGAAGTCTGTAAAAAATAAGCCTTCTTTGTAATTTGTGCTATGGATTTATTTGTTTTAATAAAGTCAAATAACAAAACGAACTCGTACCTTTCTACGCTCGTACCTAACTACCTTAGGGTGCGGCTCCACTGAGGCGGAGACGAGCGGAGCGGTGCGGAGCTGTGCCAATATTAACCAATAGAATGTGCATGCGGTCACGTGGAGCTCGCCTTGCGCACGTTAGTTTAGATTCTATTGGTTAATATCGGCACAGCTCCGCACCGCTCCGCGCGTCTCCGCCTCAGTGGAGCCGCAGCTTTACGTGCCTAAGCGCACAGTGAGGCTAAACAAGTTGCTTAACGCTAACGTAAACGATATTCGAAAACTGTCATTTATGACATTGACGCAAACGCTCGACGCGACCGTCTGACAGCTTACGTACATACACATACATAATCTCACGCCTTCGTGCCCAGAGTGGGGTAGGCAGAGCTACAGAATTACAAACATCTCTAAAAACTTGTTGATAATTCTATAACCACAATTTGCACAATTAGGCTAAGATGTTTACCAGCGTATTAGTGACAGGTTGCAAGCCCATCGCCTAACAGTACTACAAGCCTTTATTCCCTTAGTCGTCTCTTACGACATCCACGGGAAGACATGGAGTGGCACTATTCTAACTCGGCAACCACACGAGGCCAGCTTACGTCAATCCTACAAATTTTGAATAACGATAACGAACGCCGAATGCATCTTGTCTAGGGCCTCTGGTAGGTAATTTTAACTACCCCGTTAATACATTATCGTCGAGTAAAAAAAAAGAATTGTTATTGAATAACACGGTGGATCTAAAGCGACACATTCTCATTTCCTCGATGCTTCTCTACCTACCATGAATTACAATTACCGTACTCGCCTGCGAGTCAACTCTGTCCTTCGCACTCTATAAGGTGACTCTAAATGGTGTGAGGGACAGGAGCATTCGACTCGCTAGCGAGCACGGTAATTGTAACTCATGGTAAGGGTACTGTTGTTACCTAAAAGCAGCATTATTTAAAGGCGGCTGACAGTCGGCGAGAAATGAGAGCATTTAAGATCATTCTTTGCAGTTCATTATGTGCCGTGTATTTTAAAACAACTGCCGTTTAAATAATTGTGATCCTAAAATATGGCGAGGTTTTTTATTTTTCTGGTCAGGCTATATAGTCATAAAAATTGGAAAGCATAATGCTTAATAATTATAACTTTAATGATCCATAATTTATTATAATTTTCTAAAATTATAAATTTGATACCTATAACGTTCAAAGACATATTAATAATTATTCAGAAATATGTTTGGGCATATATTATTATATAAGTCATAATTTTTCTCAAACATGCTCGGAAAGTATGGCATTTCTTTTGGAAATTAAAGACGCGAAGTTCCTCATTTTCCTCCTAGGAGTAAAATAAACGTTTGAAAACACTTTCCGCCCATGTCCATTTTTTTTTAAAGTACTGTCAAATACATGCACAACAGAAAGGACCGAGCAAAAAATCCGATACAGCCGAGGTAACCGTTCGGTTTTTAGCAAAGTGCCCATGTTTTTCTATTTTTTAATTTTCTTCTAAAATGTCTATGGTTAGAAAAAATAATTTGAAAACAAATACTTATTGATATTTAAATCGTAAAACTTGTTGTGTGCAAAATACTTGTTAAAATGAGTCCGAGTGATGAAAGTAGCGAGGAAATAGGTTACCACACCGCCTATTTTGAAAAATGAAGTCGCCTCGGCTAGGCAAAACCTACGTCCTGCTAAATCGAGAGAAACATTATGATAGATATTACAGCCAATTTATGCTACGAAGGACAAGCAAGAATGAGAATAGCTTTTCTGAAGATTTGATTGCATATTTCAGCTTAGTTAGCAATCTAAGAACAAGAAGCCGTCAGCATTTTGTGTCACTCAAGTTCAACAGATAAACATAAAATGTTCCCGGAAAACGCAGAACGTTTTCGTTTTCAAATTGTCCTATTGTGCGATCCGTGATTTGTCGGTTTTTCGGGCACGCATCAAAAGGAATCGCCAGGTAACCTATCGCAACCTCGAATTTTTTTTGACCGAATTTTATTTGACCGAAAGCGTTTCGTTTCTTAACGTTTCTCCGATGGCACGATTCGTATTTTTTTTATTTCACTACTTGCCAGTAAGTAAACATATCTTAAGTCCGAGCAACTTTTCTCTTTGTTGTCACTTGCCCTATGTATTGTTACGCATTTTATTTCAAAGCCTATTTTTCATTTCACCAGTGCTACAACTAGCCTAGTGATCGTTTCGTATTTTGTTTCTTAACCCATTTTTCACTTCATCAATACTACATATAGTTTTCGGTACGTTACGTCAAATATTCATTGCAGACCAGAAAATGTTTGTAATTAGTTTTAACTATTCCGAAAATGCAACGAGCAAAACGAATCAGGGCAGAGCCGACTCGGATAGGTTAGGTTAGAAGGCCAGGGCGGGAGTGACGCCCAGCCCTTCGAGGTTATTTTTTTTCATCTGTCAACAGAACAATGTCGATTTAAAAATAGGTAAACAATTAATAAACCGAGCCGTTACAATGGGCAAATGATACGAAGGTAAAATCAGAAATGGTAAATAGATAAATTGACAAATCATTACATTGCACAACTGTTTGTACGCCGAAACCAGTAATAAGGAATAGATAATTTGTCAAATCGGTAAGAAACCACAACAAGTAATGACTAAATGCAAATATTCGAAGTGATCTTTCGGGCAAACGTAAAAATAACCAAACCATAATTGTCGAAAAATATTTTTCGAACCAAAATTCGGTCAAACATTTTTCGGAGTTCAGATAGGTAACCAATCGCCACGTTGTGCTTTGAGCTGCCCACGCTATCACCGATCATGAATTTCCCGGTGGACAATTAATTAAAAATAAAATGTATTATATAGTTATTGTAGCTACATACTTCGTTTTATTATGATTAATGGTCACACACCATCTTCTTTTCCTCCATTTATTAAATAATAAAGCAGTAACACAACCCACGTCCATTTTTTACGCTTATCGTTCGAAAACTACTACGGGCGATAGTGTGGATGCTTGCACGGTCATCGTGCCAATTATAGACTATCAGACCATCAACAATCATCGCCGATAGTGTAGAGCGCCCACGTAACTTCGATTTTCAAAGTAGAGACTGCGTTCCGAACAGCGCACCAGACCGTCGGAACCAACTGCGAATCAAACTGTCAAGCGCTATTTACAACGATATGTAGCCACAGTTTGGACCGCGATCAAATAATCTAGGATTCCTACCTGCTGTAGTCCAAACGATGCATACACGATTGATGTAAGAGTTAGAATTGCAGTTTAAACTGGCGCGTAGAACCGAACGTTAATATTTATAAAAGTGTTTTCTTCTTTAAAGAACACGTTAGCCCAGTTTCTGGACCCAGATTCAAATTCTGGTAAGGGCAGATATTTGTGTGAAGAGCACGAGTATTTATTTCTGATTTTTAACCGACTTCAAAAAAGGAGGAGGTTCGTCTGTTTTTTTTATGTTTGTTACTTCAGAACTTTCAACTGGGTGAACCGATTTTGATGATTCTTTGTTTATTTGAAAGCTGGTGCTTCCTGTTTGGTCTCATTCTTATCAAAATGAAGATCCGATGGTGGAATCCATGAGGAATCGACGAAACTCTTCAAAATGTATAGGCACACCTATAGCGATTTTGGTATTTTTCATTGTAACTCGTGTATTTGGTCTTGGAAAGCCCTATTTGGTGAAGTGGAACTGATGATGAAGACCACAGATGGCCACCGGAACTCCTAAACGGTATATATTTCGAGGGTGGCGACAAGATATTTCGATTAAGATAGTTGAGCGACTATGACGAAGCATATTTAGGTTTAAATATATGACTATGACTTTACCACGGCGTTGCTTGCGGCGAGATGTTCTATTGTTTTTTATTAATTGAGAAGTGGGAGAATTTACAGAATAATTATTATCACTAAAAAGAATAAAATAAAATAAAAACTACTAAAAACAAAAACCCGCCTTCAAAAAGCAAAAAATAACTTCTTTAAAATGGTAGGTAAATAGGTCAGTCCAACTGAAGTCTGGTTTTGGTTAAAATATTGTTGGAAGCCGACTTCAGTTGGACTGACCTATTTACCTACCATTTTAAAGAAGTTATTTTTTGCTTTTTGAAGGCGGGTTTTTGTTTTTAGTATTTATTTTCCTATACAAGTATGTTTATCGTTGCACAATACCCATAGTACAAGCCTAGACCTTAATTTGGGTGTAGGTCAATTTGTGTGAGATCGTCCTCCGATATTTATTTATTATTGTTAGTTAATAGTTAAGCAACTCGATTTCTAATTCAGATCATTACTAAGATTATAGTCACAGATATAAATACACGTAGATAACTTAAACACCTCAATCTGTATGAAAACCAACCGTGTCACTTTTTGCTACCAAATGATGGGACACACAAAGAGAAGAGAATTTTCCGTTTTCAGCGCCAAATCGATTCAAAGTCGTCACTTTTTTGGGCTATTGCAGTTTGTTATCACGCAGCGAGGCATTTTCTTAATTTTCACGGCCGACCGGATACAACAAAAGGCGCGCGGAACGTCAGTAGCGACGGCCAACCCCGACGCTTGGTCGGGGTTTAAGTCCGGATTCGGACACGCGAAGTAGATGCATTTGCATTATCCATGTGTAATTTATATCTGTGATTATAGTGCATGTATTTTTATTGGTTTGCCCTCATTAAAAAGCCTCATAATAGACACTCTTGCAGGGGCCTTTTCGTAACACACCGCATATTCACAATCGTATGAAATTATATTTCCTCCTTGCACACTCGTTTATATTCTTGGCAAGGAGCTCGGCCACACCGGTCGCTTCAAACGGCCCTGCCAAGATGCATTTCGCTAACTAGCGTTTCTATTCGATTCGTTTTTAAACCATTCGCGTCACCGGTAGATGACGTGATACGAAAAGTCACGTGATCTACCAATGACGCGATTGGTTTAAAAACGAATCGAATAGAAACGATAGTTAGCACAATGCATCTTGGCAGGGCCCTCAGGACAGTTCTGTTTCCCGTCGTAGGGCACTTGCGGGTAAGAACCCGCGTGTCATTAGTTCCACGTATAAGCCAAACTTAACAATGTACAATCCGACGAAACATTTAAACATCAGCTTAGAAAACTTTTATTGAATCCATTATACTCGTACTCCGTGCATATATGAAGCTTAAATTTTAAAAATTATTTATTGTATTATCTATTTATATTTTTTTGTAAAATTGTCATCGGATAAGTAAACATTTATGTTTATTAATGTTGTTTTAATTATTTTAGTGTTGTTTTTGTATTCTTTGATTATTAGTATTTATGTTATTTCGTATTCTCTGACATGCAATGCACTACTAAACGAATGCTAAAGGCATTCCGCGATCTGGATCTTAATAACCATGACGCCTATGATATAAAGTAGGTTGCGTCTGTACTTTGGTCATTTTAAACTTAGGGTCTGTTAAAAATCGTAACTAATAGTTCAATTTCAAGGAAATGTGTCAAATTTTCGATTCCTTTTTCGAATTTTAACAATTAGTTAAGTACTGATCAAACAACAGGCGCTTAATATTTTTTCCTTGAAAGTATTAAACGTGAAAACATGATTTGAAATCAAAACCTCGATATTTTTATTTTTGATGACATTTTTTTCGCATGGTTTTGAGTGAATTTTCGAAAACCTACGATGATTTTTAATTTAGTACTTACGTTACTTATAAATTATTCATTCTAGTGAACCATTTTTCTAATGAACGTGGTTTTACAGTAAACAGGATTTATCTAAATTAATAAATTATCTCCATCTCACGTTCTTCGCGCGGAAGCACATTAAAGCCATCCCTTTTGATTCTTGTGTGGGCGTGGCAACATTATGGCCTCTTTAACACAGAGACGTGTTTTTAACTGTCCGTGTGGATTAGGACTAAAATCCAGCTCAATCTCGCGTGCGCATGGCATTGACATGTTCACTTTGGAACGAGGAATGGTACGGCATTAGGGAATTGACAACAATTCATATGTGCTAAGGTAGTAAAATAAAATACCGTTTATAGATTTTACATTAAGTAAAAAATATTTTTGTTTTTTTTTTATGCAATAGTTTTTTTTATATTTAGGTAAAACAGTAAAAAAAATGGGGTTGTGAATGTTAGGAATACACTTATAGTGCCCTTAGTCCATTTATTATCATAGGAATTGAAAAAATATACAACTGTCATGTCCATTTTTCATCTGTCTGACGGATTACTTGATTGTAACGACGCGTTTTCGATTCTCGTAATACTAATTGTTTTGATATACGCTATTTAAAATGAAAGTAACTAACGGATTTGTAAAAGTGGATAGCCGCAATTTGCCCAAAGTTGACGAATTTATGTTGTTACAGTTGTTATGGTTAACAAGTGACATAACATGACAGTGAGTTCTGTTTAAAGTTACTTTTTTTATTTTATATTATGCTAAGATCACGACATCAGTATTCCTAACTTTGTATATACGGTCTTTTTAATGACTATTTCTCTAATAAATTCTTAATGATGAATTTAAGTTAAATAAAGAAAAACCGAGAAACACGAGTAGTGTAATTTTTAACCAGCTATTATAAATGCGAAAAAAACAAAAATACTTTTTTTTTGGAATGTTGTCAATTCTCGCGGTCCGAATTGTATGTTTAAAGACCCGTCATTATTTCTTAAAACAATTATACTTCAAGCTACTTTAAGTTAAACTCTTCGCAGCAAAGGCGTTCATTCCTTGACCTGTCTCTACTGTTTAAAATCGTAAGTGGGAAAGTCTGCACCCGTATTTGCTTCAACGCTTGAACTTTGCCGTTCCTAAAACTAACCAGAACTTGTCGTTGCACTACTTTTAAGGGGGGGAGGTGGTTATATAGTGGCATATAGTTAACGCGTATATTTTTTTGACTTATTTGGTGAAATAGTGAGTGAACAGTAAAGTTAAGAGTGTGTTTAAAATGGAGCAGGCCTCCGGCCGAACTCAGCTCCGTCGGGAGGCCTTCAGGACGCGGTGGAAAACACAGTTTAATTTGTTTGTGAAGGCGTCAGGAGTAAGCAAATAGAATGTAGCCGTTATTAATAATCTGATTGGACCCGAGGGGGTCGATGCGTTGCAAACATTCGTGTTTAATAAAGAGTCTGAGCTCAAGGCACTGGTCCCACCGCCGGCGAGTAAGCGATGAATCGCGCCCGTGTAAATATAAGAGAGAGATATAAATTTATAGTTCATCGCTGGCTCACTCGCTCAGCGATGAACTATAAATTTATATCTCTCTCTTGCTTAGGCAACCTAGCTTAGGTAGGTACAACTATATCCAGATTTAATAAAAGGTATTTCGTACCGGCCTGCCTATAGTATACCTAGGGGAAATAAATACGTATTAAGTAGGTAATTTAAGTTATTGAGTGTGACGTGACAGGTAACATGTGAAGACATGGATGGCCTAGGTAGTTGGTAGTGACTAAGTAAGTAGTGACCTTGCTTACGAAGCTGGCGGTCCTGGGTTCGATTCCCGGTCAGGGCAAATATTCGTGTTATGAGTGCGAGTAGGTATTTTTTGTTTCTGAGTCTTGGGCGTTTTATATGTACCTATGTAGTCATATTAAGTATGTATTTTTCACTACATAAGTATGCTTATCGTTGCCTAGTACCCAAAGCACAAGCCTAGAACCAAAGCGAGCGGCCAATATGCTCTAAGGAAGCCACGCGGCGGCGGCGCGTGCCGCCAATAATAGGTACCTAAGTAGCCAAAGGAAGCCGCCTTGCGCGAAAGCGGCATTATCAAAAGGTCGAAAAGGAATTTACATATCACATCACATACCTATGAACATAATTATTATTTAGTGTCAACAGATAAAAAGTATGTAAGTAAAATAATTTAAATTTGGTTAGTAAGTATAAATATTGTTAGGTACCTAACAATATTCGAAAAGGAATTTACATATCACATCACATACCTATGAACATAATTATTATTTAGTGTCAACAGATAAAAAGTATGTAAGTAAAATAATTTAAATTTGGTTAGTAAGTATAAATATTGTTAGGTACCTAACAATATTTATACTTACTTTAGGTTTTTGTAATTTATGAAAATTACCATGATTATAAATCACAGTATGGCCAAGTAGGTGACTAAAATTGAAAAACAATTTTGGACAACCCTGACGCCCGAGCGTCAATAGGTATCAGAATCTCCTAAAGGGCCGGAGTCGAGCTACTTTTCTATTTATACTATGACAAGACTGTCAAAAGGTTCCGCCGCGGGCCCCGCTGCGGGCGCAGTGGCGGGAACCGCCGTTATAGACGCGTACGACGCTGCGTGCAACGCGGCGATGCCATCCGCGGGCTCCGCCGCAAGTAACGCTGTATTTGAAGCAAACGCGCGTAAAACCGCTTCTTCGTAAACGCTTTTATACAACGCCATATGTTTGAATTTAGTGCAGACCGCGCCGCCCAACGCTACGCGCGACGCCCCGCATCTCCGCAAACAAGCACTAACGGGTTGGCTTAAAGTAATGAGAATTACAATTTTGTTTTATTTTGTTATTAAATCACTTGTTAGGGTTATATAGCTTTTTATTATATAAAGTTAACTAAATTCAGTATGATAATCAATCATTACAATGTAGCGAAAGGTCCCCCTCTTCAATTTTTCGTAGCTTTCTTCTTACCGTTTTCATCATACGTTGGACAACATCTATTTTTATATTTTTAGTTAATTCGTTGTTTTTGTACCCTGCGCTTCAACTGAGTCTGTGATTTCGCTTCCAGCCCATCACTGTAAACTAGTCTACTGAGAATTACCAAAAAATCCTCTTTTGGATGAGCTTAACGGACGTCCGGACGGTTTGAATCCTTCGGTACGAAGTGAACGTTACGCTCTTTTAGTCAATTCTGGGTGCTCCCTGCATAGTGACACTTTCTTCGCAACTTGCACTTCTTTGGAATTTCTTCAAGCTGTTTGTCGGAATATTTGGATACTTTTTGACGCTTTAAGTGTTGGATATTGTATTTCTTTAAAATATTCCTTACTCACCCACGGGAAACATCATATTTTACAACTAACTTATCTGGGGGACTCACCCACTTTGTTTTGTGCAAACTTTGCCACTTTCCTCCGGTCTTGATCATTAAGAATGGGTGGTCTTCCCGTTTTTGGCAAATCTTTAGTCCTACTATCAAGTTCCCATCGCTGGATCAAACATTATACTTATTGTAGATGGAGGTACATTTCTAGATTTGAAGCGAGAGACCACTTCAGATTTTTCACGCTGTCCAAATCGGCGATAGACACGTTTACGTAATAACTTCCTCGCGGTTTTTTTTTATTAAAACATCTAATCTTTTTTTATATTTTTAATAATATTGACATATTTTCTATTTATTACAGCTGGCAAAATCATTTTTGTATTGTTTTACTGCCTGCTATTGTCAATTCAATACCTTCTCATTACTTTAAGCCAACCCGTTAATTATTGGAAATAGCCAATTCTACGCAAAGGAAACTTACTTTAACAATTATTAAACGGGAATCAAACTGGTCGAATATGTCAAAATAATAAAGAAGGGTTTTTTACTGTCTTTGTTTAATTGAAAAGTGTATATGTTATAGACATACCTACTGATCACTATCAATGAACCTTTCGATCTGTAAGCATAAAACACGACTTTATTGTTTTGTCATATTCAAAACCATAAAGTTCAATAAAAAAATCCAATAATGCTGTATTTTTTGTTTTCTAAAATAAAGGTAAGTCTCCCTTGCGTAGAACTTGCTATTTCCAATATTTAAGGTAGTTGCCGTCCATGTGGCGTTCGGTTTTTCCACCCTGAATACTTTCGAAAACGATAACATTTGCCGAATGCATCTTATGTAGAGTTGGATGCGATATGGTCCATCAATCAAATCGGTACATACATTAAATCACGCCTGTTTCCCAGAGGGGTAGGTAGCGACAACTTGTTTCCACCTGCTACGATCCTGACTAATCTCTTTCGCTTCTTCCACATTCATACATCGAGTCATGCACGCACGTCGGTTTCTAGTCTTAAGATTCGGCCCTTTACCAGTATTTTTCAGATTTGATTCGAAAAAGTACACCTAGGGCGGCCCCTTCCAAACTTCCCACTCACTTTCGCTCTGTATATCTCTTTCGCCAATCTTCTTTCATCTATTCTTTGCAAATGATACCTACTGTATGTATATATGTATGTGTGCATGTAAACAATGTAGGACGAGTGATAAACAAATTCTAAACAGACGGAGTTTCGGGCAAGAGTTAGTAGAAACATGCATTTTGTACTTAACATTAAATTTCAATAAGAAATAATGAATATCAGGGGACGATGTCACACCAATTGACTTAGTCCCAAGTCCCATACTAAGCTTTGGGCTTACGGACAACGATATGAATGCTTATATGAAGAATGCGACTCGGTCCATCAATCAAATCGGTACATACATTAAATCACGCCTAGTTCCCAGAGGGGTAGGTAGCGACAACTTCTTTCCACCTGCTACGATCCTGACAGATCTCTTTAAAATCGGTATAGTTCAGGAAATATGATTTGGCCGTCTGTTATCTACTTTTCGATCTTTTTTTCCGTGTTATGACTTACCGGACGTAACCTTAACCTTAACATTGACCTTAACCTTGAACTTGACCTTGACCTTAACCTTGACCTTTCCACCCACTGTGCTGTTTGAAGAACGAGGGCAGATTTACGATTACCTTTTGTTTGATATTAACAAAAAGATCTGTCGTGAGGATTACAGACGGCCAATTGGGATTGTTCATGTTTTTACAATTACTCTAATTAGAAAACCATTTCGAGGAATAGGGTTTTAAGGCCGTTCTGCATTATCAAGTTTTTGAAAAATTTATCTATTTCGGATATTTTGACAAAAGTAATTTAACCTTTGTTTGACTTTAGTTTTCGGCTTGAAGCCCTCCTAGGTGCTAGGCTTGAAATAGTATGTTTTAATACACTTATTACAATAACTTTTTATCATTAGATATCGCTTTATTGTGGTAATTTATTAGAAAATGGTAACCCAAATTTAAAATAATCATGTCATCCGTAAAATGTCTGCTAAATAAATAAAGATATTAAAACAAAACTATTGGGTCGAATACAAAATCAATGAAATTGGTCTCTTAAAATTAGGTAGGTACCTATTCTTTCGAATTAGAATGTAAAAACCCTGAGTTTATTTTTTGGTCTATTCCACTTTATATTTCCTGAATATAGGGTATTTGCTTAATTTTTTATTAGTATTTAAATTGAAGCTTTTTGACCTTGTGAATAGCCTACTGTAAATAGTTCTTTAATATCTTTAAAAATAAGAAAGATATAAATGTTAAAAACTTGCTTTTAGACAGAGAGGAAAATACAGTAATATGACGTCTTATTACTCAACCGCCATATGAATTACACGCAGAAAATCGTTTCGTAAGAACGAGATGGACAAAAAACTTTAAAAGGCTATAACTTTTTTATTTTACTACTAATTTCAAATTTGATTTTGTTTTTTTTTATCATACTACGTATATTGATATATTATCCAAATTAATATATGAAATTTAAGGCATACATACATACATACATAATATCACGCCTTCGTTCCCAGAGTGGGGTAGGCAGAGCTACAGAATTACAAACATCTCTAAAAACTTGTTGATAATTCTATAACCACAATTTGCACAATTAGTCTAAGATGTTTACCAGCGTATTAGTGACAGGTTGCAAGCCCATCGCCTAACAGTACTACAAGCCTTTATTCCCTTAGTCGTCTCTTACGACATCCGCGGGAAGACATGGAGTGGCACTATTCTAACTCGGCAACCACACGAGGAATTTAAGGCAAATACCCTATTATATCAATATTGTATGGAATTGACATAAACGCTCAACACGACCTTCTTGTAGCTTACGACAACCCTACATGCACTCAAGGGCAAAATATAACAACAACATATAACAATTTTATAACAACAAATCATGGTTCTTATTTAATATAATTTTTAATTATTTCTTAATATTATTTTGTATCCCTAACTACTGTAAAATAAAATAAATTAAAAGCAATTGACTATCCCTTCAAGTACGCTGTATTCTTTTGGGTTATTGACGTCGTTTTTTGCGATGATATTCTTTGTTTACTTTTCTTAAATCGCATTATGACAAATGAAAAATTAGAAAACAATTAAAAACATCAATTTTAAGGTAATAAGAATAACTCTTTTATTTATATGACCCAAGCTGTTATTAATATTTGACTTACAAAGTATAAAATAAGTTATTAATTTAGTTACGTCCCTGAGCGTATATTCAATAACGATAACGTTCGTAGAATGCATCTTATCTATGGCCACTATCCGTCAATTTCGAGCATATATCTTGGTACGGTTCGCTTTCGCTTCGCTTTCGTGATTAGTGTGCCACTGTAATATACTCGTAACTCTACCTTAATTAGAAGCTGATTTGCGGCTAAACGCCATTTTGCTGCTGTTAGCCAATTAATCAATAACACAATTAACACGTTGAACCTTTGTATTGGCAGCTAGTTAAATTTAAGTGGTTTTGAGCTAGATTTAATGGAAATTTGGGTTGTTATTCTTACAGCCAACTTTATTTTTACAACGGAATAATACTGCCTTAGAAAAAAGGGCGTATGTCTCATAGAACCGCGTATGTATAAGTGACCTAATTTCTTAAGACGTAGGGTTAAATTTACTTTGACTATCAAATTGCGCACGTGTCCTTTTTATTTAGGACGGCTAAATAATCGACCAACAGAAGTTGCTCCGGGCATTCGTAGGCAATTGGCTCGGTTAGGTACCTTCTCTTGAATGGAATCAAGACGACGAGAAAATTATGAAACGGTTCCAATACAAGAAACGTATAAAAACGGTAAAACATACACGATCATTCGATTCGATTCACAAGAGCTGGCACGAATGGATTGAATGAGTGAACGAAAGTATACAATTGTGTAAAATAATAACAGGTTTTTGGTTTGAAATTCGAACATCGGTACAAAGGACGGCACTCACACAGTGATAGGTGACATTAGTGAATCTGTATGATTATAGCACCAACACTGAAAAAAAAACAACAAATACTAAAAATAAAGTGTGGGGTGGTGCTGGTTCGATTGGAAATCTAATTCAAATCGGAATAATTATAATAATACCTAGTGCATGGCGATAATTAACCCTCGATGTGCACTAAACTTGAGCGGTTTTTTATTTCAATTTATGGATGGATGGTTGGATGAATGAATGTTAGTTTAATAAAAGCCATAATATATGAAATATATCAAAAATAATCAAAAATAAAAATAGAAACTTCTAAGAATACTCACTACAGGGTCCTCTGATGATTGTCGTCTAGGAAAGATGAGGGTAACATCTCGAAAAAGGCGTTCGTCGACGAGAAGGCTTGTAGTAACTTTTTCCTGGAACAAAACCATCGAAAATTACGTTTCGTTAAAATCGTAAAGAATATTTCTGTGATCTTAGTGAAAAAGGATACAAGTCTCCCGAGGTTTAGGTGAAAAACGATCTAAGTCTAGCATACTCTGTACATGACGTTTACCCTTTCTTATTAAGAGCAAAATCGAGTTGTATCCGTGTTCACTAAAGCCACAGATTTAAGGGGCTCAATCAGGGACCTTAGCTTAGCGCGTAAGGGGTTTTCGATATGGTATTTGATAGATTTGTTTTTACAAACCCCAAGGATGCGCTAAGCCTATCGTCGACTTAGTTTGATGGAAGAGCAACCAAACGACACAGATAATTGGACTAAGCGCTAACCCTATCCCAATACCCTATCGTCTGTTACCCTATTCAAACTTAATCGAACGGTTTCAAGCTGGTTTCTCTATGCGCAAGAGTTTCGAATTATTATTGCATTACCTAACAATTGATAGGGTAGCGGCAGGTAGTAGCCACTTAAACGAGATGGTCAGAATTCGCCCAAATGCGCAAAAAAGAGGGAGGCGATCAATGGGGTAGTACCCAATCAATGCTAAGTGCTAAGATATTATACTACCGAAACCTTAATGAACTTGGTAAGTTCTATGGATGCGGTTAACTAATTCAAAGGGGTTCGCCCTAACGTTCAGGTAACTCAATCGTAGGGTAACCACAGCGATTGCGCAACCAAATGATAGGGTTACCCTATCGATACGGTTAATCAATAATGAAGGAATTTTCCGGTCCCTGGGCTCAATGGAGTCCACTTCGCATTCGAGTATATAAGCTTCGGAGAGCTTAAAATGTTGGACGCATCCTAGGCAATGCATAATACTAACGTACCTAATTCTAATTTTAATTAATGGCTTTCACTGCTTTAAGGGTGTATTTCGCCAATGTCGAGTTATGTATAGACACTCCCATGGACTTATTAGAGAAATAACTCCATGGATTATCACACGCGATGACAAAAGAGTACTTTCTCTTGTAGACTAAACATTTATTCTTAGAAAAGTAATTATATCTTAAAAAATACTTGGTATAATCATAGGGCATTTTAACACTGTTTTAATTATGTCTCATGAGTAATGACGTACCTTAAACGTATAAAATTGAGAATCCGAGTAACAAAACAAAAAAATACCACCCAAATTAGGATATTTTGACGCTTATTGAAATTCACCCAGATACGGTTTCTGCAATGTTCTTCGAAAGATAATTATGCAAACTACCTTATTCCAAATACGTTTCGGACAATCGATATTATGCTAAATAGACGGCACCCGGTTTGCCACCCAGTCCCATCGTTGACCATTGATTTTACCAATATTAGTTTCTTGTTAAATATTTCTGATATAAACTAGGTAATCTATCTATTTGATCACGTTTCCTAGCCGATTGAGAAACGCAAAAAATTACTCAAAAATAGTTTTCGAATTCGATTCGATTCGACGGAGAAATCGGTGAGCATACATTAAAAAAATACAAAGAACGGAACATAAAACCTCCTCCTTTTTAAAGTCGGTTAAAAAGGATGATACAAATGCAAACACCATCTACCTATTAGAGTTAGGAGCGTTTCTCAATAATTATTGATTGAACATAACACAAAAAATCTATTGAAAAACACAACAAGGAAAGCATATAAAAAGTGCATAGTCAGTCAACAGGCGGAAGGAATTACCCGTCGTTTCCTTTCTTTTTTTTCAGTGTTTTGATGCGAATTGATGCTTTCTTTCTTTCTTTCTAACACGTCACGACGCTGCTATAGCTCCTATTTCACAAACGAAACTATGAAAGACCGTGTAAATGTATGAAATTTCATTACTTACCACTTTTTTACTTTTTAAAACCATGTTTGGACTAGGATAACTAACTCCAAACAGCCAAACACTCGTAGAAATAAAATTCTTCAATGTTCATTTTCCTATTTTAAATGTCATAGACTAATAAAGTATTTCGAACAGTGTTTATAGCGTATTTAAAAGTGAATCAAATAGATTTACTTTTTGTTTTAATATTGCGTCATAAACAAGATAAATTGCCACAATAAATAACGCGAATTAAATGTTCAATTTAAACTCTAATTTATTCAAATTGAATTTATGATTGAATTTAATCCTATATTTCAGTTCAATACTAAATCGTTCCTGTTTCGAATGTAAATAGAATTATGAGTAACATTTCATTTGCATCAAGCTTTTGTGTAAAAGCAATGGTTTATGAATTAAACCGCAGAAACTGAAATAGTCTGTATTAATAAAACCTAAAATTATAAAAAAAAAACTTTAACATAATTTGTTAACATTTTATTCGTTAATTTGTTTTATGTTACTTTACATGTCCGTGTGAACTCTTTTGTGATTGTGATTTCGCTGTATAAAGTCAACCGACTCCACGGGTTTCGAGGTACGGGCTCAGCCTAGTTTGAAATCAACCGGATACTGCTCGATTTGTAACTATGTGACTTATGTAAATAAAAATTATTCTTATTCCGATTCTAACAATTTTGCGGTGTCCAAATAACATACCAAAAAATCAGTTTTACATCGTGTTTTGAGTTTTATTGTAATTTATGACTTGCCTAAACTTAATTGGTAACTAGCAAGCCACATCGCTCGCAGAACACTATGGCTGATGGGATCGAAGAGTTCTCTAGAGGCGTCTGCATACCGGAAGGCAGAGCATGGGTAGACCTCCAACAAAGTGGAGCGACGACGTGGCTAAGGTTGCGGGAAACCGATGGATGCAAGCAGCGCAGGGCCATTCCTTGTGGCAAACCTTGGGGGAGGCCTATGTCCAGCAGTGGACGTCTTTCGGCTGTAATCATGATGATCTACACTATAGACCTACAGCGTTGGCCAAAAGTATTGAGCACCCCACTTTTTCCTTTGTAACTTATAAATAAAGTATTATTTTCTAATTTCAAAAATACACAACGATTTAAAATATAAATGTGTTTGTACATGTGCAAATTATTAGTAGATTATCATTTTGAAGTAACTATTTTCGTGTGAAATCTGAAGCTAGAAAAAATCGGGTTTTACAACAAAATGATTAATTGTTGTTTTTTTCCACGAAATTACGCTTAACGTCAATAAATATGACTATTTTTCCGATAGATATACAACTTTCTACATACATACATACTTCTCATCTCACGCCTTCGTTCCCAGAGTGGGGTAGGCAGAGCTACAGAATTACAAACATCTCTAAAACTTGTTGATAATTCTATAACCACAATTTGCACAATTAGGCTAAGATGTTTACCAGCGTATTAGTGACAGGTTGCAAGCCCATCGCCTAACAGTACTACAAGCCTTTATTCCCTTAGTCGTCTCTTACGACATCCACGGGAAGACATGGAGTGGCACTATTCTAACTCGGCAACTACACACAACACAACTACATAACTTTCTATAATATAATATTTAAATGCACCTTTTAAAGTTTGACTTTTATATGAAAAACGTACTCAATACTTTTGGCCAAGGCTGTATTTCGACTGATTCTCCCGAACCCTTATAGAATTAAGTAGTAAAAATATAATTTTAGTGTTTATTTGGAGGTGTACATATATTATATAACCCAAACATAGTTCATTTTTATCCCCTTTTTCAAAACTGATTACTTTCTCCGTAAACATGTGTCTTTTTTCAACCTGACATTGGAGAAAACATCGTGGAAACAAATAATAAAAGGCACAAAACAAAGATAGTTAGATGACCTATAAATAATACGCCCTTTCGCGTTAATTACGCCCGTGGCTAAGTGTGAGTGATAATTACTATGAACAAAGCAATCACACAATCCTTGTTTCTAATCAATAAACGACCTTCCGATCGTGGACGTTACGTCAACCGCACGTCCATTATACACGTCAATTTTGCACGCAGTATGGACCAAAAGTTCGTTAACATTTTTAATTGACCACTGCGTAAGTGTAAGTGACAGGAGAAGGTTTATTTAGGGGAAGTCAATATAGGAACATAATAATTATATGAATTTTTAGAGTTGTGGGTAATCCTGTTGTTATGCCTTCCCCCCTCTGGGAATGAAGGCGTGAGTATATGTATATATTATATATATTTAGAGATTTCGAAGTTTATAATAAACAAATAAGACTAAACGTACTTTAAAAAAAAACTATTATTTAAAAAAAGTATAGATGAACAAAAACAAATCATCTACATATGTGCATTGTATGGTATTAGTGTATAGTGGCCATGCGATACATTTTGCGGGAAACACTCTCAGGTTATGGCTTGGGAATATTATTGTTGTTCCAGACGATGGTGATTCTTTATCATCGAATTAAACGAAGATACGCCTGCACATATATTTTTATTTAATCATAACAAATCCCTAAATAAAAGGTCCTCATAAAACCATGGATATTGGTACTACAGCTTTGGTGCCCTAATAATAAAGGTTCAGGTGGACAAGCTATAATAAAATATAGCATTATATCTTTTTGGCCGGCACTATCATATTTGGACCAAAAAAGATGATGTCCTTTACCGATAATAGTAAAAAATATACATTGTCCATAACGTCTATAAACAAATTTAATAAACATTTTCATAAAAGCAGCTGCAATGTATTTATTTTTCTTTTATATATTACTGGCAAAGATTATCCTCCATATGCCATTGAAATAAAGGGGACTAAATCCTATTAGATACACTTGTTTGTGTCTCTTAAATCTTTATACATTCGAGTCTTTGCGAAGTTATATAAATGTTCTTCTTTTTCACCGTAAGAGTATCAGTTACCGCATAGGGCACTCAGGTAGTGAGCTTTTATGTGAGAAAACTCATTAAGTGGCTAACTCATTTTTCACATTTATTCCTGAGTGTAACTCCAATGTTAAACATTATCTACAGACAGGAAAGTTACGATTTCTTTGTATGGAGACACAGGAATACCGCTCTTCTAAATAAAAAAGACACAATGCGCAATTTGATATTCAAAGCAAATTAAACCCCTTCTTAAGAAATAAGGTCACATTTCTTCTATGAGACATACACTCTTTTTTCTAAGTTTAAAGATAAAGATAAAGATAAAGAGACATTTACAGTGTATAATATGTGCTTATATTTAAGATATTTTACAGATTTTTTACTATATGTCGATGGTTTGACTAAGGGACAAATCACTACGTTTTAGGACAAAGGAAATAAAAAATATACCTATAGAAAAATTACCATACTTTTTTAAATTGATAATGCTTTCGTTTTGGTGTAAAGGACAGTTTAGTTTTTTTTTCAAGCTGAATCGATTACAATCATTAATTTTTACGTAAATGGAATAATTTCCAATATAGATGTCCTTTACGTTTAAAATTTTACAAACTTGCCCTTTAATGCCTAATCACAAAAAAATATCTTCTTTGTTAGGTCTTAAAGGATTATATAAGCATATTTATGGGTCGTATTGGACAAATTTGTTCGAAATGTAACAAGTCATAAATAGGCTAATAGCTAACTATATCGACGGTAAAAAGCGTAAACGCTGTAACCCGCAAAATCAAACTTTACACCAGAGCCAAAAAACTTTTGAAATTTTACAAAAAAAATCATATCTTTTTTTTTATTTGAGCGATCGGTGCCATTTTTATACTACATAATGTATTTTCAAATTCCCTATTAGATCATATGACTGTCGTGTACCAGAAGTGACTAGGTTTCTTTTTAGTGTCGGTTACAGCAACCTGACTTTTTTTTTCAATACGATAAAACGCTGTTAATGATTTTGTTAAATGTATGGAAAGGTAATAATCAGTGTGATTTCTAATAAGCGTAAGTGATGTAACCACCATTCTTTAAATGTTGAGCACTGCCTAAATTGACGTTACGCTGCAGTGCTTGCAGTTTAAAAAAAACATAATTGTATTCAATGATAAATGTCAAAAAAGGTTATTGATATTAAAACGACGTAAATATGAGATAACATTTATTAATCCTTTTTTTAAATGTTATCCTAAAGAATTAATTAATACGAATGTGTTTGTATGTGTATGTAAATATATTTTCAATCCTCCATTAGATATAAACATCCGAACATCTACATATATATATATATATATATATATATACATGCTTATAAACATTTACAATACAAGTCTAGTTAAAAAAAAAAACATTTATTTTAACGATAATTATGCATCGCTACAAACACTTCATTTCTTCTCTTCATTTCTTCTTATGATAAATTAAATATCACAAGTTAACTTACTCATGAAATAAAGTCAATTAAAATTAAAAACATCAATGTTTAACAAACTGAAAAGTTTAAGACACTATACTAGCGTTTCTTCAAACTAATAACTATTATCAAAGTATTGTTAAAATTCGTAAAGTAGTTTTAATTACTTATAATTATGTAAAGCAACACTTAATTCTCAGAATTTATCACACTAAGTAGTTACTATTTAAACGAAATAAGAATTCATTAGTATAGTATTAACTATTCACATTATTTGCACTGGTTTACTATTAAAATAGATATAATTACATTTTAAACTTTTGTTGTCACGCGGTGAAAGACCGTTACACCACACACAACTTGATCCCACGGCGGTCTCAGACTGACTGATCGGGGCGGTAAGCCGTTACCCACACAGCATGAGCGCGTATTTAAAATACGGTAAACTCAAGCGACCAATAATAAGCAATCGTTTAAGAAATGAGGTAAAGGTCAGTAATATTTTTGCGCATTACTTCATATTTGGTGTAACTTGTGAGTATTCACATTATGGTGTCTGATTAAAACGTAGTAAGTTACTATCATCTAAATATATTTTACAGAAAACGTAGTAAGTGTAGTGTCACTTTTTTTTTCAATACGCGTAAACGCTGTAAATGACAGTGGAAATGGTTTTACGCACGCAGTAACCTACTGAACTCGAAAAATTTGTAAAATATGAATTGGTGTAAATGCAAATGCAAAATAAAGACCTGTTTTTTGGCGGCTTACAGCAATTAATTTTGCTATATGTCAAAAAAGTACATACAATTTCAACGCTGTACAGAATTTTCTAATCGTCGTAGAGCCACGAGACCCGGACCATTCGACGCAGAAAAAAATTCTGATTCCGAATATGCAAAAAAAATTTTTTGGTACATTGTGGGTTACAGCGTTTACGCTTTTTACCGTCGATATAGTCTTTTTCATTAAATAATGAACGTAATACTATTTCAACTTTTAGTGGATTTTGAAGAAATGGGTATAAAAATAACAATACGTAAGTAAAAAAAGTATTTTTTCATTAGAAAATCGTAATAAACGTTCTAGAACATGTAACATTAAGGAACTTAACTTCTTCGTTATTATTCATTAATAATACTAGAACCATTAGCATATTTAAATTAATTAATTAATAATTTAATTTAAATTAGTATAATTTATAAAATTTTAATACTCATTAAAATCAGTCATTACTTATTATAAACGTTTTACAAAACACAACATAACATTTTGGAACTTATTTTCATTAGTGTAATAAACTAAAACATTAGCATTCTTTAACACAACATAAACATAACATAATACGATATAAATTTTTTTTATTAGTGTAATAAACTAACCTTAAGCATTGCAACTAAAATTTATTTACCAAAACTTAGTCATCTTGTGAAACATTGGCCTCGTCTTCATTTGTACTTAGTTCTTCTTCATCTGTTTCAGGAAGTCGGTCTCGCGTACCTAGTTAAAGTAGTTCGTAGCGATAGGAATTGTGTTTATTTGAAAGTTGACTTCGCGATATGGATGCTAATGAAATTCCATAGTATTATTGACATGCAATGACAAAACACTTTAAGGTATTAATTTCGGTTTGGTCTTTACGTATATTTCATTTGTTTTTACTTATCTTAAAAAATACTATCCCTATTTTAGTTGTAATGGTGTCAAAAAATGATGTGGGTTATAAGAAGAACAAGAAGAACATTGATTTGACAGTGCCATTCTGAATAATAATTTATTTAAAATCAAGTCTTTTAAGAACCATTTCAATTTCATTGATTATGACCAAAAATGATTTTTTTGCTAATTTTAATTATTGAATATGTCGCTAAATATAATTTAGAGAGAAACTTTATATTTACTAGTCAATATAGCTTTGCGTCTCGTTTAAGATTATGTAAAAAAAATATTGGCCAAATGTCCTTTACGTCAATTGCCATTTTAACAATCGATGTAGTTTTGCCTGTTACACTCGTAACTCTAGCGAAATTAATACTTGAAAGACGGACAGACGGACATAGCAAAACTATAAAGGTTCTTAGTTTGACTTCGTAACCATAAAAAAGAAAATAAACTTGGTTCAATTTTATAATAAAACGCTAATATATTAATCTTTGTCGTGCTTCGAGCGCGCTCCGCGGCCTTTTGGGAAAGGTTACGAGTCTCAGATAATGAAATATTGTCGATGATATCTGATGATTTCAGCGATGTATTTAAAAAGCATTGGGTCTACTTGCACCGGTCAGCCAACGGGCAGTTGTGACCTTATGTAAATTTTATTGTTTATGTCCTGTTTTATTTTTACAACATTAATTCTAAATTTATATTTGTATCTTATTTCATTTTATTTAAGTTTAAATTGTAGTCATCTTTCACGCTCTGTCTCTTGTATAAATGGGTTATGTAATTGCCTGAAAATAAATGATTATTATTATTATATTATTATTATTATTAATTTTCTTGCATATTACATATAATCCACTTATATTTGTTGAATACTCAATTGCAAAACTCGAATGAAATAAATTGTATCAGTTCAGGGGGTTATTAATGTTATTATGACATGGCTATGCAGTTTATTTTACGGCGAGCGTAAAGGACAGATCTATAGCAGTTAAATAGCTCTGTCCTTTTCTCTCAGCATAAACTAAACTGCATAGCTATCATAATAATCCCCCAGTTTTGTTACGCTCATGTTTTATGCACGCTCCTTACCATAATATTGAACTAAATCTATCTGAAAATAAATAGGATAATTGAAAATAAGTTTAGTATTAAATTTTTGCCACTTTCCGTTCATAATTTTGTTTCCAAAATAATGTTTCCACTTTCAACCAAAATTCTATTCGGCCAATGACAAAAGCGAAATTTTCATTCGATAAATCATCATGGTAGAAACCCGAAATGATTTCCGCTAACGAGCCATAGCAAAAATTGTGAATAATGTTTTTGCATTCACACTGTTTCCATTTTGCATAGGTTTTGATTTCTCGTCGGTACTAAAATTCATAATCTTTACTTAGTATAAAACAAAGTCACTTCCCGCCGTCTGTTCATCTGTATGTACACTTAGATATTTCAAACTACGCTAGGGGTTTTAATGCGATCGTCAATAGATAGAGTGATTCAAGAGGAAGGTTTATATGTATAATGTATTCTGGTTTATGAACAAGTGTTACATAAAACTCAAATAAACCGAAGCGAGGGCGAGTTGCTAGTAGGGTGACGGCACCAATGATGGACATTTTTAGGTGACAGGCACCAGTAATGGTCACTCTTAATTCAAATTTCATATGGTCCTAAATTGATTGTTGCAAAACAAATGAACAACCCTTATCTTCTGTTAAATAAGAATCAAGTGCCTTGCTTGGTGCCTTGTCCATTACTGGTTCCATCACCCTAGGTACGGAATGTAAAATAATATCTAAGTTGTGGGTCGAATTAGGTAATAGAATTCAGGTTGAAAACGGAATAAGTACGTGAAACACTTAAAAGGAGATGGATTGCGATTGACTTTGAGTTTACTTTTCAATTTCCAATAGTTCCCCTTTACAACTTACGAGTACTTCTCGTAACTTTAACCATTTCTACTATCATTTACTTATAAAATTTATTCGCTCGTTTGAAACTGTGTGTGGTTAAATAATACCTTTCCCATTCGCGAATGATTTAATAATAGAGGGTTATTTCAAGGTTCTTTCTCTGTGCAGTCTTCTTTCTTGTTTGTTCTAATTTAAAAATAATAAAGAGGAAAATTTTAATTGAAAAGAACATTATATTTTGTTCCTAATTATAATTACTTTTGCTTTTATACTGTTTTGAATGTTTAGGCATGTTTTAATGTAGGTTAAGTGAAAATGGAAAAGAAAAAACTTTGTTACATATAGCTTAAGAGGCCACCTATGCTAAAGTCTGGAGTGTTCCGCGATCTGGATCTCAATTACTATAACGCCTTTGTATCTGTTTTTTGGATATATTAAACTTGATTATATTTGCTTGAGACTGTCGAACGTGAAAACACCAATAGAAATAAAATCCCCGATACTTTTATTTTTAAATATGACACCTTTTTTGCATGTTTTTGTTTGAATCTTCGAAACCCTATAATCTTTAACGATGATTTTCGATTCAATAGTTGAGGATATGTAACTTCTTAATCTTGGCAAAACATTTTTTAAATAAATGTTGTTGTTTTAAAGAAAACAGCGATTAATTGAATTTAACGCTGCTGTCAAGGCGCGAGCGAACTATCTCCATCTCACATTCTTCGCGCGGAAGCACATAAAGCCATCCCTTTGTATTCTTGTGGGGGCGTGGCATCATAGGTGGCCTCTTAAGAGGTGAAACAGCCGAACGACTCTAGGGACTATTTGAGAAAGCACGTCCAAAATATTTTTTCACAACACTGCTCGGAAATATGGCCAAAGATGGTCTTGTTTGGGGTCACAAAACGTCACTTATAAGGACAGACCAAGAATGTTTTTGTCGGCGTGTTTGCTGATTGGTTGAGAACATTGTTGTCCAACTTTAAGAACCAATGAAAATCAATCAATCAATTTTTGTGTCATAGCTGCTTAAAATGAAAAATTTAAATCGACCAATCAGAACACACCATTTTGTGTCGTAAAATATTAGGTGTATTTTTGCTAAAAGATACACAGACTAAAAACTATGTCACTGCTTTTTTTAAATGTAATTCAAACTTGGCCCATAATCTCGAACCACTAGAGATGAAATTACATGGGAGATATGGCGAAACAAATACAATTTTATATGGAGTTGACATCTTCATCTCGCATGTTAGTTTATTAATCTCGAGTGCCACGAGAATGGGGGTCCAAATTTAAAAAAGTTATCTATGGTAAAATGGGCGGTGATGTCACATTAACATGAATTAAAATTTGAGTTTTGAATATGAATTTTTATTTCATTTCCTCTCAGTAGTTGTGAAAAGCACTATGTCTGCGTCGGTAGAAAGTGCAATTTATGGACTCGTACACTAGAGGGCCTCAACTACGTTTCGGCCCTCTATATGACTCGTCCAAAAATCGCGTACTTTCTATCCTCTGCAACAATGTACTATTCATAGACTCTGACGGGACAATTTAAAATTGAATTGATTGAATCAAGGTCAATTTGATTAGGGAGAGTGAAAAGTTACCGCCTGGAGCTAAAAATGAATTAAAAAGTTTGACATCCACGCGTTTTCGACTGGAGCCACCTAATACTACCCGTCAATTTCAAATTGTCCCGTCGTTCGCTTTCCACGATATTTGAAAATGTTGTACAGTGCAAACATTTTCTTAATTGCTATCAGCAAGCAGTTTTTCTATGACACACGAGTGACAAATATACTGTCAGTTGCGAGTGCAAGTGTGATAGCGATAGCTAGCCGAAAGCTATTAAGAAGCTGGGAATTCTGTAGTTATTATGAAAAACTAAGTTTTTACGTCTCCGTTTTTTTTTTCAAAAAATATTTTCTTGAAGAGGAATGCATAGAAGCCTAATTTTATAATATATCCCACATATTTTTAAAAATCATAAAAGTCGGGTTACATTTAATGAGAAAGAAACGTTACCGCATTTTAAATAGAATTTTTTGGCTTTACAATTCCCTTAAGACCTTTTGCTTTTGAATCGCATCGTACAGGAGATTGCCGAGTTCAAAATAGTTTTTATAAGCAACATTTAGAAAACCTTTATCTAAAAATAATCATGAAATAACTTTGCAATCATGATCACTTATATAAAACGTACAGAGCGGTTTGTTAATTGGAGAGTCAATATGAATAATTAAGTCACCAGAGCCAGACTTGGCTCTACAGAAGATCTTAAAGCTTTTTACGGTAGAGTCGACTTGGCCTAATTATTACATGAAAATGTAATTGATAGAATATTTCATTTTCATACAGCTTCTTACGGTTATTCTACTAATGACAGTAGTTTCTCCACCCTGAGCAGTCGTGCTACGTTAGCCACAATGTTAGAAGACTTTTAGAGGGGCAAGGAGGGCTAGCTACACGATTTTCTTTACGACAAGCCTTCATCATCATCATCATCCTCCTGTCCTTATCCCACACCAAGTGGGGTCGGCACAACATGTCTTCTTCTTCCACTCTCTTCTATCTGCTGTTAACTCAGTACTCACACCTTTTATACACATACCGTTCTTCACACAGTCCATCCTTTTTTGGTCTTCCTCTACCCCTATATCCATCAACATTCATTCTCATTACTCTTCTAGTTCATTAGCCTTCATAAATTAGGGGAAACAAGATTTCTAAGAACCTTTGAGCAAACCCAGTTCTGAGTTTTTTTTACGGCTTGGAGTTGGCAAGCAGGCATACAGGCCACTTGATAGTAAGTGGAAACCATAGACAATTGCATTCTCAAGACTAAAATCTTTTACGTTGCCAATCCTGAGGACTAAGATGGAATGCCTCTATGCAAGTAATTTCACCGGTTTTCCTATCCCCACACACAACAATGCGAATGTCGCATGGCGATAGGTTTTAAATAAAATGGTGGTAGCGATTCGGATAGACCTTACATAAAGGTTACCACTACTTCAAGTGGTGTTGTCATCTTATATCAGCGTCATTTTCTATTATTATTTTGCAGTGTTCTTTCGTTTCTTTTTATAGCTATTTTCTGCAGATCCTACGATTTACGGAAAACTTTAAGAAAGGCACTTTGTGCTCTTTCCAAAACTATTAAACGTACTTCAGCCGCTCAATCCGAGTATTAATAACTAAGTACCGCTTCGCAGAAAGCGAAGTAAGCAGCTCCCAATAACTTGGGGTACTCAACATTCCTAAGGGTTCGAACATAGGTAAAGATAAGTTTACGCGGCACTTTAAAGCCTTTATTATGTTCAAGCGTACTGCCATCCTACAAAAGAAGGCGGCTCACTGCATTTTATAGTCTATCTATTAGTAACCACATTAAATTTAAAATGCTTACACTATTACTATACAGTTAGCCGCTTTCTTTTTTAGGAGCGCAGCATGGCCAAGATGCAAACGCTGCCAACTTTTCTGTTTTCTATCGACAAGAAGTGTATAGAGTTGACATTAAGCGCTCGAGCGATCTGTGCTAACGTCAATCCAATACATTTAGTCGATTTTAGAGAATCGATTACTTAGCGTTATGGCATTTTGACAAGGCCCGAGGAGAGATAAGTAGATTTGATATTTCACCTAAGTATTTAAACGTTTTTTCTCCAAATCTCGGAAATGATTACTATTGCAAATAGAGCAGATAAAGATATTTGTTCCAGGCAAATGCAAAAAAGGCATTATTTATTATTTAATGGTAAAGGGACAGAGCTACAGCAGCTATATCGTTTTGTCCATCTTTCCAACTTAAACTGAACTGTTTTATCGTGCGATGGTAACCCCCAGGGCTTGGAGACAATTCCAAAAGTACCGGCTAATTACGATTCTTAAGCAGGTTCTTCGTAAACGCTCGCTCGAAGCGGATTCGATCCGCAAGCGTTATGATCGCTGGGATTAACCTGTACCCTTACCATGAGTTACAATTACCGTAGTTGCTAGCGAGCCGAATGCTCTGTCCCTCGCACTTTATAAGAATACTGTGAGGGACAGAGCATTCGACTCGCTAGCCAGTACGGTAATTGTAACTAAGGTAAGGGCCCTGTATTTTTTTGTTTTCGACTCTTCCTGCACATGGATGGCGTGGCGACTATTGTATTGGTGTACTTGCGATTGCCTTGCCTGGGTCCAGTTCTACGTTATAATAACAACCTTGATGAAGCTTTAGATGTGTGTAGACGGAACCTGAATTAATCTACTTACTATCTCAGTAATGTTGAGTAGCGGAAACTTATCGTCTAGTATATTATTGTTAAGTTTTCTATAATAATTGACAAGTCTCCAGTTTCTCTGCGTCCTCACTACTTTTCTTTGAACTAAAAGTACGGGACTGGACCACTCACTTTGACGTGGCTCTCATAATACGTTGTTCTAATAATTCCTCTATTTCTTTTTTGATTTCTCTCTTTTGAGAGTGAGGTATTATATGATTTCGTAAAAACTGGATCTATATTTGGTTTTATTTTAATTCTATATTTGTATATATAAACGTTGATATATCCCTGAGAATACGAAAAATATCTGCATACTTTGCACACGCATTCTCTATGGAAATGCGCTCTTCTTTATTTAAATGTTGCAACCTTGCAACTGCATTAACGAGAGCAGCTGCCTAACCCGGTCTGCGTTCTTGTCACATTTACTGAACACACAATACTGCATAAGTACTCGCGTCTTGTGCCGCAGGATTTATTTCGTTTAGTGTCAGGTTCTTTTTAGTTGTGTTTAACACAAGTATAGGCACTTTGTCGTCAATAGCTGTCACTAACATACTGGCCACATACATTCCCTCGCAAAGGAGAATGCGCAAATTGACCTTTCCGCGGCCACTGATGAAATCTCTCTGATTATTAGCTCTGATATTACAGAATACTTTTAATAAAGAACTTTCTTTTGTATCTCTTTTAAAAAGGAATGATTTATACTTAACTCCGAATTCGACCAAGACATGTCATATCTAGAACTTATTCCTACCTATTCATACCTTGAGATTGGCTACCAAAAAAACGGCCGAGAGGCTCATACCAAAGAAAGTGTATCTTCAATGAAAAATATATAACTTTTTCTACTCGCGTACTATAAACCGCTAATATTGATATCGTTAACGGTATCAGAATAAAACAATAGCGTAACCGAAGCGGGAAAACAATTCTATAATCAGCGTTGCCATGGTAATAACAGTTCTATAATAATTATTATAGCATTGTTATTACCATGGTTACGGTCATTCCGGATATCAGTCTTGGCGTTTAGTGAACACTTGAGATCCTAATTTGTATAATAAACCGTTAAAAATGTTTTAATACTAATTACAATTACGTATATTCAAAACAAATTAATTTTGAAACTAATTATATGTTTAAAATTACATTTTTATTAAATTACTAAATAAAGATGGTTAATATCCATCGATTTGTTATTTGGTTACCATGGTTACGTTCAATATGGATATCAACAAAATGGCGTTTCGTTTGACATTCCAACTTTTTGGATAAATTGTCAGAACTGTTTTTAGTAACTATTAAAATTTGCATTAAATTTTTTGACATTTAGTTAACAATAAAATTCACAAAATATTACCGCCAAACGGAATAATAAAAATGACTTTGCTGACAAGTAGTTTGTTATAGCAGAAAAATCCAGTAAAGTATACGAGAAAAGTTAGCGATTGTTTATTTTTGTCATTATAATTTTAAGCTTGTAGAAAAACTTATGTATGCAACGGTACATAATTAGCTCTTAAGGTACTCGTGCCTGTAATTAGAGCGCTCGCAAGCTTCATTATGTACCAGTTACATAAATAACTATTGAAGGGTATTTTTAATATGAGTTTGAACCGATATAACAAAACACGTGCTCGTTATTTATTCATGTTCTTAAACATTATTATAATCAAACCAGTGGGTAACTAGCAATTTTTTTTTAACAAATTCTCTACTGTAGGTGGAGGGTTTTATCACTTTTCAGTACTTTGGAGGTCAATTTCTCCCTACAGTTTGAGATTGGGCAGCCAAAAACAAATCGTGTCTGTTATTTTAGACTACTCTCTAACATATATCAAAATATAGCAATTGGGTAACTTTCCTTGTAAGTTGAAGACGTACAGCGCCTCTATTCTAGGCGCTAAAAACGATATCGTAGTTTTCCTGTTATGGTATTGTTATGACGTCAGCCGCCATTACTGTCAAGAAAATAAGAGCTATCACAACGTTGACAATACGATAACAGATCAAATATTGTTTTTACCGTCTTGAATAGAGCCGCTGTACAGCATAAATAAAACAGTGATCATTTATGTACCTTGTCGCTTTCAATCGTTTCACAATTTTATATGACATTTCAAACACGACGTTAAAGTGACAAGGTACATAAATGATCACTTATTTATGCTGTTGTACCTACCGTCGATTGCTGTGCACATTTTATGTCCGTAGTATGGTATCTGGGCTGGGCAAGAAACCAAACAAAAGATATTTTGTTACCAGCATGATTTGCATCCTTAATATACTTATATTAAATAATAATAATTGTATTATTGTTGAATTCTTATATTTGTAATATGTACCTACTTTATTGCCTAATTGTAAAAAAAAGGTAGTTGCTAAAAACTTCACTTTGAGACCGTTAGACTTCGACTTTCTGCGAAAGTGTATAAAATGCGAATAAATCATACTTATCATAAATGTATACATTGAAAACATACAAAACTAAGTAACTATTAAACCAGTGATCCTCAAAGTGGTCTATATCGACCCCCAGGGGTCGACGACGACCTGCAAGGGGTCCATGTGAGCGGAAAAAATAAATGAGAGGTCCATTAGAGGAAAATGGGGGTCCATGATAATGGATCCCATTTAAACAGATCGTGACTTTAATAATGACTTTAACCATAATAATATTCATATACAGATAATAGGCACCTACATACTTATGTAATACTAATCTATATATATAAATTATGTTTTGTTTTTCTCTGCGTGCAATTTTTTCCGCCCCAAATTTTAATTTTAGCCTTTGTCAATTTTTAGCCGACTAAACCTCCAAAGTTATCCGTGCAAAAATCCAGAAGATTTCTTGCATAGTTTTTACGTGACGTAAATATTAAGTTAGCCGGGGGTCCACCCAAAACCGAAAAAAATGCCAAGTGGTCTACGAGCCAAAAAAGTTTGGGGACCTCTGTATTAAACTCTTAGTCTTCAGTTCATCACACAAACATTTGCTCTTGTCGGGATTCGAACCCGGGACCGCTAGCTTCGGAGGCCACTATCAACTAAGCTTAAGTCGGTAATCAAAAACAATAAAACACACAAAAACACTACAACACATTCAACAAGTACACAAAAAATGGCTTTGAAATTTCTCCTATGCTAATAATATTCTTGCTACCAATTGGCAGGGCTTCGAATCCTGTTTTTTTTTACCAGATTACCAGAAACGTACGCATACATTGCAAAGAGAGTACCGTAAAATGGGGTAAGTAGGGACACAACCTAAAATAAGTCATAAGTTGTTACAAATAAGAACAATTATTAAATGGACAATAACGTTGCGTCTATCGGAAATAATTTCAGTCTTATTATTAGTAACATATGCTTCATTTTAGGTTGTGTCCCTACTCACCCCTTATCCCTACTCACCCCGTTTTACGGTATTTAAATGTTTTCATGTCAGTTTGTAAAGAACAAAATAAAACTGTTCTTGCTCAAACATACGGTTAGTTTCGTTCGCTAATTTGTTCCGCACAGCCACCCTTTTCTCGTGTTTCCTAACCTAGCCAGCTTTTTAGTTGCATTTAAACTTGCTCAGCTTGAAGTTAAACAGGCTTTAACATTTTAAAAAACTATAATGTAGTGGTTTAATAGATATTACACCACTACACAAAAAAAAAGTATTTGAAGTGCGAGCCATAAGATATTATTATGTAATGTATGTATACAGTTGTTCATAGATGATCGAACTTTTACACACAAGTTTTATACAACATGTCCTCAGCCTATAGACATAGACGAACACTACACGTTTATATTAGGGTATTTTGACCAATATGTAAAGTATTAAAACAAACGGTGTAACATTTACCGAAAAAATCTCGTTTTAAAATTTTAGTCTTTGGAGCACCCTCTATTTACTCTATCAGACATTAACCTGTTCCGATAATGTGTGTTGCCTGTTTACAAGCACACATATCCCTATGCCTTTTCATCTTATTCGTGTGAATAATGATACAGTATGCTACTTTTTTCTGTCGTTTATCTGGAATAAAATTTATTAGAAAAAATATATTTTTGATTTTACTTCTAATTAAAACAAAAACTGTTTCACAACATTTGTAAGAAGAAGTATTACGAAGGTGTTCATTCTGTGTCCAGAGGCTCGGGACACCTTGTATATTCGATGCTGTGTAATGATATAGTCGGTCAAGATTTTTTAAATAAGTATAAGTCCGTTTTAGATTTCAATAATAACACGATGGCATTAAGGTTGGAAAATAATAAAATAGAATTACCATTAATCCTAGAAGATAAGGTCACACAATTTACGACCACAGCGAGAGAGAATCGATCCATTACATTAGCACCAACTTGACGGACGGCGTGGTGTGTTCTTTAGAAAAGAGAATGGGCAAAGTATGGAGCTTGGTCTAGGAGCGGCCAAGGATCGTTTTAGTATCTGACGATGTAGTTGATCCTACTTTGACTTGGCGAAAGTTTCATTAGCGTGACTTAATTGCCATCCGAATAAAAGAGGATTTTCTTTTAGTTCTTTGCATTTTTGTGTATAAAATGTGAATATACCATAAGTTTCTTTAAAAATGGTTATCGTTTTGTAGTACCCATAGCCAGAGGTCCCTGCCAAGATGCATTACGCTAACTAGCGTTTCTATTCGTTTCGTTTTTAAACCAATCGCGTCACTGGAAGATGACGTGACTTTTCGTATCACGTCATCTATCAGTGACGCGATTGGTTTAAAAACGAAACGAATAGAAACGTTAGTTAGCGCAATGCATCTTGGCAGGGACCTCAGGTCGAACTTAAAAGTAGGTATTCATCTTAGAACCTTGTCACAACTATTGTTATACTAAATTCAAACCACTCTGACTTTTATACGTTACTGCGTTAAGGTACTAAAACGTACAACGACTTCTGAGTTCGAACATACAAGCATTGAGCTTAAATTGTTAATAGATCAATTTGTGTAAGGTTTTTTTTTAATTAATTAAAATACTTCAACGCAGTAAGAAATCTTTCGAGCTCATTTATAGTGAAAAAATTGTGCAGAGTGCTATGTACAAATACCACAAGAACAAAGTGCATTAACCATAATAGAGACAGTAAGAACGAACAGTGTTAATGGACACATTCTTTGCTTAGTTGAATTAACAAATGAAAATATATGAAAGTTGCTTTTAAGGTGCATTATTTAATACAGCTTATTAAAAAAAAACGTGTGCGTCTAGGAACGCCCAACAGAAGTGATAACTTAAACTAATCTAAGTTGAACTATACCGCCCCGCCCCGCCCCGCCCCGCTGCCATATGCGTGAGGGAAAGGAAATCCAGACAGACTGGCGCCGTAACGCGTTATGTAACGAAGCGGTTTACCCTCCCATAAGAAGTTGTCACTTGCAAAAACATATTGCTAGAACACTCGTGTTTTACATTGATCGAAAGCTTGAGCTCTTTGCGTTAGCTAATAGTTATGTAACTGGTAATTAATGAAGCTTCTTAAGGTACGAGTGCCGAGATAGGAGCGCGAGCTTGAGAGCACTCTAATAACAGCCACGAGTACATTGAGAGCTAATTATGTACCGTTGCATAAATAAGTTTAAAAAGGAAACTACAAAGTTTGTCGTAATTAGTAGGTAGGTATAGTTCTTTCTGGCGGTTTCTAAGTTCAGCGTTCTCGGAGAAAAACTATGGCGTTATACGATTACGTCATAGTTAATTAATATTATTGTCTTAAGGGGCTGCCACGGGCAGATGACCTTCGATCTGAAGCTCTAAACTTTCAGTTGTTGTTAAAACCCATTTGCAGTAACACTGCTGTTATAAACTAGCTGCCATCTCAATTTTTCTTTTACAAGTCACTGATATCGAGATTAATGCTATCAAAACTTGACATTTTTACCCCAAAAAAGTAGTTTTTTGGCGTTTATTTCCATATTTTAACTGTATAAAAAAACCTTCGTTGATTTATTAGATATATTACTGAAGAATATTTAGATGTACCTCGCTTCCATATCAATTGACGCCAAGATGAAAAATTTGTATCCAATTTTGTGTTTTTATAGACTTGTTTTTAAAAAATTATAAAAAATAAACATGGGTTATTTTGATATTCTGTTCGTCAGAATCATAATTATAATATATTTTTTTAAAAATTTACATTTAGTTTTGACTGAATTATAATAACTTAAACTTCATCAAAAACGTCAGTTATGGGCATGGTAAATGCTCTCTGTTCAGCTTATTAATCGAATATTTTGGAGATTTGGAGACATTTGATTTTTTTAATACTACAAACAATAAAATATATGAATTATAATGTCAATTTTATTCACCAAACCTCATTTCTGGTACCGCCATCGTATTGCCATATTGCAAAACAGGCGACTAATTATTATTTTTGACATTTCCTTATTATTAGCAAAAATATTCAATGAGCTTTAAAAGAAAAGCTATGGTAATTAAGTATTTGAATATTTTTACATATTTAACATAACATACATAATCTCACGCCTTCCTTCCCAGAGTGGGGTAGGCAGAGCTACAGAATTACAAACATCTCTAAAAACTTGTTGATAATTCTATAACCACAATTTGCACAAATTAGGCTAAGTTGTTTACCAGCGTCTTAGTGACAGGTTGCAAGCCCATCGCCTAACAGTACTACAAGCCTTTATTCCCTTAGTCGTCTCTTACGACATCCACGGGAAGACATGGAGTGGCACTATTCTAACTCGGCAACCACACGAGGCAAAGAAATTGTTGAGGCAAAGAAATTGTTGACAACTAAAATATTAAAAATTGAGATGTCAGTTGATTACCAAAACACCATCGCTGACGTTCATGCGTGTAACCATGGAAATTACAATTGTATGATAATTATTATAAAAAAACTTTTATTACTATGGCAACGCTGTTTTCAAACTTCGATTACGCTATAGGTGATATTGCAACATCGTTAACGATATTAATAATAATATTAGCGAGTTATATTAGGTACGCGAGTAGAAAAATGTTTCCAATGTAACATTCACTTTTATTTTATTCACTCATTAGACATTACAAACAAACGTTTTTATGCCTTTATATTCAAGATTATGAAAAATACTCCAACTTTTCCTCGGCGACTTCATTTATGTAGAAACTTTGTATTTGTCATCGCTCCTGGGGCCATATTCATATTCAAATTCAATTAGTTTACTACGAACAAGCGCCCTCGGTTTGCTCTGGTTTAAATGAGATTGCCTATGCCCGAATAATATACTGATAGTTAGGTACAGTCAAGGACTTTAATAGTTGAGCCACTATGAAACCCTGTCATAATGACAGCGTCAAACCACATGAAAGAAATAACGCTAAAATTAATGATTAACGTTATGCGACAGGGTTCCATAGTGTACCATTCAAGTAGTAAAATCCGTGGGTCCGGATAGATACAAACTTACAAAACTCACACTCTATTTATAATTATGATTAGCGAACCCCTTCGCTTCGCTTTGGTTTATGTGAGTGTCTGTAACACCCATTCATAAATCACCAATTTATGTTAGGTACTGAGCAAAAACTTTAGTTTTTTCTTGGAATTTACTTGTGACGTTAAACATTTTCTCTAGTTACCGTAAGAATTACTTGCACAGAAAAATCTAGTTTCTGTTAAATCTAAGATAAAGTTTGGGTTAAAATAATCATTATTATACTCAAATTATTGTAAGACGATGATTATGACAGCTCATTTAAACACTTATTACCCTTATTTCTTTAACTTTACATAAATACTACATCGGACAAACCTAGCGACGCCGTTCAGGAATTTAAATAATTAATCGCCTATTTCTAAACACATCGCTAGTGAGTAAGTGATTGAAATTAAGAAATACAGCTGTCACAGACACCATCTTACAATAATCTGATTATAGGTAACATTTATTTTAAGGATGATCCAAGACTGTCATTCAAGTGCTTTAGGTTCTAAATGGTTTAACGTTTAATAATTATTATAAAGTCAATTATTTTAATACAGCACAAAATGTTTTTATAAATAAGCTTATGTTAAAGGTTTTTCTAAATAAATGAGAAACCACTCCCACCAAAATCCGTAGGTAGTGTTAAAAAACGACTGTTAAAAACCAATACCTTAGAGCACGAACATTTACCTTCTACGAAGTGAGTAAAGTTAACGTATCGTCATCGACAAAATGTGTATGGCGATTGATATCAGCACCCTCTAGTATGTATTTAATACTAAAATTTGATAACAAGTTGACATTGATGTTGACTTTTGTATCGTTATCTAGTAGTAAAGGTAAATTATACGTAAAATAACGTATGAAAAAGTAAGCTGGTTTTAGGCGTTCGTGCTACGCATTCAGAACACGTTTTCGAATAGTAAAGTCGATTCGAGAACGTGACGTTTGAGTGTTTTGTTCGTGTTCGAGTGTGTGTATAAATACACATAGGTAACGTAAACACCTTAATCTGTTTGAAAACCAACCGTGTCACTTTTTGCTACCAAACTGGGACACACCAAGAGAAGAGAATTTTCAGTTTTCCGCGCAAAATCGATTCAAAGTCGTCGCTTTTCTGGGCTATTGCATTTTATTATCACGCAATGAGGCATTTTCTTAATTTTCACGGCCGACCGGCTGCAACAACAGGCGCGGGGAACGTCTGTAGCTACGGCCAACCCCGACGCTTGGTCGGGGTTTAAGTCCGGATTCGGACACGCGAAGCAGATGCATTTGCGTTATCTATGTGTATTTATATCTGTGAGTAACAGTTCCAGCTCGCTAGTGAGTATCCGGCTTAACTATGATTAGCGAAACATTATCGATTTCATCGAGATGCATTTCCCGCCGCAGGAATAGATAGAAAACACATGTAGTAACACAAAAGCAAACAGTATTGAGCATTTGTTGCCTAGTTACATGTGTGTTGAAAACGTTGCTAGTATCAAGTATGCTTACACGAGTATACCGACCAACGGTTGAATGGTTATAATAATTATAGGTGTGTGTGGATTTGTTAGGTACATTTTCCGATATTTTTATTTTCTTGTATAAAAAATTCCAATCGCCTTCTTTACTGTTATATGTATTTATTTTCTTTTATAAAATTTTCCGATCGCCTTCTTTACTCTTATATTTATTTTCTTGTATAAAAATTTTCGAACGCCTTCTTTCCCTATACACATTTCCTGTCGGCTTGTTAGATCATTTTCACTGAAGATATTTATTTTAATCGCCGAAATTACCAGTAGATTATTTTATTAGTAGCAGTTTGACACATTTCAAAAAAATTATTTGTCAGAGTCGACGGAGCTCCTGCTTCTGGTGTTTTTGGCCCTCCGGGCCTGATATGAAAACGAACCTAACCTAACCTACCTACGTATTACGATGTAATCACTATTGGGAAAAATTCGCTACAGTGACAAAAATGTCTTCCGTGAAAATGATCTAAGAAGACAAATATATAAAATTAAATGTCCATTTGGGAAGAAGGCCTTCGAAATTTTTTATAAAAGAAAATAAATATAACAGTAAATAAGTCTATAGGTAAAGAAGGCGTTCGGAAATTTTTATACAAGAAATAGTACATTACTGCACAGACCGGGAAATAGGCCGTTGCGGGACGAGTACCTACCTGGAGTTAGCGTGGCCGAGACGCAGTCGAGGCCGCGCTATATACGAGTCCAGCAACCGCCCTTCCCGGTCGAGGCTTGTATATGGCTTTTCTCCAACAATGTGAGGAAATTTAAATCAATTGTTAATAATATTAAACACAGTCCTACACACACACACACATTTCCTTGAAAAAAAGAACAGAAACGTACGATTTAGTATGACACCGAAATAAAGCATTAAATAAAATCACAAATTTAAACGTAATAAATTCAATTTGAATAAAATATATTTTAATTAAACTATAAAATTTATTACGCGTTCATGTTATTTCGGCAATTGAACGCAATTTCTATTTAAAAAAAAGTTAATCTATTTGACACACTTTTAAATACGTTGTAAACGCTGTTTGAAAAGGCTTAACTTTTTAGTCTATGACATTTAAAAAGTTTATACAAGGAAGAATTTTGATTGCACGAGTGTTTGGCTGTTTGGAGATAGTTATCCTAGTCCAAACATGGTTTTAAAAAGTAAAACACCAGGTACGTAATGAAATTTCATACATTTTCGCGGCCGCTGCCGTTAGTAAATAATAACTTTGTTTTTTTCAATTTTGCCTGGACCGGGAACTTACAACTTCGCGGGCTGATTTGACAACAGTAAGGTTAACATTCCGAGCATGTGGGAGAAAATAAATATAACAGTAAATATGTCTATAGGGAGAGGAGGCGATCGGAATTTTTTATACAGGAAAATAAAAATATCAGAAAATACGTCTAACAAACCATATCGTTTGCTTTAGGAACATCACAAACAACGTCGAAATTTTAATAAAATTATTTTACCGTTTCACGTTCATTTTCGGGTAGAATTATCATGAGTTCGATTTTTAAAAATCAACCCTGTTCATTTCCTGAAAACAACCTCTATTCCACCCGGTAAATTCATATAGGTAGCGATTGTTATCGTAAGTATTATCAACGTTACAATAGCTCTTATGTATTTGACAATAAAGGCGGCTGAGTTTAAAATGATACGATTACATGTCAAAGGCAATATGATTACCGAGTTGAATAGAGGCCCAGGGCATTGCTTTGGGCTGCTATTTCACTGCGCTTTATCCACATTGCAATATTGTTTAAAACTCGGCCGCCTTTACTGCCAAGATAATAAGATTGTTAATGTTAATAAAACGATAACAATTGAAAAAAGGCAATGAAGAATAAGAATAAGCCTTGAAGTAATAACTAGGGATAGGACTTTCGGTGGCATATCAAGGTTCTAGAATCAATGGAGTCGCTATTTTCTGATTATTGTGTTACTGCACTGAAAAAAATAATTGGTCGCTTGTAACAAGATTGTGATTGTTGTGCATAAGTGTCTTGATCCCATACGAGCCTGACAAGACGATAGATACACCAACTAAGACGTTAGATACATCAACTAAGATGTTAGTTGAATAACTAAAGAAATTGCTGTTTGTTACTATCAGATTTGGTTTATATAACTAATATCTTAACTACTGTATTCATTATGTCAACTAAGTGAAAATCTCTCCTTCTTGGCTCTCATTTTTTTGAGTGTGTTTTGTGCAAAATGTGGTTACAGAATTAACAACAAGTTTTTAGAGTTGTTGGTAATGCTGTGGCTCTGTTTACTCCACTCTGGGAATGAAGGCGTGACGGTATATACAGTGGTGGCCACATAATTAGGGACACTTGTTTTTTCCCCATACAATTGCCTACAAATATGACTTTTCAATTTTGACCACTAATCAAAAAGTTCTCGACCAATTTTATTGCTAAATACATTTTACTTTACATAATTAACTAAGGTTTAAACTGATGTACAGTGAACTAATATTAAAAAGGGACCTTATATTTTATAATGATTTAAAAACTAAGTGCTGACGCGTCCATACAAAATTCTACAACTTTGTATGAGCGCCGAATATTTATTTTTTCAAATCCTTATAAAATGAAAGATCCGATCTCAACAGAGATAAATTGTACATACATTTAAACTTTACTTTATTAGTTAACAATAAGTGTAACTAAAAATATAATTGTTCAAGAACTTTTTGAATGGTTGTCAAAATTGAAAAGCTATATTTGTAGGCAATTGTATGGGAAAAAAACAAGTGTCCCTAATTATGTGACCACCACTGTATGTGTACAGTAGGCGCTCGGTAATCCGGTGCCCGCCAATCCGAGTTGCTCCAGCAGTTAGCAACTCAGGTAACCCGCTGTATAATCCGGCAGTTTACACACCCGAATACCTATTTATTCATTCGTTAAATCGCTATACCAGTGTAAATGAAATTCGGTAGGGAGCGTAGCAAACAAGAAATATTAGTAGGTATGGATAAACCGAACTAAAAATGTATTTAATTGTTTTGAAATTTGACAATATTAAAAGCCAAAATCAAAGTGGTATGTGTTATAGCAATTAGGAAAAAGCGACTCCATGGATTCTAGAATCCCACGATTCTAATGCCACCAAAATCCTAACTCTAGTAATAGTCTATATTGACTGACATAATTATTTTTAGTCATAATGTGCTTTAGGTCATAATCATCGCAAGTCATAACGTGTTTTTTTAAGAAACGGTTACTTTTTCAGGATTTTTATAAATCAAACCTAACCTAACCTAGCCTTGTCTACACGTTAGATATTTCAGAACTTCTGAAAAGTTTACAGTTTCAGCGATATAAAAAATTATGACTATCAAAAATTATGTCAACAATTACATTATGACCAATAAAATTATGGGAAACAAAGGGCTCCCTCTAGTAATATCCAGGAAATAGAGCTAAAGTGATACTGCTATGAAACCTTTCTTGGTAATTCAAGCGGTCTTCTAAAATGATGGGCGTTATTTAAGTACATACGAGTACTTCTATGATAGGTACACGTCGGGAATATGCCGAAAATTCCCGCTGTAATAAATATTGCGCCGCAAATCCAACAATTACTGAGTATTTGGAATATTAGGCCACGCTTTATTAACATTCTGAACGGTAGAAATTTTAATTAAGGTAAAATTTCGCTCATTTCATTTTTGTTATTTACACAATGGTTATATAACGGGTGTATAACGAAAAATATTCGAAATGTAAAATTACAGTGTATTTTGCTATATTATTAGTATTATAACATTACTTTTGTAAACTATTAGTTAGAAAGTACATTATTAATCAAGATTGTAATTTGTAATTTTGCCTTAAAAATAGACTCACTGGCATAAATACCCACCCATCCGTCTTTTTAACCGACTTCAAAAAAAGGAGGAGGTTCTCAATTTGTCGGATTTTTTTTTTTTTTATGTACGTTCCCCGATTACTCGAAGACCATTGGACCGATTTGAAAAATTTTTTCGTTGTTTGAATGGGTATACTTTCTAGTTGGTCCCATTGTCAAGACGTCAGGATCTGATGATGGGATCTTGGAGAAATCAAGAGAACTCCTCAAATATTATAGGCACACCTATAGCAATTTCGGTATTTTTCACTGTAACTCGTGCATTTGCTTTTGAAAAGTACTATATGGTGAAGTGGAACTGATGATGAAGACCACAGATGGCCACCGGAACTCCTTAACGGTACCTATTTAAAGGGTGGCGATAAGATGTTTCGATTAAGGTAGTTGAGCGACTATGCCGAAGCACATTTAGGTTTAAATATGACTATGACATTCCCGCGGCGTTGTCTGCGGCGAGCTTGAAATGTTCTATAGTTTCTCATTAATATTTAGAAGTGGAGCTACGTAACAGCATAAATAGGATCACTAAAAAGTATAAAATAAAATAAATGTTTAAAAAAACGGCGTCCAACAATATTTTAACCAAAAGCAGACTTCAGTTGGACTGACCTATTTACCTGCCATTTTAAAGAAGTTATTTTTTGCTTTATGAAGGCGGGTTTTTGTTTTTTTAAACATTTATTTTATGTTCATACAGTAACTTCTTAAAATAGAGAGTAACTTACAAAACTTGTTGACATAATTATTGATAGTCATAATTTAATTTATATCGCTGGAAACTTTTAACTTTGAAAGATTCTTAAATATCTTACTTGTAGAAAAGACTAGGTTTGATTTATAAAAATCCTGAAAAACTAACATTTTCTAAGAAACGCGTTGCGACTTGCCATAAATATGACATCAAAACACATTATGACTTAAAATAATTATGGCAGACGATATGAGAGTGTTTTAAAATACACAATTATTACATTTTGGATAAAATTTTGAAAATAAATAACTATGACAATTTACGTCACGTGTGTATCCCTAGATATTTTGATAAAACAAAGAAGATACATACCTTTTTATATAAAAAGTTATGTATCGTAACTTTACATTTACGTCTGTGTATCTTTGAACCATGCAGGGCTCGCCTAACAACTGACGTAATGTAGTGGGTGAATATTCGAGCGTTTCAACCGCCGTCATTGTTGTCTTCAATATATTGACGAAAATAATCATTACTACCAGCAACTTTTGATGCCAAAATCAACGGAGCCGGGGGTGGTATTCATTCCATTTAAAAGAACAACAAAGCTTAGTTCATCTTGAATGATATGCGATAACAATAATGACGGCGGTTAAAACGCCGTTTTATGAACCTAGTACGCCATTGTCGCGGCAAGTTTTCTCTAATGTCAAAGGAAATCAATTATGAAAATCATCGCCATCTAGCGGCTACCGTTGGAATTACAATTCTGTCTTTTTCAGCCATTGTAGATTACCCCTTGGATCACATAATGACATTAAAATCTCAAAATCGATTTTTTGCAATTGCATCATTATCAGACATCGGAGTTTTGATGGCAAAATTAGATGACAGGCAGAGAGTTCCTATATCGATGAACCGATTTATCGATACTTTTCATGTATACTATGATCGTTCCCAGCTTCGTTTGTAAGTTTCTATTTTTTTGGAGACGACGATAAAATTAGGTTACACAAAGCATGATGATCGCTAGGTTATGAAAACGATTGCACTATAAAATATTTATTATTATCTCTTTATCAAACCTCTTTAAATAATTAAATAGGAATATTGTCATTCAATATGAAACAATATTGTCCATTTCATTGTCATTTGTATTAATGTGATATTAAATAATTTACATTTTAAGAGTAAAAATGGAAAATGCCTCATAAAAAAACAAAAAACGTGCTTTAAAAAAACCTGAACTTCGGTCCAAGCTATATTGTATAGTGCAATGGTGCTCATATGCTAACGGTCAAGGAAATTTATTCGCGTACCTTTTCACTCTTGTCACAATGACAATAAGAGTCAAAAAGGTACGAGAATACATTTCCTTGACTGTATGCTTTGCGTAACCCCAACCAACTATATCATCGTCTCCAAAATAATATTTACAAAAAAGTACTCACTTAAACGAAGCTGGGAGCGATCGCTATAGTATAAGGGAAAAGCATCGATAAGTGAGTTTATCGATATAGAAACTCCATACCTGTCATCCAATTTTGCCACTAAAAGTCCGATGTCTGATCATTATTTTGTTGGATGAGCAACATGTGGAAAACAATATGGTTTTACCAAGTAGTATAGAGCCCGGGGGTGTGATTGTATTAAATAACTAAGTTTTCAATTCTCTCACCGTCAAACTAAAGTTGCTCTGCGCTCTAGAAGGGAAATACTTGCAGAGTTAAATTAGTTTTGGCCGAACGACTTCGTCAACAAAATCGGCGACCAAATTAAAAATACACGCACTCACTTGTTATTAACGATCTAACAGGACAACTAAACCTCGACAGTTAATAATAGGGAAAATTCATGATTTTTTTTCACAGCTTCAACACAACCTGATTCATGCAACAAACAGTTGAAAAGAATCATTATTTTTAAACTATAAAAATAACCCAACAAAGATTTGTTCTTATTTCTTTCTAGCAAATCAGAATTTAACATGGAATTTATACGGCCGACGTGTTACATGACGTGGAGCGGGTTCCGTACATACGTAATATTTTTTGTTGTTGATAGAATTCTTATGGGTTTTCCTGTAATCTGCAAGCAATGAAGTATATTTCGTATATTTTTTTTCAAAATATTACGTCCAGTAGTTTCCGAGATCAGGGGGGGGGGGTCAATTTTCATGTTCTTTCTTGAATAAAATAAAAACATATTTTTTACAATAATAACAAAAATATATTTGAGATCCTCATAACGAGCCCTTTCATTTGATATAATGACACAGTAAGATTTGCAAAACCTTTTTTTTATTTCCTAATTTTTCCCCCGAAAATGACCCTTATTTAAAAAAAATATTTATTTATTTTGCAATTCTGTGTTTGGGTCATCAATGTACATATGTGTACCAAATTTTAACTTAATCGGTCCAGTAGTTTCCGAGGAAATTTGACAGACGTTGACAGACGGACGGAAAGACAGACGCACGAGAGTGATCCTACAAGGGTTCCGTTTTTTATTTATTTTATACGGAACCCTAAAAAGGTTGGACAACCCTACTTCAGCTAATTACGGACACTACGGACATCAGCGACATGCATTTACACAAAGGCAATAATGTTTGCGACTGAATTACTCTGGTGGCAGCCTCCCGATGTCACCAGTTTGTTACTAATTGCGACAATAAACTGGAGAAATGAACTTTAAAGCATTTTTATGAAGACACATTGTTCAATGATGAAAAAATGCAAAGGGTAGTGTGGGTTTTTTAACTAGAAACAACATTTGTTTGAAAATGTTTCTGATGCTTTTTGCAGCGCCTTCTACGTAGAAAACGGCGTAAGTAAGCTGCGAACTCAGAAGTAACTTTAAGAAAGTTCTAGCAGATTTATTAAAGACATTAAAGTGAGAATGCAGATGTAGTGAAATCCTTTCCCATCGTTGTTGGTCGGATAACTTCTTTATCTTGCTTTTCAGTTGGCTTATTGATGGGTACTGAAGTTAATTCAGAAAGCAAGACAAATACGAACTTATCCGACGAAAAACGAAGGGTAAGATTATTCACTACATTTGTACATAGTGTGAATTGAGAATATCAATATCTGCGACCAAGGTACTAAAATGTATAGCTATATACTTCTGAGTTTATCCGCATGTATGTGTTACATAGTTCTCGGCAAATTACTCGTAAACAAGATGCAAACCGATCAGGGAGAGACGATGGCCGATTGAAAAATATCCAGCTTTCACGTTTAATAAATTTTATTTATAGATTCTACTTTCACTCATTTCAAACCACTACCGAACCGCCATAATTTAACATAATCCAGTTTTTTTCTTTCAAATAACAACAAATCGACGCCCCCGGACAATAAGTCGGCAATCGCAAAAAGTAAATTTTACAGGAAAAAATATTTACTGATTTTGTTCAATATCTTTACAACCAGACGGAGTACTAAAGACATTGATATATCAAACGAAAGCTATTTTTTTAAAGAATATAATTTATACAATTATACTTTATAATACGCATTCAGTATTAAGCAATGAGAGAAAATGCATTTTACAGATAATGAGTTAAAATTTATTCCCAGTAATAGTGACTTACTGGATTATTGTGGTAAATATTATAAAAGTTTTGATTTGTAACTGCATAACATGGACATTTATAACGATATTTTTTGTTTGAAGGGCTAAACGTAATATGTCATTACTAAGGTTTTTATAGTAATTTAAAACCAGGCAAAATAACGGCATTGTATGATAGCTTTGTTGTTCTCGGGAATGTAAAACCTACATATTCAAGTAAACGTGCAATACTGAATGACATCGAAATAATAAAATAACATAGTGTAAAAGAAAACTATCATAAGTTATAAGTATAATAAGATTTAATAATTAAAATAATCGAAAATAATAATAATTATTATTATTAGCCTTTATTTGCTGTAATTATAATTATTTACATGTCATTATCACTATTCAAGTTATGATTAGTCAATTTTATGTTATGCTTGTCATTAATAAAGGATATAAAATGTTAGTTATTCTCTGTTTTTACATTCTTTCTGGAACTTGTCATATATGAATATTTATGTCTATCCTTCCCTTTTTTCTTTAGTAAGCCCGCCCCTTGGATGAAGGCCTCCTCCAGTCTTCTCCATTCGTTCCTGTCTCTTGTCCTAATCCATACTCGTCCTATTAATGCGTCTAAATTATTGCTCCATCGCAATTTGGCCTTCCTTTGGATCTCTTGCCATCTCTGGGGACCAGTCTGTTACTTTTTTTGACCAGAGAGTGGATATGACCAGCCCATTTCCATTTAAGTTTGCGTATTTTAACTGTTACATCTCGCACCCTAATTTGATTTCTAATATGGATATTTCTTATTTTATATATTCGTTTCTTATGTAATATGCTCCTATCCATATTATGTTGACATATCTACCTCAAGTTTAAGTTCATTTTTCTTTGTTAGGGCCTAGGTTGCGCTTTTCATAATTTCTTTTAAGGCCCAATATTTATTCCAGAATTTTTTTATTATTCTTTATATTATTTTGGACATATCTTCCTGCAAAGATATTAATTCCACTAGGTATATTTAGTCTCCTATGTAATCTTTTGTGAAATTTCTGACATTTATAGGCGGTTTGTTGCTGTTCGGTAGTATTTTAGTTTTTGATACATTCATGGTTAACCCCAGTTTCCTACTCTCTGTTGCCAGATTGTTAAGCATTACTTCAAGGGTATTTGGATCTTCTGCAAATAAAAACACTATCATCGGCAAATTTTAAGTTGATCATCGATTCACTTTCAATTTTTATACCTTTTCCATTCCAGTTTATGTTGCAGAACATGCTTTCCAATGCAGCATTAAACAATTAAGGGGAAAGAAAGCCCTGTTTTACTCCTCTTGTAAGTTTAAATTCTCTCCCTTCTTTTTCCAGCTTGATTTTGGCTGCGTTGGTGTTAATATATCGCCTTGATGATACGGTTTTTTTTTTCCCGTGTTCCCCGTACTAGCAAAGCTTGATGTATGCCATTGTATTCTAAGCTTTCAAACGCCTTGGTATAGTCAATAAAGGCTATGTATATTTTCTTCTCGTATTCATTATATTTCTCTATAATTTGGTTGAGTGTGTGTATAATATGATCTATGGTTGAGAAGCCGTGTCGAAAGCCAGCTTATTCTATGGATTGACTAGAATCCAGGGATTTTTCTATCCGTTTAGGATAATATAGGAATAGGTCTGTAGTTGTTTATGCTACCTATGTCTCCCTTTTTATGCAGAAGTGTAATAACAGCAATATGGAAGTGGAACCCTCTGTAAAGGAGACAGATATTTATTTATACCTGGATAGCTGAGACACTGGGTAAGTCCCTGCAGTTATCCAGGTTTCACTCTATCGGTCTGTCTCATTTACAGAGGGTTCCAGGTGAGAATAGATGTTATTTCAGTTAGACAAGCGCGATTATTAAATTAAATAACATATTTTTAAATATTTTATAGTTGTAATTTTTACAATAATCAAAAAAGGTAGGTACTTAATAAACAAAAATAATCAAGTAGATACGTAATCTTATAAACAGTTCAAAAATGCATACAAAATGCGTCAATCAAAAAAATCTGTCATTATAGTTTTGGTCATACTGCTTCGCGTCTAGTTTTTTTTACTAAATTTACTTCCAAAGTTATTTCGTCATCATCTTCATTTTCCAATGAAAACGAGAAGACATGACCAACTTCATCGCGTGTCTTTCCACTTTCATATAAGGATATTAACTTTAGTTTTTATCATTACAAGCCTTCGTTTCTGCATTTTTCAAATAAATATCCGTACGATAGCAAAACCAAACTGAAACTGGAGGTCATTTAGGCACAATTAACTAAGTGCGGAATTTGGGGGTCAACTAAGGATTAATAAACAAAACTGAAATTTATCTGCAAAAATGTCCAAGTTAGACAGGTACCTAATAAATTGACGTTATCTCAGTTACAGAGGTCTACCTATAAATTAAAAGAAAACATTGTAGCAAAGTATTCTTTAAAATATAGTCTCAGTAAAAGAGGTAAAATTCTCTCACCGTCTCAATTCAGTGCTAGAGTGTCAGGACCTCAACATGAGTTCCAGCTATGGAGGTTTCTCATTTATCCTGGTCCCACTTAACCAAGTTGTACTGTATCTGGATATCTAAGACACTGAGTAAGTAGAATACCTCTTTAAGTGAGACAAATTTGCAGGTCCTAGTTATCCAGATTTCACAATTTTTAGCCATAGTTTCAGCATATTTTAAAACTTTGCATTTTGTCGGTTCCATAGCACCTAATAATTAATTTATTTACACGTTTTGGTAGGTAACACACTCAATAGATTCACAGGTAAGAAACTATGTTTTATTTTGTCACTGACACGTAAACACAAACACATTTTTTTTTAACCAGACGCACCAATCTATAATTACACGTCACTTTCGGTCAATAGAAATTTGCAACTGTTTATAAATGTAAACAAACATTACGCGTTGCCGGTGCGAGAACAGACACGTGAAGGGGCGCGGCATGTATCTATTACTTTCTAATGTTTAATCAAAGACAGAGAACAACGTACCTTATGATGGCTGAGCGGCAAAAAGACAGACGATATATTGGGTTCGTGACATGATCTGATTTGGTATTAAATAGTACACGCCCTTTCCCCGCCCCCCAGTCCCTTTAAAACTTTGTTAGTAGCTATTGCCGTGTTAAGTTTATTAAATTAAATACGGTATTATCGTTTACCAAAAACTTCATAAAAATATTGACGCCAATAAACCGGTTATCGCATCGTACCAAATATTAAAGTAATAAATATATTTGTATTGATCTGTAGCGACACTTTTCTCGTAACATTTTGATTTTGCAGTTTCCCTACAATAAACACGTCATTCTTAATATCTTCTTTAATTGCATTAAAAAAAATCTGAAAAAAATATATATGATGTATTCTGACCCGCTGATTCCGAATTTTGCATAACAATAAAATGTCCATAATATCACATTGCCGACTTATTGTTCGGGGGCGTCGAAATGTACTCAGTTTCATTTTGAATAACTAACACGAAATGCATAATTTCGGTCAATATCATGTAGAAATCAAAAATATAACAATTATAATAGCGATTTCTTTAACGTAATGTCTACCTACAGGTTAAAAATAGACGACTCTAACGTCTTGGATTACTATACTACTAAATTGTTGTCACAGTTCTAACCTTACCTAACGTAGTAGGAAAAAATACTTAAAATGTATGAGAACAAGAAAATGATTGTTATGGTAAATAAGCGTTATATTATTTGACCGATATGCCTTATAAAATTATACAATTTATTTTTATGCTAAACATTTATAATACACTAAGGCGGCGTCCTAGGTGAGCGAATTCCACGCGAATGCGATGCGGAGCGACGCGGCGTGAAAGAAATAAACAGTCGACAGTTACTGTTGTCAGAGTGTAAAGTCACGCGCACGTGGGACAAGGCCGCCGCATCGCACCGCTTGGCATTGAAATCGCGTGTTACCGCATCGGATCGCTTTGCAATTCTGTTTGCTTTGAATCGCCCACGTAGCCTAAAGGAAGCCCGTGAACACGTCCGAGTAGCATTAGTTACCCGCGATGGGGGTCGACTTTCGGAAAATCCTTTCTTAGTGCGCCCTAGGCTACAACCTCCAAATTTCAAGTCTTTAGGCCCAGTGGTTTAGGCTGTGTGTTATAGGTCAATCAGTCACTTAGTCACGGTACCGTTTTGTATAAGATTTCAAACGTTGAAATAATGAAATTATGCTAAAATTTCTTATGCAAATTAAACGGCACCCCATTACGTCTAAGTCCTTAAAGTTAGCAACGCATTCGCAATCTTATGAATGCAGTACCCTTACCATGAGTTACAATTAACGTACACCCTAGCGATTCGAATGCTCTGTCCCTCGCAACCTCGCAGTATTCTTATAGAGTGCGAAGGACAGAGCATTCGACTCGCTAGCGAGTATGGTAATTGTAACTCATGGTAAGGGTACAGATGTTCATGGGACTCGGAGTTCAGTTTCCGTTGCCTGTGCTTGTTAGCCTTCTCCATTTCGTTTATTTATATCTTGTTTGCCTGACTATTCAACCATAACAATTTTATATATTTTGAATCGAGTCCCGTTCCCAAAGCGGCTAGCACAAGTTGCCCGCGACTTGTTTGTCGCTCGGATCTCCCCTTCCTTTAGTCACGAGCGACAAAATACAACTTGTGATACCCATGCAGTATATACAGTAGTTTGTCTTCAAAGAAAGGTATATCGTGCTGCTAACATGAGGGCGCACCTCGACCGTACGCGCCGCGAGCCACCACAAAAAAACTCAACAAGTCCCGTAAAGTCGCGGTATAATCGGAGCCGCGGCGTGTTGCGTGCGTGATCTAGTGTAGAGCGGTGCGCATCGATGCAACCCTAGCACTTGAGCGGCAATAGGTATCAGAAACTCCTAAAGGTTTGATGACGAACTACTTTTTAGGGTTCCGTATCCGAAGGGAGCCCAATGGGACCCTATTCATATTTATGCCTACGCTGTCCGTCCGTCGTCCGTCGGTCCGTCGTCCGTCGGTCCGTCGTCCGTCGGTCCGTCGTCCGTCCGTCCGTCCTAACTTAAAAGAGCTGTATCTTTTCAACCATAATAGACAGCGGTTTTTTTTTTCAAAATAGTAAAATAGTATTTACTAACATTATTTTTTTATAAAGTGATAAAATAGGGCTTCACCATACAAGAAACGTTTTATTTTCAACATATTTTTTTTGTTGTATCGTAAAAACGGTAAAACAAGCGTCAAATTTAGTATATCACAAACCCTGAAAAATAGAAACTAATACTAAAAAATGGCCAAGTGTGAGTTGGGCTCGCGCTGGTTCTATTCGAAATCGAGTTCAAATTGGAATAATAATACCTACTGTGCAGCGTACGGAACCGTCGGTGCGCGAGTCCAACTCGCCCCTGACCGGTTTTTTTAAATTATACTATGGGTACAGTCAAGGACTTTAATTGTTATGCCACTATAAAACCCTGTCATAATGACAGCTTCAAACCAAATGACAGAAATGACGCTTAAATGAATGATTAACGTTATGCGACAGGGTTCCATGGTGGCATAACAATTAAAGTCCTTTACTCTACGTTACCATACTAAAATGCGTGCCTAAGGCGTTGCATCGCGCTGCCTCCGCTTTCACTGTGATCCTATCCCATAAACATTATTAGCAAAAGCGATGGTAATGCGGTCAGCATATTATTTCCTGAAACATTTCCGCACGAACCGCCTCTATTCAATATTAAATTCGTATCATTAATATAATAATATTAGCATTTAAACAGTGTCGGGAGAGGCTACTAGCTTCGAGATAATTTACTGTGAGTGTAATCAACATGCAGCTAATGAGTTGGGTTTCGTACTAAACAGTTCTAAAATGTTTGACACCTACAGCAGATTGTGCACTTAGGTATATAGCCTTCGTTCGGAGTATACTAGAGACAAGCGTAGAAGTATATTCTAATGTTAGACAAAGTGCACAAAAAAATCCTAAGGAATCCATACAGGCAAGACTGATGTTAGAATGAGGGTAAGAGAATGATCGAGAGAGAATCATTGCTACTAGTATGATATTAGTACTTATACGCACATACCTTCACGCCTGTGATCCCAGAGTGGGGTAGGCCGAGCTACAAAATTACCTATAACTCTAAAAACTTGTTGACAATTCTGTAACCTCATTTTACACAATAAGGCTAAGATGTTTACCAGCGTATTAGTGACAGGTTGCAAGCCCATCGCCTAACAGTGCTACAAGCCTTTATTCCCTTAGTCGCCTATTACGACATCCACGGGAAGACATGGAGTGGCATCATTCTAACACGAGAAAAACACGGGTATAATATTAGTAAGTTTGTAATAACTACAGATCGGTAACTCGTGGCATTTAGGTAGCACTTGACAGATTAGTGATGAGACAAGTTTTCTAAGTGTCTTTTCAGACAAGATAAAATAATAAATTAATATTACCTACATGGTCTTAATCTTATCATGCGACAAAGTAGGTCATATTCATATGTTATGTCATAGGAAATGTCAATGTCAATGATTTTTGTCATTAATTTACTCGTAATCATTATTACGAGACGTGTCGAGAAACATAGATGTTTTCCAAATAATAGAGGAAATCATTAGAGAGCATTCAGAACTCCTACTACAAGGTGACAAGGTAAAATGCACCCGTTGCGATGTTTGTTTATATAGTTTGCAAGACATTTAATATGAGCAAGCACTTGAAGTCCAAGAAGTTAGAAGCCTTGAACTAAAAGAGTCTTTGGAGATCGTATTTAAAATTGAAAAGTCTCTTTCATCACTGAGACTGCAGCCCAAAGGTGAACCTGTTTATCAAAATCTGAAAATAGTATTATCAAAAAATCCAGGATATCTTACGACAAAGAATATTAATCGGTCATTCTCCAGACAGCCATTTCTGTATGTCCTCGGGCTTAAAAAATATAAAACTATTGAATTTGGAATAATTTATATTTTTTCTTCCTAGAAGGTACTCGTATTGAGGTGTACATGAATTTTCAAGTAAATATTCAATACCTTTCAAGGAGAAAAAAAAAATCAATACCCCATTCTCCTAATTAACACCGCGCGTCCCACTTCCGAAATCACTAATATAACTATTTTCCCCGATCATATACAAGAGGAAAGATGAATGAAAGTATTTTTATTTAATGAAAGATAAGATATCCAAATTACAAAAAAAATACCAAATTTATTTAGTAATATATCACTAAGATATAAAATAAAGAAACTTTGTCCCGATACGTGTACTAATTCACGCGCCGCTTTCATTCTTGTCCGTGCAAGGCCATTGAAGAAATAGACAGACGTCTGTAATGCATTTTGCGTGAGCAGACACTCATGTCAAGACCCTCTTGAGAGAAAGACGTGTTAATGTTGTGTGGATCGCACACTACAAATGTAAGTATCTAATTCGCATGTTTTGGTTCTCGTAAATTCTAATTAACACGTTCACGTTTTTAAAATCAGCCAATAACTCTATAGCTCTGTAAATTATTGTATACATTAAGAACCTCAGTATTTAACAGTTACTGGATTATGTAGTTTATCACATGTACCTAAAAGAAGTTATATTTTTTTTATCAAGAATCCCTAATACACACGTCTAATTCACGGGCCAAAAATGAACGCGTTAATTAGTTTAAGAGTAGTAAAAAAGGTTTTTGGTACATAAAAGTATTTTATTTCTAATTGCTCGCTTAAGCTAAACCAGTTTAAATTAATTTACAGGAATATTTTTTTACAAAAATTTAATTCCCGGAAGAATGATGGCATGATTAGAATGACATATATTATGTCAAACTGGTGTTATTAGAGGGGCCCTAACCTTAAAATCATCCTTATGATCGTATCTGTGTGCTTAAGTGTTTGGACAATATGTTTTTTAGAGGTTATTTTATTTTTCCTAGCATATTTCTCTTGGAAAACATGAAAATTTTGCTGACCGCATTAAAAAGTTGCATTTTGACAATAAGTGACAACTGTAATTCTAATCATGTAAGGAAAATCCTAGGGACCCGGAAAATCCTAACCACCCGCAATAATTAAACTACATACTTAAAGTTGAATGTCTGTATGTTATGTTACATAACTTATGTATGTAAAGCTTAAACGGCTCGACGGATTTTAGCATTATGAATTATGAGGTGTCCTTAGATTCAATAAAATTAACTAGTTTATTTATATCCTTTAAGTTCATCGGGTTTTTAAATTTTAAATTACTTTTTTTAAAGATAGAGAGGGAATGTAAAAAGTAGGAGGAAGAAGTATTATTTTTTCTTTAGCAGATACGGCAATTTATTTGTTATCGTTTGTTCATAATACCTAAGGTATAATATAAAGTTATTAATTCTGTTTTTTTTTATCGTTTTCATTGTTGATTATAGAACGATTATTTCAGTGAAATATTAGTTAGCTTATTATGTATGTATATCGTGATGGATATTTTATGTTCCTAATAGTTTCAACGTTGCAATATAATAAATATGATAAAATTAATAGACAGTCTGACAGTTTTTGTCTTATTTCCTAAAAAATATATATTTGTCATGAACATTTATCTAATAAACGCGTAGTTATTTTAATTCGCAAGCAAGTAAACCTAATTAACGCATCGATTTTCTAATTCGCGCGTCACGCAAATATTAAAACCCTTCTAGTTAATTAACCGCTAATAATAATTAAGTGCCCAATAAATATTAAAGTTTGAATGGTCGATATGTTACTACATTTTGCATAAATTTTATCAAAAACCAAGTGGAAAAAAAGGGCGGTGTTAATTAGACTGAGAACACAATTCTGGAGAATGACCGTAATAACTTATTACAAAATAATGAAGTTGAAATCGAACAGATCATCAATAAAAATACGCTGCAACTTTACAATAGAATGCTTTTTTTACCCATTACGTCAGTGGAAGTTGAAAAATCGTTTTCTTACACAAAGTGGATTTTCTCAAGTAGAAGACGTAGGCTGACTTGTAAAAATTTTGAACAAATATTAATTGTTTATCACGAATGTCATATATTAAATGATTGAAAAAGTACATTGTTGCCTAGGCGCGGAAATTAAGGGATTTCCTGACGAGGTGGTTAGCAGGCCGAGCAACAGCGAGGCCTGCTAAAATACGAGTCAGGCAATCCCCGTTTCCGCCGAGGCATACATAATGCTCTTCTCAAACAATGCGAGGAAATTATACAAATATATGATTATAAATATTTTTAAAAACCTTTGACAAATTCGGAGAGAATGTTTGTTTGCGTCATACGAGTATTAGTAGCGATAGTTTCACGCACAACGAGCCGCCGCCCGCCGCCGCCGCTCCGCAGAGCCCCGCCGCGCCGCCGCCCCTCACTGCGCCCCAAGCAAAAGTTGGGTGTACGGGATTTTTTTCGTGGTCCTTTCGATTTTATACGCAATAGAGAGCACTTTTGAAAAAACAATATGGACATGGACGGAAAGTGTTTTCATATGGTTATTTTACTCCTGGGAGTAAAAAGAGGCATTTTCCGTCCATGTGTTTCAATCGAAAAACATTTTTTTCTAATTTGTTTCCTTTTCTCGACTCATACAGAAAGAACATTGTCACATCACTAGTCTGTTAGAAACTGTCAAGTGCTACCGAAATGCCACGAGTTACCGATGTGTAGTAATAACTAATAATAGTAGTTTATGTGACAAGTTTATGAGAGGGATACACGAGTGTGGTTGTGAAGAGCACCGCGAGTCACCACAAGCCAACTGAACCGGACGGACCGAGCCGGTTTAGTCAGGGCCGCGCCGTCGACGTCGCCGCGTTGGTTGCCTACGCAACCCTAGCGCCCGAGCGGCAATAATTAACAGAAACTCCTTAAGGGCCGAAGTTATATACTCTTCTATTACTTTGCCTGGGGCAGTTGTGAGTACCGAATTGTTACGAATTTGTTCCCATACGCCAGTAGTTTTGTATGTGAGGATGTACGTTATCATCTCTCTATTTATGTATCTTTACATAGAATAAGTAAAATAAAGTCGCTTTCCGCCGTCTGTCCCTCTCTGACGCTTAGAGTTTTCAAACAACGCAACGGATTTTTTAATGCGTTTCTAATCAATAGATAGAGTGATTCAAGGGGGGGGGGGGGGGTTATGTATAATAAATTCTGGTTTATGCGGGTCTTAGAGAAAACTTACATGAACTAAACTGCCCTACTAAGCATAATGGCGATATCTCAGACAAAACATCTGTAGAAATTGCAACCTAGTTACAAACAGAAGAGAGTTCAATCTGCTTTGGCTATTGAATTTAGTTATTGCATTTTTGCTTAGGAGGGCAGTAAAGCGAGGCGGGGGCGGGTCGCTAGTTACTGTATATATCCTCGTAAGGCCAATCTCGATAGTTCAAAAACGAATCTTGTGTCAGTCAAGTTACGTTTGAAGTAATTTTGACATATGTCCTACGTATAGGCCTTTGGGCCTTAAGAGGTTAAATAACCTCGTAAGGAACACGTCAAATTTCGTTGGTTCGCAAAAGAATCTTGTGTCGGTCAACTAAAGTCAAAAGTCACATGTCCTAAATTTAGTACGTTGGGACTTACGAGGATAAGTATATTAATAATTCCCAAAGTACAAAGCTTTACTGCATTTGTTTAGGTATTCAACTAAACGTAAACAAAAAACCACGTGACAGAGTTTGCCAGCCAATAGAAACAGAGCACTGACACGTCAAAGCTCGACCAAACAGTTGTGATTGGTTGATTAACTGAGCCACGTGGTTTGGTTTGTTTACATTCGTTTATTAACCTAAACAAATGTAGTATAGACCTGCTAACGATTGCGATTGCGATTGCGATTGCGAGTGAGTTAGGCAATGAGCCAGCTGTTTGAGGCTGGGTGAATTTGTGTGCGATCGTCCCTTGATATTTTTTTTTTTTTCCTTTTCCGGCACGGGGATATAATGTTGCATGTGTAATTAATAGTAATTATGCCACGTCGTAGCAGCTACGACCTAGTTGGCATTAATTTACTGATGCAGAAATCATATTTATTATTTAAAACACGCTTGGATTAAACTCGCCTTGGAAACGACATAATTATATCACTCCCATGGTTTCTTTATTTCTTGTTCATAGAAAATAAGCATGTTTTTTAGTACCTACTGTAATTAATTTACAAAATGGAAACCTTGCAAAAATGCTTTTTATGTGATAACATTTTTTTTCTTTTCTCAAACTCTCCTTTGTCAAGGTTTGTAATGTGGAATGACGTCATTCCAAACTGTGTCTTATTCTAAATGTTTTAAGTATAGCCCTCTGCCACAGAATAAGTAATAGTACAAGTACAGAAGTTGCACTCCCGTGCAAAAACGCTGTTTAGGCATAAGAAACGTGCCTACTATATGCCTCTCTTACTATCGTATAACTTGTATTCATTCGCACGCGGCACCTGTAGTGTTAGGGTTGTCACACGCCTAGAATACATCAATGAGGGCTAACAATTTTTAGCTCACCAGATGTCGCTCGCTCGCTTGCGGCGATCGTATTGACGTGTTTTTAACCGACTTCAAAAAAAGGAGGTTCTCCATTCGTCGTTTTATATGTAAGTTCCCTTAATAGCGTTTTTAATATAATAACATTACGTCATATAAATATAATATAAACGATTATAACATCGTCGAAATATCGGGCGGGAGAACAAAAACCCAGACGGTGGTAACAACCCCTTTATTATACTAAATTGTGCAATTTCGTAATAAGTAATAAAAAGATAAACATACCGTTCACAGTTTGTCGGCAACGTAAAAAAAGAATATTTTACGTCCTTTTGTTTATTTAATCAACCATTTACACAACAGTACATGTAACCGCTTTGCGGAGTGTGCAACTATAACAAGTAAATAATAAAAAGTTTAAGGTTAAATATTCACAAAACTAACTTCACTACGTAATTACGGCACCCTCCGAGATCGATCGTTCAAGACGGCGGCAGGCAGATCGCGGCGCACGCGTGCTGGCTGGCTCGGTGCCGGCCCCGGACTGATATCCATTCTCAGAATGGCCGAGCGGGAAGGTTACTAAGGCGGCGCGACACGCCCTGTGCAACCCCTCTGCCTCTGCCCGCGATTGCGTCTGCGTTAGCCGTTAACCATCCCACGGAAACAGTGCTAAGTTCTATACTTGTAATATGTGTACTAGACCTCGATAAAAACACGTAAATATATCGTTTTTTTTTTTCATTTAATATGTGTCTTTTTTTATATATTAGTTAGAAAAAAAACATATTAAAATACATGAAAAACATCCAAGACTCAGGAACAAATACTCACGGTCATCACAAAAATATTTGCCCTTACCGGGATTCGAACCCGGGCCCACTTAAATTGGGGTCACTACAAACTAGACTAATCGTGTAATCATTCATTTTACTATAAAATACCCTCTTCCTTACATAATATATTCAAAATATAACAATATGGTAAGGCTCAAAGACCCTTCTCATTATGAGTATCCATGGTCGCAAGTCTCGAAGCCCTTTAACAAATATCATGTTTGAGCTTTGTAAGAAGACCTTCAAAGAGCTTTCGAAGCTCGCTCGGAGCTTTGGGACCGAGCTTAACGAAACCATTCATCGTTTGATACGAATACAAGTCGCAAACAAGTACAAGGCTGTAAATAAGTCGAAAAGTAACTACATCTTACTTTATAAGCCTAGCGGAGAAAAGATTTGCCTGAGTCGTTTCAAACGTTAGTGATTGTTTACGGAGACGCGGGGCGTCGCGCGTAGCATTGGGCGGCGCGGTCTGCACTAAATTCAAACATATGGCTTTGTATAAAAGCGTTTCCGGAGAAGCGTTTTTACGCGCGTGTGCTTCAAATACAGCGGTATTCGCACGCGTCAATAACGGCTGTTCCCGCCGCTGCGCCCGCAGCGGGACCCACGGCGGAACCTTCTGACAGTCTTGTGCTCCGCCACGCGCTCCGCTACACGCTCGAGAGTCCGCCGCGGATGTAGCGGACACCGCTACTCTCTACGCCCCGCGTCACGCGCCGCATGACGCCCCGCATCTTTATAAACAACACCGTACATTGCCATATGTTTGTGTTTGCGCGTGGGATGACGCGGTCCACTGCACGCGCCGCCTCTCTGTAAACGGAAAAAACGCCCGACGCGCCGCGCAACGCCAAGCCGCACGCCACGCGCGACGCTCCGCGTCTCCGTAAACAAGCCCTTACATAGTAAAAGATAAAGTTTAATTTCTTAATATCAAAATTAAGTGAGTATCCAGGGCTATGCGAGGTAGCGGAGCTGTGTAAGACAACATAATCCACCAGTAGGAGAGCTGCGCTAAGCGAGGCTAGTTAAATGAAGTAATCCTATTGGTGGATTTTTCCTCGTGCATCGCTCCACTACTACCTCGCACAGCTGTGGATACACACCCTAAGAGGATTGCTGACAATTTGCATACAAAATGGGGGGGTAACGTTTCTTTCCTGCTAAAGCTGGTCCGATATATTTTTTCTGCTTATTTTTTCTTGCTTAAATCGCGTAGCTGTAAAAATACCATACAAATTCAACTTCGGGTGGTAACTTTTTTCACTAAATATGAAAATACCAAAGGTGAAATTAAAATTGAAATCGGCCAAAAAATACGGATATGGCATTTTAACCTGCTAATTAACAGCGATTAGACGGAGAGATCCGATATGCACTGTGATGTCATGTAACAGGTCGGCCATATAAATTCCATGTTAAATTCTGATTTGCTAGAAAGAGATAGGAACCTATCTATGTTGGCATCTTGGTTATTTTTATAACTATTCAAAAAATGATTTTTCTCAACTGTTTGTTACATGACTCGGCTTTTATTGATGCAGTAATATTCCCTATAATATTAATGAGGGTAGAGGCCCGGTACAATCTTAATAAACCCCCCCCGGCCCAACCGTGGCCCTATTAATGAGGCCCGGGCTGAAATGCCCGTCCCAAGGTCAATGATACGTTTATATTTATATATTTATACCCAAACGCGTGCTTAAAATTGCGAGGCAAAATGCTACACTATCATCAATTTACCAATCAACGCTCTATTCTACTTGGTATACCCATATCACTTTCGCTCTTATTTACTTGATAGTAATGACGGCAGAGAGGTCACAGGTCATTACAACCACCCGGCACCCGATCAGCACCGCCTCGCCTCGAGCGGTTAGTACTCTTTATCTACACTCATATCATAAGTCCTCTATTATGCGTTCAAAACCCGTAAGCAATGACCAGCATTTCCTGTGGTAGTAGGTGACAGCGATGACAGCTGTTAATTTTGGAAGATGTTCCAAATTTAGATCTCATTACCTTACAATATTCGATAACGTAATTTGAAAATTACGTTACAGTTGTCATCGCTGTCACCTACTACCACAGGTAAGGTAATGCTGTTTGCCTTTCGGCTTCTGAACCCATCTTAGATTACTTATAATATGTGTGTAGATAAAGTATTGTACGACACAGCCTTGCGGCTCGTTTTATAAAGCACACTCATGTTGTAATGCCTTCATTACGCAACCGTCACGTAAACTACTATTATATGGATTTGTATGGGCATGCGCTCACTACATCAACTACGCCGGGTTGTTCTACTCTACGTAGTTGATGTAGTGAGAGCATGCCCATACAAATCCATATAAAGAATACTAACCGCTCGAGGTGAGCCGGTGCTGGTCGGGTGCCGGGTGGTTCTAATGAGCTGTGACGTTTAAAAACAATTCGACAACACAACAAAGCCTACGTTCGCAGCAAACTAGAATATAATAGTTTTGCTCGTAAAAGACAATCTAAAGACTGCAATCCTAAGACCGCAAATGCGTTGCCAACCCTGAGGACTAAGATGGAATGCCTCTATGCTAGTAATTTCACCAGTTTTCTTATCCCCACACCGGAACACAACACGAACACTGTTGCTTGGTAGTTAAAGAATAAGATTGTGGTAGAGATCCGGACGGACCATGCATAAAGTTATTCTATTCTATTCTATTCTATTCTATAAAGTCCTACCACCAATAATATATAAGTATGGAAAATGTGGTTTCAGTTAAATATCCTGAAATTTTGATATGTTATATATTTCAGAGTCCTGAACAAAAGTCTCTAGGGGTACTACCACTGTTTCCGAGTCCCTTTCAGAGTTTCGACTGATTTTATTCCTAGGTTTATCCATATAAAGCAATCTTCAAGATCGCTTTATGTTGATGAATGCATCAACAACATCATTAGTCGTCAGTGGCGTGGTGGGCTTGAAGACTTGTGACCACATTAGGCGTTGTTGGCGCTCAAAGGGTCCATTTGATAATCACTCACAGAAAAACCTTAGAAAACCAAAAATGCGAAGTAAAAACGATAAAAAAAAGGGCTTTTATTTATTTTTATTTCTCTTGAACTATATATAATATAAATCTGAAACCTATTTTCCATAGGTACTTTAGGTTCGGGGTCCTTTGATATACGAATTTAAAACCTAAGTTGTTTGACAAAAAACGCAAATTCCGTTGTCTTTTTTATGGATTTATCCCAGTTTGAAGTTAAGCGAGTCATTTAAGCATGAAGAATTTCACATGAACTCGTGCGAATGAATGGTATGAGTGAATGTAAGTAATGTAATGATGAAAGTTGAGTGCAGTAAGTACCTAAGTTATAAATTACTCATATAAAACTTGGTGGAGCTACCGGGATATTGAAAAGTTAACTTAAAGTCAAACGCAGTCCATATATCGTTGTCTGTATGTGTGTGTCTAACGTAGTTGATGGAAATATACGAGTAAAATGAAGAAGTTTACAAAATCCAGTCAAGTACGAGTCGGACTTGCACACGAAGGGTTCCGCACCATTCTTGTCTTCCTATTACGGTTCATGAGATGATACATCAGACTCAGGTAAAAATATTCGCGCTCATCACGCATTTCTCCTAACGCACGCGTTTTCATACTTGTTATTATGTAATTGAAAGTCTAAATAGGACCCGACTATATAAAGAAGACCATGACGTAATAGAAGTTTACGAATCTCTGAGTTTCGCGTTTAGTTTAATCCACTTTTATTTTGAAGTCAGTCGAATCGACTTTGAAGTCGACTGCAATCCCGGGTAAGTAAGGCAATAGGCCCAAGTGCTTGTTTACGGAGACGCGGGGCGTCGCGCGTAGCGTTGGGCGGCGCAGTCTGCACTAAATTCAAACATATGGCGTTGTATAAAAGCGTTTACGGAGAAGCGGTTTTACGCGCGTTTGCTTCAAATATAGCGTTACTTGCGGCGGAGCCCGCGGATGGCATCGTCGCGTTGCACGCAGCGTCACACGCGTCCATCACGGCGGTTCCTGCCACTGCGCCCGCAGCGGGGCCGCGGCGGAACCTTCTGACAGTCTTGTGCTCCGCCGCGCGCTCCGCTACACGCTCGAGAGTCCGCCGCGGATGTAGCGGACACCGCTACTCTCTACGCCCCGCATCACGCGCCGCATCACGCCCCGCATCTTTATAAACAACACCGTACATTGCCATATGTTTGTGTTTGCGCGTGTGATGACGCGGTCCGCTGCACGCGCCGCCTCTCTGTAAACGGAAGAAAAGCTCGACGCGCCGCGCAACGCCAAGCCGATCGCCACGCGCGACGCTCCGCGTCTCCGTAAACAAGCCCTAAGGCTACATTCACACGGCGTCATTTTTCCGGTATCCGTATACGAGATTTTATCTAATATCGTAGTGACAGCAAAATTTGTATGGCAACTCTGAAAATCGATCACACGGCGTCTATACGAGAAAATCTCGTGTTCGAGACGTATTTTTTACCGGATACCGTAGGGTTTTGCCACCGAGTATGCGAGTTTCTCCAAACGATTTTATCGAATGCTATGTGTGGGCACGTATATGGGAACACCGCATACGTGAAAAAACCGAATGGACCTTGCGCCGTGCGAACGGTCGTCTCGTATACGGTAAAATCGTATGCAAGAGAATATCGAATCGAATAGTCACAGTGTGAACGTAGCCTAGGGGTCCGCTCTTTCCTGCCTGTGGTAACGGGCGCACGCACGAATTCATACGAAAGAGTTTAGCATTATCCGTTCCCAACCCTTTGAAAATGAAAATGAAATATGTTTATTGCTACACGAACAAACTAATTCAAAAAAGTGAGAAATAACAAAATTAAAATGAAAATACAGGCCAAACAACAATTAAACTGGACGTGGCAAAAGGTTTTGGCTATCCTCACACCGAAACACAGCAATGCTAATGCTGCTGCTTGCGGTAGTTTAAAAAATTCACGAGAGCTCGCGCGAATGAGTTGTATGAGTGAATGAACATAAGTTCGACGGCGTGTTTGGCCTAGTTTGCAGTGACCCTGCCTACGAAGTTAAGGGTGCGGCTCCACTGAGGCGGAGACGAGAGGAGCGGAGCGGAGCTGTGCCAATATTAACCAGTAGAAGGCGCATGCGATCACGTCGAGCGCGCCTTGCGCACGTTAGTTTATATTCTATTGGTTAATATTGGCACAGCTCCGCCCCGCTCCGCTCGTCTCCGCCTCAGTGGAGCCGCACCCTAAAGGTCTGGATTCGATTCCTGGTATATATTTGTGTGATGAACGCGAGAATTTGGTCCGGGGTCTTGGATGTTTTCTATGAATTTAAGTAATATTTTTCTATATAACTATGTTTATCGTTATCTATAGTATTCATAGTTCAAGCCAAGCATAGTTAGTTTGCTATTGGGTAAATTTGTGTGAGGTTTCCTTAATTTATTAATATTTAGAAGCTTAAAAGTACACTGCCTGAGTACCCATTGGTCACTAGCATTGTACCGAAAAGAAACTTCTCAAATTGTGAAAGTTTCTTATGAGAAATTCTCGGAAATTTCTAAGAATATTCTAAACTTTTGTATGGAAAGAGAACATTCTCAATGCTCTCAAATTTTTCCGATAATATTCTCAATAATCTCTTGACAAGATTTCTTAACTTCTGAGAATCTTCTGCAACTTGTACATTGCTATTTAATGAAACTCAAAGAAAATGAAGCCCATTTATACAAATCGGAACTTTGCAAGGCCACGAATACAAAAATGCAAGAGAAAAAAAAGTCGCCGTCCTTAAAAGAACAAAAACATAACTTTATTACTGTTTCAGTATGTTATATTTGCAATCTGTCGGTACCAACACACTTAAAAAATACCGGGCAAGAGCATGTCTAATCATGCTCAGTGTAGGAGCTTCCGAAGCCGTTAATAAACAAAAACTATCTCAAAAAACCACAAGTATGAAGTAATTCTCCATTTAAAGTTATTTGGTGCTGTCTTGGGTAATTTTAGCATGTATAAACACTTTAGTCACCAGTATCGGAACTAATCAAGTCTACTTAATCGTCTTAGTTTTCCTTTGAAACTCGTCATATGTGCTTTTATTTAAGATATTTTCCAGATTTTTAGTATTTGTAGTTTGGCTGTAGGGGGGGGACACTTGACTCTAACAAAAATTAGCGCTTTAAAGCTTAATATTTCATAAACGGATCCCTTGATCGAAAAATTGTTTTTACGAACCCGCGATATTTTTGAAAGACTTATCCAACGACATCCCACACTATGGGATAGGAGAGGAAAAAAAAATACATCCCCACGTTACCTGTATGGAAATTACACCAAAAAAAAAAAGGTTTTATTTTACGTCTTTGTTGTTGTGACTAATATGTATATTCATGCCAAATTACAGCTTTCTAGTACTAAGAGTCTCTGAGCTAGGCTGCGGACGGACCGACGGACGGACATGGCGAAACTATAAGGGTTCCTAGTTTGACTACGGAACCCTAAAAAATCGTTTCTTATACAGTTACTTGCGAAATTTTAAAACAAAACACTATTATTCCAACATTCTATTTATGCCATTTACGGGTATAATTTATAAAAAAACAAAAACCCGCCTTCAAAAAGCAAAAAATAACTTCTTTAAAATTGTAGGTAAATAGGTCAGTCCAACTGAAGTCTGCTTTTGGTTAAAATATTGTTGAAGACCACAGATGGCCACCGGAACTCCTAAACGGTATATATTTCGAGGGTGGCGACAAGATATTTCGATTAAGATAGTTGAGCGACTATGACGAAGCATATTTAGGCTTAAATATATGACTATGACTTTACCACGGCGTTGCTTGCGGCGAGATGTTCTATTGTTTTTTATTAATTGAGAAGTGGGAGAATTTACAGAATAATTATTATCACTAAAAAGAATAAAATAAAATAAAAACTACTAAAAACAAAAACCCGCCTTCAAAAAGCAAAAAATAACTTCTTTAAAATTGTAGGTAAATAGGTCAGTCCAACTGAAGTCTGCTTTTGGTTAAAATATTGTTGGACGCCGACTTCAGTTGGACTGACCTATTTACCTACCATTTTAAAGAAGTTATTTTTTGCTTTTTGAAGGCGGGTTTTTGTTTTTAGTAGTTTTTATTTTATTTTATTCTTTTTAGTGATAATAATTATTCTGTAAATTCTCCCACTTCTCAATTAATAAAAAACAATAGAACATCTCGCCGCAAGCAACGCCGTGGTAAAGTCATAGTCATATATTTAAGCCTAAATATGCTTCGTCATAGTCGCTCAACTATCTTAATCGAAATATCTTGTCGCCACCCTCGAAATATATACCGTTTAGGAGTTCCGGTGGCCATCTGTGGTCTTCATCATCAGTTCCACTTCACCAAATAGTGGTTTCCAAGACCAAATACACGAGTTACAATGAAAAATACCAAAATCGCTATAGGTGTGCCTATAAATTTTGAAGAGTTCCGTCGATTCCTCATGGATCCCACCATCAGATCTTCATTTTGAAAAAAATGGGACCAATCTGGAAGCACCAGCTTTCAAATAAAAAAAGAATCTTCAAAATCGGTTCACCCAGTCGAAAGTTCTGAGGTAACAAACATTAAAAAAAAAAAAAACAGACGAATTGAGAACCTCCTCCTTTTTTTGAAGTCGGTTAAAAAAGAGGTAGATATGTTACCTATACGGTATTCCGCGTGTAAAAATGGCCCGGCTTACGCACACATAATCAGTAAATATTGCAATTACACACTAATTCATAAATGACAAGTGAAAGCAGGATGGTATGCTAATTTCCGGGAGCGAAACAGAGACGAGTGTATGTTGCTCTGCAGACTAGTTCACGGTTCCGTTGACGGCGCAAGACTAAGTAAAGGTGTACCAATTGGCTTGGTTTTAGGGTGCCACTATCGAAGTGCGTATAACATATCGACCTCTTATTACTATATTATATCATTGTTTAATGGTATGATGTTACCAAACCTATTCACACCCACGAAATAAGGGTGCCACTAACACCACTAACCACAAAAGTGTTTAAATACATACATACGACGCGATGGCCTAGTTGGTAGTGACCCTGCCTATGAAGCTAGCGGTCCTGGGTTCAAACCCCGGTAAGGGCAAATATTTGTGTGATGTGATGAGCGCTAGTATTTGTTTCTGAGTCTTGGATGTTTTCTATGTATTTAAGTATTTATTTCAGTATATAAGTATTTATACCGTTGTCTAGTACCAATAGTACACGCCATAGCTTAGTTTGGGACTAGGTCAATTTGTGTGAGATTGTCCCTTGATATTTATTTAATTATTTATTTATACATACATAGTTTTACGGTAGAAACAGTAAATTCCTTTCAAAAAACAATATTTTCGCGATATAAAACATGGATAAAACTGATATGATCATGTTATGTTTACTTACCAACTTCATAATTAAAAAAGATAGGAAATGTTATTATTTATTACATTATTAATGTATTTTTCCTGCCTGAACAAAAGGAAAATTAAACTAAAATCGATATTTTACGTCTTATACTCGAAAATCTAATTTAACACCAAATTCGTAAGGCCCAGCCACACCGGATGCGTGACGTGCACGTGCACGTGCGTGTTCGCTTTCCACTGCGTTGTATAGTGACATGTCGTAATGAGAATTCATACTATACAACGCAGTGGAAAGCGAACGCGCGCGTGCACGTGCACGTCACGCCTCCGGTGTGGCTGGGCCTAACCTCAACCGGCACACATTCGCTGTGATTACTACATTTTGTTTTTAATGTAGGTATTTTGATCAATAAAACTTACTCTAATATTACTGGATACACGAGTTCTCATTCATATTTTTATGAAATAATGTTTAAATAACGAAATAATCAAAATGGGAACTGTCAGATTTTGGTCTTGAATTACATTTTCAAGTATAGATGATGATTTGATACATTTTTCAACCAATATTTTTTCAGAGTATACAAATAACCTTGCTTGGCCATTATCTTAGGTGATGGCACCCGTGTCGGACACTTTTAGCTGACAGGCACCAGTAATGGACACTTCACTCTTAATTCAAATTTCATACGGTCCTAAATTGATTGTTGCAAAACAAATGAATAACCGGGCCATTCTACTTTTCGTTGTACATAAGTTTTAGCGACGTTCTCACTAAACTATTTTTATTTCAAAAAACTGTAAGTGCTGCGTTTTCTAACTTGAAACTAGAAAAGGGACGTAAATAAGCTTATATTTAGAATTATCCTAATTCATAAAAAGTTATTTGTAATAACTATAAAGTGAGTAACGCAGTGGACGTTGATATCCCCGCCTTTTCTATGGAAAAAGTGCAATTTACCACTGAGTTACCAAGATTCTGCAACGATAATTGAGTAAGTTAAGAGTTGTTTTTTAGAAAACCGTTAAACTTAAACATTCTAAGTTCATGTTATTTATTTATTCGCGGATTCATAATTCGGTATACTTTTTATCGGACGATAACTAAAATGTACACTGAAAAGAAGGGTTCCCTTATCTTCTGTAAAATAAGAATCAAGTGTTCATCATCGGTCCTCAGTTACTGGTTCCGTCACCCTACGCGAGTTCACTAAAACATTTTAGCATGCATAAAAAATAGATATACTAACAGCTGACTATCATGTATGTTCAATATTTAAACGGCAATCTACGGAAATGTATTTTTCATGTTTCTGAATGGTAACATTTTTACGATTATCATTTTATTCTCCTGGGACGACGAAATGTATCCGGAGGGATTTAATCCTGTTTATTCAGTAGGATTGGAAGTGCTTCCGTTTCCTCTCTGAATAATAACATAAGAGCATTTTTCCCGTACAATCTATATCTGCCACTGTCATGTCCCTATGTTTTCTTTTTTTCCCATCGAATGCCAAGAAGTTTAAATATAAATAAACAGAAACAAATTAACATTTAAACAAGAAAGAACAAAAAAAACAAGATACCTACCAAAAACAAAATACATAATTATTATTTCTAGGCAATCTAGGTTTTCACATTTCGCATGCTAATACAACATGCATAATTATGAAGGAAAATAAATTAATATAAGCAGTGGGCTTGTAAGTGCGTCCGTGTATGTAAGTCTGTATGAGTACGTAGAAGAAGAAGAAGAATAGTAGATTGTACAACAAGTGCATAAAACGCACCATTTTAGGCGAGACGTTTGATATAAAGTCGAGTGTTAAATGGGTTTTATGGACGAGTTGTACACTCTAATTTTCACTTCAATAGCGAGGAAATGAAATAGCAACATGTAAATTATTGTAACACAAATATTGACGATGACAAAATAAGTATGGTTCCCGCCAATTAACTTTTTTAATTTTTTTTCATTAGGTACGTGACATCTGACTTAGGTCTTTACATACCGCTCAGTTATAAAAACATTTTGTTTTTTATATTTATGATAACTTATTGTCATGCTTTAAATATATTGATTTACTCAAGTATAATAATGATAACAATAATAAATGCGACAAAATAAAAATTATAAGTTTATTTCATGGAGTTTTATTGTGTACTTTGGCATTTGGTATCCTTGCCTTGGTCTTAGAATACTAACGAAACGAAATAAAATAAAGAGGTTATTCTATGAAGTTAAAGTTGTTCGTGTGTCTGTTGGCTCAATTGCCTTGGCCTTCGACGAAGATTTTACTTTATGCACTAGAGCATAAAAAGCGTCTTTATGTCGCCTACGCACGACATAAAGACGGACTTTTGGAGCATGAGAAGTGAAAAAACATTTATTCACTACACGTATGTGTCATCTTTTGTACATATTTATGTTGGTGGTTTTTTAAGGACTTGTTCTAGGTGAGTAAAGTGTGCACACTTATAAAAATATGTTAACTTTAATACAATACAATATTATATATATATATAAGTAGTTGAGAAAGGAGGACGATGGCGTTAGCACGAGACCGGGCGAAATGGCGTGAAAATGAAGAGGCCTTTAACCCTGCTGTTGCATGTGTTCGTCTGAGTATTTGTGTGTTTATCTGTGAGATTGTAGCTCCCAAACGGATGGACTGATTTTGTCGCGTTTTGTTTAAAAGGAAGTTACCAATCGGGATGGTTCTTAACTAGGTTTCAAAAAAGTAAGTGTTAAGAGATATCAACTCTAAAGGAAATGGTGGTGATTATACGGGAGATTTTAATTGATTAAAATATTGACTATATTATATACTTAACTCACCTCAATCCTTCATTATTCATTATTCAATCGTACATCTAGATACTTAATTAACCCGTCAGGTGCCCTGCGCACAACAGTTGTGCGTAGAAAACTTTGGCCGGTGGTGTCCTACGCACAACAGTTGTGCGCAAGACAGCGCTTTGACTGGAGAATTTAAATTTCATAAACGAAGACCCTGCTAGTGTAAAAAAATCATCCTATTGATTTGCCACTTATTTGGCAACATATTGGATTTTTTTCTCCAAAAACCAAGCATCTGAACAAGCGAAAAAATAATAAAAACGAAATTATTGCCCAATAACATCTGCTGCCTGCGCCGTTCCGTAAACAAATATTTTTTGTGATGTTGTTTATGTGTCTAGTGATAAATAAATTGTTGAAATCGGCACGTAAACTTATAATGGTGATAGTTTAACAATAGAAAAGTGAAATCTGGCAATATATTAAGTGCAGTGTGTCAAAGAATAAACTGATCGGATGAAAAAAACATCAAACCTAATAATAATATATTTGATTAATTAAATCATTTTCATCACACTTGCTCGTAAATGGTGTTATTCCATGCCTGTATACAGAAAGACAATGGCCTAAATTGTTCCCGCGGGAATTATGGCGAGTTTGTCATCCCTAGGGAGTAATGACTTTCTTTTTAAAATTTGCAACTCTTTCGTACATCATTTCTGACTAAGGAGGTTTAATTTTCAGCCAAAAATTAAATAGGTTTCTAATTTCATCTTTAAAAATTAGCTATAGACTAACTTACATTACACAACACCTATACGCTTCATTAAACTTAATCATTTTTATACCTTTTTCAAGTTTATATCAACATTTATCATTAATTTTAGTAATTATAAATTTTTATCAAATTGGCTAAATCTGGCTCGAATCCAGGTCAAAACTAAACGCAGTTATTATCTGTGGTAGAGGTCACAAAAAAAATATCGTTTCCATTTACGTTACCGTTCGTCAAAAGTTATTTCTTTATATTTTGCAGAGTTAAAGTGTTTTATTTTAAAATAGATAGGTACAAAACAAAAAAGAAAATGGCTTCTTCATCCCAGGATTCGGACACAAGATTAATTATCACCAATACACCACCGGAACTAAGAGATGCAGCTGAAGTAATACATGGCAATATGTTACCCGCCAAATCGAAAGAAATGTACTATTTAATTTTTTCTTTGTTTTTTTTCCTCGCAAATGTGATGAAAACCATTGTGTGTATTACAGGCAGTAAGGGGATTACTAACTCGAGTCATTAAAAGCCCTCCGCCTTCGGCGTCGGGCTTCTAACACTCTCGTTAGTAATTCCCTTCATACTACCCTTGATGCACAATGTACTATTATTTTCATCAGTGAAACGTAAGTGTATAATCTTTATTCCTTTCTACGTGCATTGCATGTTCTTTTATCTTTCCATTGATATATCAATCATAAAATATAATTATACCAATCGTAAACAATTAAATTATACCAATTTTCTAAACTCAAACAGAAAATAAAAATGTCTCGAAAATCAGCTGGACATTTCGTGAACTTGTGTAAATCAAGGGCCGGACACTTGACGGGTTAAAAAATAAACGAGGCTTTATTATTATTATTTTATTTACTAATGTATAGCTACAGTTGTCCCTTACGTGCTCTATTTAGCCGCCAAACGCTCGCAAAACCACAACAATAATTCATTAAAATACCTATCTCCGAGACCACGTTCCTCTTAAGTTCCTATTGACTCACCCTGTACAAACTCCCTGCTCCTTTGCTGTCACCTGCAGTGACGCAACCGTCTATTAAAAAAGTTAAATAACTTTTACTCCATCCTGTATAAAAGTTGTATTATGTCGCTTGTCGGTCAGTGCGTCTCTTTCGTTTCAGCCTAGGTAGAGAGGGATTACCGAACCAATAAGTAGTGGATAACTCGTTCTAGGCGCCCAGAGATAAACTGTTGACGTCATGTTTACGTCGGAAAATCGTTTAGGTATTTATTAGAAACGAACAATGGTTTTGTGATTGCTTGCGTAACAGTAGATTGTTTGTCAAGGGACTAAAATTAGATATAATGACACGGGATGGGTAGCCACGTGAGTAAAAGCAATGGGAAACGATAGTTCAAGTGTCATTATGGTATTTTTAACCGACTTCAAAAAAGGTTCTATGTTCCACTGTATGTATTTTTTTATGTATGTTCCCCAATTTCTCTGTCAATTGTGGACCAATTTCTAAAAATATTTTATGGTTTGATAGAGTATAACAACTTTAAATTATGATCAATAAAAAAAAAATGTTTTATAAAACAAAAAACTGCTTTCAAAAACGCAAAAAGGCGGTTTTTTATTTTTTATAACACTTATTTTATTTTAAACTTTTGTTAAACACTTCACTTTTCACTTGGATTGCGAGAAAATCTTAAATCACTACCTTATTAAAAAACAAATTTGCCCACTGCGTTTGATTATCTATAAGTATGTTCGCGATGATATCTACTGAACAGATTTTCATGTGGTTTTCGCCATCAGTTACACAATTTTTCACAAAAGGTTTTTATGTATAAAAAAAATCTGATTAATGTACGGGTGTTACAGAAAACTCACATAAACCAAAGCGAAGCGAGGGCGGTTCGCTAGTTAAATAATAATATCAAGTCCTATAAAAACAAAGTGTGTGTCTCGGGACGCCCGACAGAAATGATAACTTAAACTAATCTAAGTTGAACTATTTAATATTGAAATTGTTTAACTGACTGCAAACTTACGCACACTAATGCCGAGTGACACACACTAACAAACTTAAAAAGTGGTTCACTGTTGAAAGAGGTCATATATAGACGTCTCTTTTTAACGACGGGCATTTGTAACAGGAAGAGTACTATTATATTAGCTGTTTTTATACTCTCTCTATGCTTTCCTACCTCTAAGCTGGCGCCGTAACGCGTTACGTAACGAAGCGGTTCACCCTCCCATAACAAGTTATCACTTCAATAAAACATGAAGCGCTACCTTTTTATACTCTACCTGTATTATTACTCTATTACTCTATTACTCTAACTATATTCATAGTTATTTATGGGGTTACCTAGAGAACAAACGGTACTGAGGTGATGATACCCCAAACAGTCAGCTATGTGAAGGCGACGGTGGTGGTGGGGCAGGTGGAGGCGTTTCATTTTTTACACTTTTTAATGAATTCGCTCGAATACTGGCTCACAAAAGACCAGTAATCAAAATTAAAATTAATTAATCATCTTTTTAATAAATTTTCATGATTATGAAATATACGAAGCCGCAACAGGCAGAAAAAATGGTGATGATGATCGAAATCGTTGACATTAGTGTTTGACATAAGTTGAATAGAAAGTTAGTTATTGTTTGATGTTTTTGGAAAAATAATAAACATTGAAAATCTGCTACAGCATAAGTGGTCAATTTGTGCAACCTCTAAATATTGTCCTTCCACATTGAAACTATAAATTTGTTTTTTTTACATTTTAATAACTTAGGGCGTAAGCGAAGTCTGAAAAAAGTATGACATTTTTTTCATTACAAATTTACAAATGACCTAATAATGACAAGTTACACGACTAACAAAGCTCTATAAAAGTTTTAAGGTATAGCCGGCTGTGAGTGGCTTTTTGAAGGAATTTAAATGATAAATGGCTTTAGTCCCTAGAGACAAAAAGTATCTCTCAAGTCCGCAGTTCTCAATGGCTTATACATGGCAAGTGATTTTATAGCTTAAGAGGTAAAAAGTTCCTGTGGTTTTGTACAGTCGCCATCAAAAATATCAGAGCATACCAGGTGTTCAAAATGCCTGTAACAATAGAGTCTAGTTCAGATAATTTTGAGCACTTTACTCGTTCCGATATATTTGAAACGTTCGACTAGAGGTAGATTTTATAGAAAACAAATAAAGTAGATATCGGATCTTTACTTACACTGATAATTAGTAAGCATTTCTCAAAAAATTTGCCACTTTGAGCGACTATTCCATTTTTTTTTTTAAATATATTAGTTAGGTAAAGAACATCAAACTATGCAATAATTAAATAGTATTCTAATGTGTCCCAAAACATTTGTATGAAAAGTTCCTTTTGTGTTACCAAAAACCTATGAATATCGGTAACACAAAAGGAACTTTCCATACAAATATTTTGGGACATATTAGAATATTATTTAATTATTGCTTAGTTTGATGTTCTTTACCTACCTAGCATATTTTTTTTTTATTTGGTTAGGTCACACAAAGCGGCAAAAAAATTGAGAAATGCTCTAGTAAGTTTTAAAACTAGTAGTGAGCAACTCTGAAGTGGCAGTGGGCGGGACACATAGCTCGTAAACATGGCTCATGGGGCAAAGCGGTCTTAGAATGGAGGCCCTGGGGAGAAACGAGGCCTAGAGGAAGACCAGAGATGCGATGGAAAGACGACGTCAAGAAAACTGCAGGGACGAACTGGATGGAAGTGGCGTAAGACAGTTAGATGGCGCAATCTGAAGGAGGCCTACACCAATATGGTAGAGAACGAGTAAGAAGAAGAGAGAGAAAACTAGTAGTTGTTTTTTTAATGCTGTAACGGGTCACCTGGTGTGAAGTGATCACCGCTGCCAATGGACACCTGCAACATCAGAGGTATTGACGATGAATTTCCGACCTTTGAGAAAAGAGTATGCTTGTCTCTTGAACGTCCCCAAGTGGAAAGTGGTAGTGGTCCGGAAATACCGCAGCAGTAAGCTGATTCCCCGAGCACCTCGTAAAGGGATATGGGACCCGTTGTGCGTAGCTGTCATCGCTAGGCGACGCCGTAGTGTGGGTGTCTATAAGGTCTGTTCATTCTTACTTGTCTTATATAGTAAACAACTTTCTAACCTTAAAATGAACCTTTTTTTGGCTAAAACAGCTATTTTAAACAAAATAAAGCAATCACAGACAATACATTGGCCAAGTGATGTCCATAATGTTTATTAGGTTTACTTTATTTACGATAATAGAGCTGTTTTACTCAAAAATGGTTCATTTTGAGGTTAGAAAGTTGTTTACTATACAATTGCAAGTAGGTATAGCAAACCGCTTTCGTGAGATAAATCATACTGTATCTGCTCTAAAAGTAGTGATAACATTATATCGGGGTTTTATATATCTATTTACATTAATTAAATGGTACAGTACAAGCGCACGCGATTCTGGAGCTCGTATTAAAGCAAAATTACAACCAACGTAATTATGTTTGTATTCTTTGATTATTAGTAGGTATTTCAAAGTAATCTCAAAGTAATTTCGTATTCCAATCCAATTTGTATTCTAATATTACATTGATGAATAAATAAACTAAACTCAACACAAGTAAAAGAAGTCCTAGTGCCATAAGACCGGAGCCCCACTGCTGCGCACGGTCAAGCTACACACGTGGGTTCAAAAACGCTTTGTATGAAAATGTAGGTAGATACTTCCACAGTAGTCCACTAGCACGCTGCGCACGAAATGACGTCACTGATACACGCGTAGTCTGTTCCGAAGTGCCTGCCACGCACACGCTAGCGCGCCTGGCAGGCAAAGCCCCACCGCGACCCACGCTGCCCGTGTGTTGCAGTGGAAAGGTGGCTTCAAGGGCGTCGCACCCGCCGCGCGCGCGTGGATGTGCGTGGCCCACAGTGGGGAATGAAGACACACACGCAGCTGACCAACGTAGCCACGTGGCCCACACGTTTTACGTGTGCGTGCATTGGTTGCTGTGAAAATGTTGAAATACGTATCCACACCAATGGACCCACGTGGGCGACGTGTATAGCGTGTCCGTGCGTAGCGTGCGCAGCGGTGGGGCTCCGGCTTAAATCAAATACAAGCCGACTCATATCACCCAATGCCTGGTTTGCATCCGAGCCGGTACCAAACTAGTTTCACTAGGTTCTAGTTTGATGGTATAATTGAGGATCTTGTACACAAAGTTTAAAGTGGTATCGCGGATATTTTCAGCGTTCCTTCCAATTTAACACGCGACAGAACTTACGCGTCTAGCAACAAGCAGCCGTACAAACGATCTACCTTGGGTGTGATTCTCTCAACAACGACGGACGGACGGACGAACGAGTGATTGTCCAAGCGGCGAGTTTAAGTAGTCCCGTCAGAGTGAACAAAACACATTTTAGCGCGTGTATTCAATTTGGCAGCATGACTTCTCGAACGTATAAGGCTGCCTAATTGGCAATGCACGCGCTAAAATGTGATTTGTTCGCTCGGACGGGACTACTTAAACTTGCCGCTTCGATTCGCTCGTCCGTCCGACCGACCGCCGTTATTTGAGAGAATAACACCCCTTGGCCAAAAGTATTGAGCACCCCGCTTTTTCCATCGTAACTTATAAATAAAGTATTATTTTCTAATTTCAAAAATACACAAAATATGTAAAATATGAAATGTGTTTGTACATGTGCAAATTATTAGTAGATTATCATTTTGAAGTAACTATTTTCGTGTGAAATCTGAAGCTAGAAAAAATCGGGATTGAAAACAAAATGATTAATTGTTGTTTTTTCCACGGAATTCCGCTTAACGTCAATAAATATGACTATTTTTTCTGATAGATATACAACTTTCTATAATATAAGATATAAATTCACCTTTTATAGTTTGACTTTTATACGAAAAACGCATGGGTGCTCGAGACTTGTGGCCAAGGCTGTCCCTTGAACTGGCGTTTTCCATGAACTGTCACTACCAGATGCTTTCTGATTTACAGTAACGCGATTGCAATCAAAATAATACCTTTTTTAATACAGTTGCTCAAAAAGCGGTACTTTTCGTAGCTGTATATCGTGCGGAAAGTTGGGTTTTTTCGCACTAGTGCTTTTTACTTTTCCTATTTCGCAATAGTGCGTTTTACTTTTCCATTTTTTTTTAATATACTAAGCCGTGGATCCAACCAAAGAGTTTGCATGTTTTCATAAAGTACCAGGAGTCCAGAGGTAATTAGCGTAGCGCAACTTAGATCACAGGCGATGACGTCACGGGGCGGCGCAGCGGGTGCGGCGGGCGGGCGGTTTCGCACCCGACACAGCGCGGATGACTTAGGTCGGTACTTCTAAAGTTTATCCACTCCTGGTATCTGACGTTATAATTTTTGTTTCAATCATTTTATTAAAATTTAAGTAATTTCGGACAGAGTGTGTTCACACGTCGTTATCTCACTTCAGAGGTCCGGGGGGAAGAGGACAGACACAGATACCCACCTACACACATACACAGATACCATTTTTTATTGCAAATGTATTAAAAACTGTCGTTAGATACACGTGCGGAAATGTCATTCTTCAATTAATGACATACTTTCCGCACTAGCATCGAAATGTACTATTTTTTAATTATGTTGAACAGCGGACAAGTTTGCAAGTTTATCTGCCGCAATGTTCACTCATGATATAGCTAATAATATAAATTTTCATACTTAAATAATAGACTAAAAAAACAACAGTTCCTTATGCTGATGTAAATGCCCTAGCAACAATGCACCCTCCAGCACAGGAAAGCTGAGGGTACTACAGACTCGTTTAATATATTTCGGACAGCAATCCATTTAAAGTATTTCGAAGTAAATATTGCCACGTACGCTTACCGTAAAGATTACTGATTTTTGGGAAAAAAATCGTAGGCAAATATGATTCAAAAAATTTAAAATGTTGTGGCTGGAGGATTTCTTAAGATAACCTAAGTTACTAATTTGTTCACTAGCAATTAACATAAATAATAGCGATGTTGATTCATGTTGAACTTTGCTATATGTATATATAATTTATTAAGTAATACGTATTGAAAAACTGGAAATTATAAGAACAAAGTGAAAACAAACAAACAATATCATAATGATTGCAGGTTATGAGACCTAAGTTTTGAAAAAATTGTGTTTTTTTTTCATGCATTACAAATTCAACGGAATCAGAATCCTTGCCATTAAATTAAAAATAATTTGTACAGCAACTAGGTCTGTCTTAAACGCAGTTTTTCACGACCAAAATTACAAATTACCATACATTTAGTACAGTCTTTACCGATTTGTGACGTCATAGTTCAGTATCGCACAGTTTACCTTAGTAGGAATGTCGGACTTCGACTCTCATTTATGACGTTTGCAGTTCTCGGATTGCAGTTGGTCCTTCATTATACATTTCTTCTTCTATCTCGTTCCCTCACTGCTGAGGATCGCGACCACAGGTTATGTTATCCATGTTACATTTGATCCTTACAAAAAACTGAATCGAATGGCAGCATTTTTTTTACCCAATAACCTTTTGGTATACTGTCACGAACGTTAATTTGTGACGCATTTCAAAACAATTATGCTTGAAGTCGTCCATGTCATTAGAGATGCCAAGTCATAGATAAAACAGGTACTTACGTGTCGGTCGTCTCTGCATGCTCCGGCCATGAGAACAGGTGGTTGGTGACAGCATACCGCTCGTCCTGGATCGCCATCAACGTCTCGCCTAGCGTCAGTATCCCGCTAACCTGGTGAAGATATTCAATTGAGTATAAATTCATCAACACAGAATAAAAGGTGATATGAAGAACAAAAACATGAATACATGATCAAAAATACCTTATTGATTAAATTAGGTATGTTAGGTATGTTATTATAAGTCAAAAGAGGTAGGTAGGGCACAGAGATGACATTTGGAGTTTACAAATTAACAGCTAACAGATGACAAGTGGAAGCTGGGTAAAAACCTTATCGTCTTTGACCGTATCGTATTGTTTTTAAATCGCCTGCCATTACTGTCAAGTAAATAAGAGCTATCAAAACGTTGACAATACGATAACAGGTCAAAGACGATATGGTGTTTAGCTCCTGGAATCTCGGCCCTATATTTACTACCGAGAGATGAAAATGTGTATTACAAAACTGATTTCAGATTTGTAATTAGCGAAGTTTTAATGTGCCACGATCTAAGCGCTTTTTTAGAAGGGCGGTTTTCAAAAAAAAATTACATAGTTAGGGACTAAAATTAAGAAACTGTAATTTTAGTTACACGAAAATTAGTCATTCATTTATATACTGCCCTCATAAGCCAATAGGAGGTATCTCCAATTCAATAAACGAAGCACATTCATTTCAATGCTTGACTCAATAGTAATATGGTCGCACTTGCTACAGGAGTTTTGCCTGATATATCACCATTTGTTTTATAACGGTATAGTTAATTTTTGTGACTCAACTGACTAAAGTTACCGTATCTTAATTTTAGCCCTTAACTATGCACACTTTTTTTAAAAACCGCCCGTAACCTATTTATCTATTTTAACACTTAAAATATAATTATTCATTGCTTTGCGATGTCACTTTAAAAGCGTCTCAGCAATAATAAATAGTAATACATAGGTACATAAATATCAGTAAACAATCGCATTTTTTTTTTATATAACATGAAATTACATTAATATTTAGAATTTATAATCCAGGAAAGCGCGCGCTTTACTCAAATTACGACTGCGTTAATTTACAGCCACAAAAGTTAATTAATTAAATTATTTAGTGCCACACTCAGAGACGTCAATTAAATTAATGGTTGATTAAAGTTGTTGCTACAGCAATAGAATAAGACAACATCTCACTAAACAAGCATTAAATTTAATGGACGTCTCTAAGTGCGGCAGTTAGAGTGACCACCCTCGACCTCCTCGTTACTTAACATCGTAAAACTGAGCTCAAGCACAAACCCATTTTGGTATTTTAAAAAAAGTCCTGGAAGTAGGAGCACGAAGAACTCAAAATTATCTATTCACGCTCTTATTCCCTCGACAATAGAATCGTTCATAGATAATTTTGAGCTCTTCGATTGTCCACCTACTTCTACCTCCATAAGAAGTGGGCAGGACTTTATGGATTGAAAATTACGAATAAGAACAACGAAATATAATGATTAAGAGGATTGTGAAGCTAAAAATTTCCATACAAAATGCGAAAACGTTTTTCTCCCCTTAAACCTGGTCCGATTTTTACGATTTTTGAATATGTTGTAGATATCATGAAAAACTATGTCTGTACGTTTTCCTTTACACGAAAATGTTTCTTAGAATGAAACAAATTGAAAAAACAAAAAAAAAGAAACGACAGACCTAGTTCTTTATAATAACTACAACATATTCAAAAATCGTGGAAATCGGACTTGATTTAGGGGGTGAGAAACGTTAACGCCCGGAGCTAAATTTGTATGGATTTTTTTTGACAGCTACACGATTTTAGCGGCGCTTCACAATTCTCTTAAAGCTACGTAATATTTTTCATGACGCTGTATTCCTACGCTATCGCAATAAAAATATTTAATTGAAAATTCCTTCGCGTGTTTTTGAGTTGGGTCCCTATTTTGTTAGCTAGCTAATATAGAATTCGGTCCGTTTAATGAAATTTCAGACAATTCATGGGGTTAGACATTAATAAATAACAATAAATAACACTGACCTATTTAGTCCCAAACTAAGCTCTAAGTTCAATTGTTTCACAATTTTGTATGACATTTCAAACACGACGTTAAGGTGACAAGGTACATAAATTATCACTTATTTATGCTGTTGACTGTACCGTGGGTACTAGACGTCGATATATGTACTTACATAGAGAAATAAATACTTATATAAGGCCATAGGAAACATCCAAGACTCAGAATCAAATACTCGTGCTCATCACACTAAATATTTGCAATACCGAGATTCGAACCCGGGACCTCTAGCATTATAAGGATTCTGAACTAATATTTGTTCAGTACATATTACCTGTTTATCATCAAACTAAGCATTGCATAAATGTAAGCTTTGTACATTCGAGTTCATAATATGTGTACACTTTAGTACCTTGTCTATTTAATGTCATGTTTAAACTGCCATACATGAATTGTCACAGCGATTAAAGTGGCAAGGTACTAAAGTGTACACGTCATATTTCGAACTCTACTGTACCAATATTATAGTCTAAGATTTGGAAATACATTTACAGTAATAAGATTAGGATTGTTACGAACGCTTAATATGCGAATGATTCGCTTCTTTTTAGGGTTCCGTACCCGAAGGGCAACGGGCTAATTAATATGCCTACACCTTCGATCAACAATATTCAACTAGATAACCAGTCCCATACAAAATCAAACCTAAATTCTGTCCGCCTGAATCTATACGTCAGTTGCATTTGTTCACTAACGAACCGAGACAAACGTCTTAAAACAGTTTAAGTTCAACCTAATAACAACCATGGTACTTAGCAATAAAGTAAAAATCTTCAAAATTTGATCTTATACTTACGACTATTCGTCTCATAACATGAACACGTCAATAAATGACATCTGCTACTTACAAACGAAAAAACGTATGTTAAATAAAATCTATTGTATAATCAATCTTATCGTGCAAAAATTAAAGTACTTTTCCCGGTTGTTGCCCTGCGAGTTACGTCGTTTTTTATCTATTCACTTTGCTTCTTTGAATTTGACTAGCAGAGGTATGGAGTCGCATTGAATTTAAAATTAATGTAAATAGGTACGTAAAAGTTTTGTTGTTTAGTTAAGATTACTTATGTTCAACTATAGCTAAGAATCATCAAGGTGACAAGTACTTATACAAAAAAAAGTTTATCAAAATCGGTCAAGCTGTTTTGGAGAAGCACAACGCACACCAGAATTACACTATATATTTTTTTAAAGTAAAATTCCGGTTGATTATTCTTGAATACGAAAAGAAACTGGCAAAAGCATGTCAGATCATGCGCAGTGTAGGGTTCCGTTGCCGTTACTACATACTTACACAAATAACTATTTCGCAGAACAACAAGTAACATCACACAGCTTGCTTTACATATACCGGACCGTCTTTTTATATTTATTCCATAATTGATTTTAGTCCGCGGTATAAATATCTATATCTACACAGAATTTCGATTTTGTAACTTTGATAGTTTCTCAGGAAAAGTGGTGTGACTTACAAACAGATATACAAACGGACATAGCGGAACCATAAGGGTTCCTAGTTTAACTTCGGAACTCTAAAAGGCCGCTGACGGAAAACGCTCGCAGTTCTTGTAATAAAATACCTACCTACCAGGGCCTCTATTGAACACCAAAACCAAATCATCTTGGACCTGTTATCGTATTGTCAACGTTTTGATAGCTCTTATTTACTTGACAGTAATGGCAGCTGAGTTGAAAACAATAACATAACAGGTCAAATACGATTTGGATGTTACCGCCTAGAATAGAGGCGTAGTAGTGGTACAATAATAAAAAACCACTCCATGCATCTAATGTTCCGTCAAACAAGTTTGCGCGTATATTGGCCGACCTTGGCCAAACATTCTTAGCTGCGGTTTCAATATTGTTGTTTTGTTGGAATTATGGCATTAATTGTTAGTGTAAAGTTTGAAAATAAAATATTCTACATGTACTTACCTAAAGTAAGACTCTCCAACCGATACATTTCGTTTTCGATAGTTATTTTTGCAACATTGTGGCATTTTGGTGACATTGGCTGTCTGTCAACATAACTAATCGAAATTAAGTCCTCACGCCGCAAGTGAGTCGTTAGTATCCAAGAAGTATTTTTTGCGCTGACCCGTTATCTAGTTTGTAATTTTTGATCGAAGGCCTACACTATCCGTCCGTCCGTCCGTCATGTCATAACTTTAAAGAGCCGTGTCTTTTGTACAGTCGACGTCAAAGATATGTTTACAGTTTAGTAAAACGTGACGTTAATTAAATAGACAAGGTGCCAAAGTGTAAACATATTTATGACGTCGACTGTACCCTAATAGAGCAGATTGTTTTTTTTTCGATTACGGTAGATTTACTAAAAATAAAGTAATTTAAAGAAAGAGAAATAAACGGGGTTTCCATACAAGAATCATTTCATTTTTTATTTTTGTTATATCGTAAAAATTTTAGAACATACAAGCGTGAAATTTCGTATGATTATATTATAAAGCCTAAAGAAAAAACAAAAATAAAACAAAATGGTCAAGTCCGGCTCGCGCAGAATTTATTCAAAATCTGTGAGGTGGTGTAGAACCATCGGTGCGCGAGTCCGCCACCCATTTGACCGGTTTTAAACATTTGCGTTCGCATGAATTCTTTTTATTTTATTCTCACCTGTTACCACCAATTTGTTACCACTGGGATTGGACTGTTAACAGCTGGGATTTTTTTTCCCACCTGTTACCACTAAAGTACTCGGTGGTAATAAGTGGGAATATTTTTCCCATTTGTTACCACTAAAATATTTGGTGATAACTACCACCAATAAGTTTAGTGGTAACAGCTGGGAATTTTTATTCCCAGTAGTTACCAGTGGTAACAGGTGGGAAAAAAAACTAACTGTTACCAATGGTAACAAATTGGTGGTAACAGGTGGGAATAACCCGCATGAATGCATGGGAATGTTTAGCGAATGTGAATGTGTGGAGATTTGCGTGCGGTGAGACGGTAGTCGAGCTCTATGTCGCATAAAGCTACTTCATTGAAACCATCCCGACATTCCCGACTTGTAAAAGAGCCCTCATGTGGCCAATTTACTGAATAAATATTTTGAATTTGGTATTTTTGAATTTTAAACCGACGTGCATGCATGACTCGATGTACGAATGTGGATGAAGCGAAAAAGATTTGTCAGGATCGTAGCAGGTGGAAAGAAGTGGTCTCTGCCTACCCCTCTGGGAAACAGGCGTGATTTAATGTATGTATGTAAATAAATAAACTGAGAATGCACGCGCTATAATGTGTTTTGGACACTCTCACGGGACTACTTAAACTCGCTGGTTTATATTACTCGTAGCTGCGTCCAGTTGAAAATACGCTAATGAGAATAACATCACACTGTGATGTGTTTCTTAAGCGCCGACCGTGCATGTGTTTTTTTGCCGCAACCGCAGACAGCGCATGCAGGCAATACCTTTTTTTTAACTTCGATAATGAAAAAACTACAATTTTAACAATGAAAAACTACAAGTTTTAACAATACACTTAGGTAGTGTGAAGGTTGAAGACCTTCACGTCGTCGCTATGGCCCGTTAATTTAAAATAGGAACTACTGAGAATAACAGATGATTGTCATGGTCTTGTGCGTCAGAACCTCTGTGGTCAGAAACTCTCAAACTTTTGATATAGAATCGTATAAAATAAACAACCACTGTTATAAATAAATGTATTAACGTATATTTCAACGTTTAATTGAATAGCACCCCACCACCCCCACTGTAGCTACAGATTCGTTGTTTTTTAATTGAGTATTTAGTGATGACAGTTTTATTTAAATGTATTTAAAACATGTACCGAGTTAAAAAAAATGTGAAACGATTATTTACTATTATATTCTACTAGCTTCTGCCCGCGACTTCGTCCGCGTAGATTTCGATTATCGTTATCCACTCGGGAACTTTTAAATTTTCCGTGACAAAAAAAGTAGCCTATATATTAATCCGGCGTATAACTTCCATTCCAAATTTCATCCAATTCCGTCCAGCCGTAGCAGCGTGAAGGAATAACAAACTAACACACACAAACTTTCGCATTTATAATATTAGTAGGATTCTATTTCACCATTCGCATTCGCATATTCGCATTCTGAACATTCGCATGCACATTCGCGAATGTGAGAAATATGACATTCGTAACAACCCATAACCTACCGTGGCCCTCTCATTTCGTTTTTGGGTTAGCCGCATCCACTCAAGTAAGACCACGTACAAGGTAGATTCACTAAAGCTGGCACGAATGGAATGAACAAAATAAATGTTTAAAAAAAACAAAAAACCGCCTTCAAAAACGCAAAATATAACTTCTTTTAAAATTGTAGGTACCTAATAGGTTAGTCCAACTGAAGTCGGCGACCACAATATTTTCAACAAAAAAGCCGACAAGGCGGTTTTTTGTTTTTTTTAAACATTTATTTTATTTTATACTTTTTAGTGATCATAATACGTCGTTACGTAGTCCCACTTCTTAGTTGAAATGAAACTTTAACTTATATCAAGCGCGCCGCAAGCAACGCCGCGGGAAAGTCATAGTCATATTTGAACAAGTAAATATTCTTCGTTGTAGTCGCTCAACTATCTTAATCGAGATATCTTACCGTCACCCTTGAAATCGGTATCTGTGGTCTTCATCATCAGTTCCACTTCAGCAAATCATACTTTCTGAACGCAAATGCTGGATTTGTTACTAAAAATACTAAAATCGCTATATGTTTGCCTACAATATTTGAGGAGTTCCCTCAATTCCTCACTGATCCCCTCATCAGATTCAGATTTGGTGACAATGGGACCACCTCGGAAGTATACTCTATCAAACCAAAAAAATTTTTTTGAAATCGGTCGAGAATTGACGGAGTAATCGGTGAAAATACATAAAAAAAAAAAAACATACAGTGGAACGTATAACCTCCTCCTTTTTTGAAGTCGGTTAAAAAGTAATGTCACCTATCACTGTGTGAGTGCCGTCCTTTGTACCGATGTTCGAATTTCAAAACGAAAACCTGCTATTATTTTAACCTCGTAAGGCCCAGTGTGCAGTAGGATGTACATAATAAAGGCAATTTAATTTGAACTGTGTTGCAATAAGAATAAGGTTTATTTTCCCATCTTCATAATCTGAAAATAGCATTATCGGACAAACGTAATTGAACTTTATTGTGCTGATGGTAGATTCAAAGTCCCACTCACAAAAAACTCCCTGTTTGTAGTATGGTGGGTCTTACGAGGTTATACACTTGTATACTTTCGTTCACTCATTCAACCCATTCGTGCCAGCTCTTGTTAATCGAATGTATGAAATGGAAACAGAGTATCTCACCTAGACAAACTGCTCGCAGATACCCTTTGACATAACAATGCGGAAAACCCAACCAAATCACATATATCAGACAAAATTTCTGACATTGAGTGCCAACCTTTTTAAGGCGGTTCATCTTTCCAAGCATATTGCTTTATCAGCCTAAAATACAATAATTCAGATCACAAATGCCTATGAAATCTACAAAACTACACATACACACAAACCACATACAATAAAATAGTTAATATCATCAACTACATTGTTTGGCACCAGTTCTAGTACCTACCAGTTGACCTACTTAGACAAGAGACTAAAATGAGAAAGCAAAACATTGTTAAAATCAAAACTAAAGGATTTGCTTCTCCATAACTAGCCAGCGTCAATAGAATAAAAGGACAATATGTACCTAGGTACTGCAAAAACAGCTGACGCTTGCGGTCGTCGGGAAGCGAACACCTACATACCCACAGATTATAAGATATATCTAAAGTACTATCGCGATCGTTAATTTATGACCCATTTCAAGAAAAATAGGCTTGAAGTCGTCAATGTCATTAGAGATGCCAAATCATTTGTAACTTATAGGAGACTCGACCTTATTGTTGTAGAATGTCAGAATGACTTTGGACTTAAGGTGGGTCTCAAATTAAAGTTCGTGACTGTACATACCCACCTATGAATGCCGCTGTGTCTATCTATGTATAGCTAAACATATATTAGAAGTCGATTAGATATTAGGATAAGTTACGTAGTGTAAAACTGAGCGCGTCTCGCCGATAAACGTAACAGTTTGGCGAGTAATATTAGATATGCTAACTGTAGTCTTTATTATATTAAATAAATAAAAAAAAACGGCCTTGAAAAAATGTTTATGCGATGTGAGTTGGAAAGTAAAGATGCTGTCTTCTTTATTAAGATATGGGATTCCGTATAAATGCTTCTCTTTTACTCGTATAATATTTTTTTGTGTCCCGTCTACGGTATAAAGGGATTACAAGCACTTTTAAAGTTTAAAAGACTATCGTCTTTACCGTCATACAAAAATGCACTAAAATAATAATGGCGTTCATAACGCGGTCGACATCATACCGCTCGCTGTATATAAGTACATTTTTCATTAAAGCATTTCTAATCTCTAGTTGATTAACGCAGAGTTGATAATCCATTGAAATTTCAGAGTAGTTACAGTATTATCTTACAAAGTACTCTCTTGCTGTGTCGCTTTCCACAATACAATGGCTTTGTTACATTATGCATAAAAATCGGACAAGACTAATAGCCAGTGATCGGAATAGGTAAGAGTATATTTACCTAAAGTTTGCCAAAGGACATAATATCGAGTGGTTACAATCGTGTGAAATATTAATTTATTTTTATTGAATTCTGGATTACCGGTTTTTTTCTGGTACTAGTAAATGTAGTCGCAAGGAGGTCTCTAGTTTGTCTTTGTTCTACGAAGTTTAGGTAAATATGTTCCACCTATTAATTAGATACTTAAAAGAAATGAGTTACAGGCCCCTTTTATCACAAACTAACATAAAATATCCCATACCGTGAATAAATATCACGTATATTTAATTCAATAAAAATTAGTTAATATTTCATCCGGATGTAACCACTCTATATTATGTCCTTTTGCGAACTTTAGGTACATATACTCTACCTATTCCGATTACTGCTGATAGCGGGCCATGCTCAGTGTCAGAAGGGATCAGAAGCCTCAAAAAAAAAATGTATGAACTAATTTTCTATTTAAAGCTATTTGGTGCTGTCTTAGACGATTTGTAGTAGGTGTACCTAAATATTTTAACCGACTGTATCTCAGGAATCAAGACTAAGGACCGTATAAATAAAATGATCTCGACTGTGATAGTCTCCAGATGCGTCAAAAATGACAGTTTTCTATGGATTGACGTTTTCTTTGAAATATCTTGTGACGGGCATCTCAGCCGATATGAGTTTATTAATACGGCCCTAAGTAATTAGTCGTGATAGTTTTTCTTTAAAGTTCGTTATATGTGCTTTCATTTAAGATATTATTCAGATTTTATTACTTGTAGTTTTGAATCTACCTAGCTATCCAATGATACCTCATTTATCTAATGTTAAAAAGTTTAAAAAAAGTTGCTGGTATGAGAGGTGGACTTTTTTTTTTCAGTGTTTTGTTTTACAACTTTGTCGTCTATATACAGGGCGGCCGGAACATAAACGTCCAAAAAAAATTTTTGTCCCTCGTGTCGTGGGGTATCCAAATCAATCCCATGTATTTTTTATTTTAAGTATTTTCGGAGATACGGATCCTTTTAATCAGAATTTTGGTAAGTTTTCCTTATGTCCATGTTATGAAAAACCCTTAAGTTCATTACACAAAATGTTATCATGAAAAAAAAGCTGGCATGTAGTTTTAAAAACATCCTAAGTTCATAATTATTATATAGTAATCAATGTAAGTGTAAGAAACCAATGAAAAACTATTAAAATAATACATGAACTCAAGAGCTTTCATAACATGGACATAAGGAAAAATTACAAAAATTCTGATTTAAATGATCAATATGGGGTGATTCGGATACCCCACGACACGAGGGACCAAAATTTTTTTTTTGGACCTCAATGTTTGGGCCACCCTGTATATAGCTATGCCAAATAACACCTTTGTATTACCAAAAGTCTCAGAAAAACCCCGGACAGAAGGACAGACATACATGGCGAAAGGGTCCTTGTTGGTACCCGAAAAAAGGGAACTGGTAGTGTTACCTCATCGTGTAGATACAGCGACGCGTCGAGGGAGGCCGAGAGCTGCGCCATGATGGTGCAGTTCTGGACGATCAGCGCCGCTGCCGGGATGAAGCACAGCACCAGCATCTGCAGCATGTACAGACGACGGCCGTGTCTGCACGAAAAAAAATTAGTCATTAGTTCGGTGCACAGGTTCCTAAAGTGGTCTCTACCGCCCCCAGTGCGTGCTGAAAAAAAACCTCTCCGGGTGCGGTAAGGTCCTCAGAAAAAGGAGGGGTCTGTTTAGGGGGCACTGCCCGTATTATTTAAACATAATTTAAAAAAAATTATAAAATAGAGTACGAATAGCAAAATATTTATAAATTAACCGTAATTCCTTTGACATGTGACGACGCGTTAGACTAGTTGGTAGTGATTCTGCCTAGGAAGCTAGCGATCCTGGTTTCAAATCCCTGTAAAGGCAGGTGTGTGATGAGCGCGAATAATTTTGTTCCTGAGTCATGGATGTTTTCTATGTATTTAAGTATATATTTCTCTACATAAGTATTCATATCGTTGTCTAGTACCCATAATACAAGCCTAGAGCTTAGTTTGGGACTAGGTATATTTGTGTGACATTGTCCCCAGATATTTATTTATTCATTTATATTTAAAATTGTTTTTCTCAATCAATGTATTTTAGCGCTTTCACAACAGTCTTTTTTAGTATAAAATGAAGCTCCTAGTTATTCAAGTATCTCTCATAGGCAGATACTGATAGATTTGCTTTAAAGTCCTAATGATATCCATTGTTAATCCTTGTACCATTTTTCTGTTAATTAAAAGGTAAGTAAGTAGGTACAGATCTAGTGAATAAGTAATCCTTTCACATCGTGAAAACTCGGAACTCACATCTACTTCCGAATGATGCCGACGTGTCTATGAACTATTGAATTATTAAGAGACACGTTTGTATTAAATAAATAGAGTACTTTAGTTATCAGTGTCAAATGTAAACACGAGTAACCACGAGTTTGAAGTATATCACACCAAGATGTTAAAACCACCGCGATCAAATATATAGAAATTAGGTGAAGATAAAAAAGAAGTTTATTTATATTTATAAATCATCATCATTATTATGTCAGCCGAAAGACGTCCACTGCTGGACATAGGCCTCCCCCAAGGCTCTCCACTCAGACCGGTCTTGTGCTTTTCGCATCCACCGCGTTCCCGCGATCTTTACAAGGTCGTCACTCCATCTTGTTGGAGGCCTACCTACAGCTCGTCTCCCGGTCCGCGGACGCCACTCAAGAACCTTCTGACCCCATCGGCCATCAGTCCTGCGAGCAATGTGCCCCGCCCACTGCCACTTAAGTTTGGCTATTCTTCGGGCTATGTCGGTAACCTTAGTTCTACTGCGGATATCGTCATTTCTGATTCTATCACGCAGAGAAACCCCGAGCATAGCCCTCTCCATAGCCCTCTGAGTGACTTTGAGCTTCCTTATAAGGCCCATTGTTAGCGCCCACGTCTCAGATCCGTAAGTCATCACTGGCAACACACACTGGTCAAAGACTTTTGAGAACTGAAAACAAACTTAATCTTAATTAACAAAAAATACTCTGGTATTAACCACTCTATATCGATTCAATCTCGCGATGTGACGTTCCCCCACGTTGTCTTGATGGATACTGAGTCAGACTGAAGTAGCATGACAAATACGAACATTTCCGAGAAAATAAATAAATAAAATACGATGTGAAAGGATATTACACTACATTTGTACCGATATATTTCCATTTTTTTGTGGCGGTGTACAAAATTGTCTTGCTAAGTGGGCAGTCAGCTAAAAAAGTTTGAAAACCTATGGTTCAGTGCTATAGTCCGACAAGTTCAAGCGCGATCGTCCCGAAGCATGACACGTTAGCGGGGAGGCGGGGGATCTTCATAAAGTTATGAAAAGTAACGCTATTATAACGGTATATTTCGATAGTGGGCTGTCCATCACTGAGGCACACAGGATAACTCTGAGACCGCGCACACGCTCCTTACTGGCCTTGCCAGTTGAGCGCACTGTGTCGCTCAAAAACTCAATCGCTGCTTCGTGCCCTGAGGCTGCTGAACGCGCTTCTGGCATCGGCATCGGAGTGTGACCTGCTTGCGTGGCGATGGACGGCTGTGTGCTCGGAATACTTAAGGTTTTGCAAGACGATGTATGGCATCTTTAATTCAAGTTGTACCACCTTTTTTCATTGTTTTTTATTAATGTAAATGTGTGAAAAATATATTTTGAAATAAATAAATAAATAGGGTTTAAAAAGGGTCTATATTGACTGACATAATTATTTTTAATCATAATGTGCTTTAGGTCATAATCATCGCATTTTATAAATCAAACCTAACCTTACCTAGCTTTGTCTACACGTTAGATATTTCAGAACTTCTGAAAAGTTTACAGTTTCAGCGATATAAAAAAATATGACTATTAAAAATTATGTCAACAATTACATTATGACCAATAAAATTATGAGAAAAAAAAAGTTAAAAATGTGTGTAGATAACTGTATAAATCTTCATAACGTTAACGTACATCCCAGCAAAATCAAAGTCATAACGAATCAAAATAACGGTACTTATAGATAATGACGTTATGAATCGCGCGCTGCGGTTCCTACGTTTAATGCAGAATCGTTGCTGTGCCAGTGACTCGATGATCCGTATCAGACGCTAATGAATGCGATTGCGTAATGACAGCGGCAGCGAAGCTAAGTGTAGTAAACGTTATTATATCGTTAATATAGAACGCTGGCACTTCGTCCACGTAGAATTACGTTCCCGCTTCTCCCCCAATATTTTCTTTTTGGGGTTCGATTTTCGAAAAATGCTTTCTAAGTATGCACCCCTAGGTTACCCAAGGAACACTTCGTCTAAATTTCAAGACCCTAGGCCATATTCAGCGGCTTACGCAACGTTATTACAGAGTTACAATTATCTCAGTTCTAACTAAAGTCGATATAGAGGCGTTAGCAAACAAATTAAACTACAACAGTGGCACTAGAACTTTTATGGACGATGTAGTACAGCTTTGAGAGTTAAAATAGTGATAATTACAGCAAGTATACTTAAGATGTTATAGCTTTAACCTGAAGGTGACACCTATGTCTTAACAAGAGTGTTCGATGACTCCTGTTAACGCATATTGTTGTTTAATTGTCGCCATGAAGTGTCTTATAAATCTTTAGGTGTTATATTGACTATAAGTACAGATATGGGTTATAAAATAGAGTTCGTCGAGAGTTTAGTAACACGGGATGCTAAAAGTGTCGCTTATTGTGTTAGCCAGTTTCCTTTATAGACGTTCTAAAGGTATTGGTGTTAAACAACGCATTTATGGATCGTTATTAACACTCACATGGTATATCTTTGAGTTAAGTGAAGATTTAATATTTAAAGTAAGTTCGCCATTGTTCTGGTAAACTAAGTATAAATATTACTTTCAGTAATTGAACATTATTGACCACCAAATACTAAATTTCTTATATTCTTATCCAAAGCTTTCCTACCTCCCGTAGTGTTCACCCACCCGACTATACAACAGTAATACCGGTTAAAGTAGTAGCTGACACTGAATAGACGCTCTCTTGCAGGTGCTTTAATACCTGTAGGTATATCACCGTACTATAGGCTTTCTATAACTCTTACGTGTAAAATTATGGGCCTCTTTCGTGGGTGTAAGTGAGTTAGAGCATGCTATAACTCTGTTGTACAGGTATGTGTTAACACTTTTATACACGAGTGGAATTGATAAGGATCATATACAGGTTATTTTAACGCTAATGTGCTAGTTGGGTAGGCTTTGCGTTATCTGTGAGTCAGTCAGTCACGAAAGAGTTTCAAATGTACAGTTTTAGCGTTTAATTGCCTCGCCCCTCCCGCTTCATCTCTGTCCTCCCCTCCCCCCGCAGGACGATCGCATATGAACTTTTCATACTAGACCCTTTTACGTAAAAGAAAAATCATAAACTACTTAGTAAGTTAATTTATTTCGAAAAATATTTTGTGAATAAACTAATATAATAGTTATATGCTACATAATAGACATAAAATCAGGTCTTGACGCGATGTAAAGTTAAGAATTGTCGGGTCAACAAATCAGTGGTAAGACCTAAAGGTCTTATTTACTGATCGCCACTATTACCCAAGAAAGGTTCGTGAAGCAATTGACGGATTTAAGTTATTTTCGACGTGGAATCTAGTGATTAACAAATACTTACAAGAGCGAGTGGTTACCGAGCGACTCGGTCGATACTGTCAGTGAAGTGTGCTGGCCAGTGCTGGCCCCTTAATAATTTACAAAAATAAAATAGTGTAGGGGTTTTACCGGTATCCCGCCTTTTGGCAGAAATATGTTTGGCCGAATGTATCGTTTCGCAACTGTTACATTTGCCAACCCGCTTTTTTTCTGTAACTGTAAATATTTCAGGATTTCTTTCAGTACCATCGTGTAGAACCCTATAGGGTAGCTTAGGTTAGTTTTATAAACATTATGAAATATTTACATTTACAGAAATAAAAGCGAGAAACGATACATTCGGCACAACATATTTCTGCCAAAAGGTTCACTGCCTTTTGGCAAACGCCTACACATACATCCTTCCTTTATGGCTGATGTACATATACATTACAAATTTAATCTCGTGACTATACAGTCGAGTTCATAAATATATGTACACTTTAGTACCTTGTCACGTTAATCGCTGTGACAATCCTTATAATTCGCACCTTTAGAACAATAGTGACCTAATTCAAAATTTGTGCTTTCATACTTCGAGTCATAAATTTATTATCATAGAGACCTAACTCGAAATTTAAAATTTCTCAATTAGGTCACTATTGTTCTGAAGGTGCGAATGGAAATCTAAGTACCAATTTCACCATACGATATTAAACACTTAACAGACGATTAGAGCGTTAACAGCTGTCAAAATGTATGAACTAACAGTCGTTTAACATTGATTAAATTTAACATCGTATGGTGAAGTTGGTACTACACATGTCATTAAATAGACAAGGTACTAAAGTGTACACATATTGAACTCGAGTGTATAGTCACGAGATTAAATTTGTTACCTAAGGTCCAAAGTCAATCTGACACTCTACAACAATAAGGTTGAGTTTCCTAAAAGTTACAAATGACTTGACATCTCTAATGACATCATGATGACTTCAAGCATATTTTTCTGGAAATGGGTCCCATATTAACGCTCGTAACCGTACATTGACGAGTTGGTTTTCACGTTTTAGGCGAGAGCTATTGTAACGACGCAATGTACTTCTACTGGCGTGCTTCTGCTGGGCCAATGTAAATCAACCATTACTGCTGCTGCAACCCAGCCGAAGCTTCGGATTAATAATAAGGTATGTGTATGATTAGATTATAACGGACTTGACAGAAGCGCGTGGAGCTAACCCCATATTTCTGTTTAGTCCACCAGAGTAAATCTCTTTAACCGAACAATTGTCCTCGCGTGTGATATCCATGGACTTGTTTCTCTAATAAGTCCATGGTGATTATCTAAAACTCGACATTAGCGAAATACTCGTACACCTTGTTAAAACAAGGAGTGAAAGAAATGAATTAAGAACAAAAAAGAGTTAGTATTCATCGCGTTAAGACCGGATTTTATCTCTAATATTTTTAGTAGATGAGAATGTTTTAAAATATCTAGTGATATGTTAATTAGTACATCCCAATTAATTACTAAAAATATAGGTACTCCAGAAACCACGCTGTTAAGGATCACTAACGACTATATTCAGAGGATTTTGCTAAGCGAGAAATTACCAGGAAATGTATTTCATACCAACGTCCGGCCCCGCTTCGCGCCTGATAAACGAAATGAGTGAAATATCAATCCAGAGTAAAGGAGTATATGGAGAGGTTCCATGGTTCCGGAGATTAGATACCTAATAAATACCTACAAAGTCACGAAATCCGCACTCTTTCTTTATAATATTAATTATAAATAACACATAGGTGGACACTGGCTAATACTGTAACTAAACGCATTTTCAAATGAGAACATTAATGAAAACATGCTATCCACATTTCAAATACTTTGGTCCTGTAAAGGCCCCGTTATTGCAAAAGTTTTAAGTGGATGCTAATATTGAGACTGTAGTATCTAAACCAGCTACTAAAATTCCTCATAGCCACGTATCCAAATTATTTACTTCGCTCAGCTATTCGAGAATATGAGGTAATAGACCAATATCGATTGACTTCTGTCTATCGCATGATAAACAATACAGAGGATGGTATTCAATTCTTCACTCTTTTAACGTCAAGAATTCATTCTGATTAGCCTGGGCTATTGATAAATTTTCATGGAAGGTTTTCTTTGAATTTGCTTTTATTTTATTTATAGAAAAAAAGGCGAAATCGAGAATGTCTTTAATGATTTCCACGTGGAACATCAACTATTTTTAACTACCTATACGAACTCGTTGAATGAAAGACTTATTTTTAACTCTGGCAAACTGACATTAATATTTTGATTCAATTGATAATGTCACAACAACACAATTATTACCTAGCCAATACCTAGCGACCGGCCCTCGCTTCGCTTCGTTTTATGTCAGTTTTCTGTAACACCCGTTCAGAAACCAGAATTGATTATACACTAGCTGTGCCCGCGACTTCGTCCGCGTGGAAATCGCAACAACATTGTGTCAACATGCGTCAGGGTATCTTTGAGTACGTACCTCCTAGGTGTATCACCAGAGCTTGCATTTGATGAGATATCAACTATTAGTTAAAGCGTTTTTCACGACTCGTATGTATGTATGTATGACGACGCGGTGGCCTAGTTGGTAGTGACCCTGCCTACGAAGCTAGCGGTCCTGGGTTCAAATCCCGGTAAGGGCAGATATTTGTGTGATGAGCACGAATATTTGTTTCTGAGTCATGGATGTTTTCTATGTATTTAAGTATATATTTCTCTATTTAAGTATTAATATCGTTGTCTAGTACCCATAGTACAAGCCTAGAGCTTAGTTTGGGACTAGGACAATTGGTGTGACATTGTCCCCTGATATTTATTATTTATTTATTATTTATTTATGTAAACTCTTTATTGTACAAAAAACAGCAAATCAAATACAATATTTACAGGATTGGAATGTACAAAGGCGAACTTATCCCTTTAAGGGATCTCTTCCAGCTAACCTTTGGGTGAATGAGGAAAATAAGAAAAGTAGAATGTGGTAGACATTAGTACAAAACAAAGTTTACAGAAACTGCGTGAACTAAAATTTAGATCTTATGAATAAATACTAACAGAGACATATAAAAGTAATAAAAATAAATATCAAAATAATTAAATACACAAACTTACATAAATATACACATATACATCATATACGTACATACAATATACATAAATATATTATATAATAAAAACAAAGGACAGCATATAATTATAAGGAGTCAAGCCAGTATGTCCTCAATTTTCCTTGTAGAGATGCGACCGATTGCGATTTCCTAATATCAGAGAGAAGGCGGAAAGTTAATCGTTTTTCAACCACTACCACTATAAATTTTATCAATTACTAGTTCTAATTCTAATTTTATTTAATGGCTTTCACTCCTGTTAAGGTGTATTTCGCCAATATCAATTTATTTATAGACACTCCCATGGACTTTTTAGAGAAATAAGTCCATGGATATCACTCGCGAAGACAATTTTTCGGTAAAAGAGTATTTTCTCTAACGGTCTAAACAGAAGCACATGGGGTTAGCTCCACTAGCTTTTGTCAAGTCGGTCAATTACTACGAGTAGTTATTAGCTCAAAGTCACTCAGAGGGCTATGGAGAGGGCTATGCTCGGGGTTTCTCTGCGTGATAGAATCAGAAATGATGATATCCGCAGTAGAATTAAGGTTACCGACATAGCCCGAAGAAAAGCCAAACTTAAGTGGCAGTGGGCGGGGCACATTGCTCGCAGGACTGATGGCCGATGGGGTCAGAAGGTTCTTGTGTGGCGTCCGCGGACCGGGAGACGAGCTGTAGGTAGGCCTCCAATAAGATGGAGAGACGACCTAGTAAAGATCGCGGGAACGCGGTGGATGCGAAAAGCACAAGACCGGTCTGAGTGGAGAGCCTTGGGGGAGGCCTATGTCCAGCAGTGGACGTCTTTCGGCTGACATGACGATGATGATGATGATGAGTTTAAAATCAATTTGACAACTGACAGGGAGCGAAACTTCTACGACGACCTCGCTTTCAAATCTGAAAACTTTGAACGGCACAGCCGATGTGGTATCAAGTATTCTAGGCTAAAACTAACTTAGAAATGGAAACTACTCTAAACACTGTGTATCAGTTCTTACGCTACTTATGCTGCCCTCATTAGAAAAAAGGGCGCATGTCTCACAGAACCGCTAATACATAAGTGACCTTATTTATTATGTAGGGGGTTAAATTTGCTTTAACTATCAAATTGCACATGCGTCCTTTTTATTTAGAAGACTAATAAAATCGAATTCAGTGAAACAGTTCAAAATTAAATACATACATACATTAAATCACGCCTGTCTCCCAGAGAGGTAGGCAGAGACCACTTCTTTCCACCGGCTACGATCCTGACAAATATCATTCGCTTTTTCCACTCATACATCGAGTCATGCATGCGCGTCGGTTTCGGGTGCTTAAGATCCGGCCCTTTTCTAGTATTTCTCTGATTTGATTCGAAAAGGTACGCCTACGGCGGCCCCTTCGGACTCTCTCACTCACTTTTGCTCTGTATATCTCTTTCGTCAATCTTCTTTCATCCATGACCAAAATGACCAAAAGTTCAAAATGAAGACCTTAAGTATATCCCTTATTATAGGTTATCGAATCGCAAACACGTAACCGGCGTTTGAAAAAAGACGTATGCTCGTCTCTTGAAGGTCCCGAAGTCATTGCGGAAATACCGCCGCAATATGCTAGTTTTAATAAAACTGTGGAGTGCAATAAAAAAGGTAGACAGCTATCCAACGAAAAGGCGGAAAGATATTGAGCACACCTAGCTATTTTGAAGCCAATCTAGCTTTATCTTTCTTTCCTTAGTACTTTTACCGGAGGTATCAGAGGTATCATTCCTTATATATACCGGAGGTATCGGAGGTATCCGGCACAGTACTTATATATACACCGTGCCCGGGTCGTACCCGAAGGATTTAACCATCGATTCTAGACCCTATTTGGAGTATATAATGTGGTATAACATGTACTCCAATAACGCATAATTCGCGAGTTTTTTTTAAACAATTCCATAGTTAATTTAATTTGAACTCTGTCACCTTAACCTAAAGCATTATTTACTAAGAAAGATTCATGTTGTAAGTAGCAATATCATCAACGTACAACATAAATTAATTTAATCAATTTCTTAGTAAATAATACTTTAAGTTAAGGTGACAGAGTTCAAATTAAATTAACTACGGAATTGTTTTTTAAATAATAAAAATCTCGGAAATTATGCGATATTGGATTACATGTTATAATACCAAATTATATGCTCAAAATAGGGTCTAGAATCGATGGTTAAAATCCTTCGGGTACGTCCCGGGCACGTCCCGGGCACGATGTATAATACTCCTGGCAACGAAAAATTGTGGATGGAATGGCCGAAAGCAGAAAGTTTGACTTCGGAACTTTGTTCTGACTAGTTAGGAGATAAACATACTAAAAGTCCCCACCCCTCGGAGGTGAGCCCTAGGGCACAAAGAAGGTCCCGATTTTTGTTTTTTTTTTACATCTTTAAAACGATGCGTCATGGGAAATGTTGTTGTATGGCATTATTAAAGCTGATAAAATTCTCTACAACTTTGATAATATACATTTTTACCTATTTTCAATCGTTGTCTAGATATGAACTCCGAAAACGGTCGATTTTCAAAAAAGTGTTTTTATCTAGGATATTACTGCACGGCACCTTGCACTTGGGGCTATGCGCTGAAACTTGGCACAGTTGACTCTTAGCTGGTATTGAGTAGATTCAAACCGGGAGGCATCGAGAGCCACTGCGCATTTAGTGGGGGGAGGGAGAGGAAGTTCCATCCACACCCCCCGTTAGAGCACTCATTTACCAAGCAATAAAATAAACTTAACCAAACCCATATCATGATGATAGTACCCATGTTACAAACCTAGAGCTTAGTTTAAGACCCAATCAATTTGCGTAGGAATGTCTTCCTATCCGCCCCATTGGAAGTACGCCTTTGTGTACAGTCAACTTCACTAGCAAAGCCATCATTTGAAACTCACACAGACGTTATTGCTACTAACGAGGCACGTTTTAGAAGCCTCCACTAACAGGCATTTACGTTCCGGACGGTACCCAATCCGCTCCGTTAGATTTGAAGTTGAGTGTACTGCGTCGGAAAATTTCAATTGCAGTTAGGGTTGCCACTCACGCTGTAATATCAAATATATTAAAGCGTGAGTGGCAACCCTAACTGCAATTGAAATTTTCCGACGCAGTACACTCACGCTGTAATATATTTGATAGTTTCTCTCGTACTTAATAATTTACGAAATACATAAAGCACGCTAAAATACTGTGCGGTAGGTAACAGATGCGGATGCAGATGCGGTAGAATTGTATAATTTAACCGATAATTAAGAGCTAGGTTTCATTAAAGCACTCATTTAACTGTTAAAAACAATAATCGATCTTCGTAGTCGCAAGTCTATCGCTTTGTTCGTAGCACACGATCGTTCGCTTCGCTTTCCAACGTAAGACTGAATTAAGGACTCCGCAGTATTCTTCTCGGTCCCCGCCATGGGACCGGGGAGATAGAACGGGGCATAGCCTCCCTCTGTGGCGTCCAGTCGCCGCCTGTCGATACAGGCGTGTCTTTGGCATCTTTGGATGCAATCGGTGGCTTCCTTCCCGCGTTGCCGCGGCGACGTCAGCCAGTTGGGCGAGCCCAACTGCGAGTGTCTGCCTGTGGCGGTGGGGAAGGGGATGTCGTCCGGAGAGTCTTCATGTCGATGTCGTCCTTGTCCTTGTGCTTGGTGGCGTGGCTGCGATCGCTTCGCTTTTTATAGTCCCAGTCCCCGACTATTCCAGAATGCCTTTTGGAATGATCGATGTACTTCGACCTGAGGACGATCTAGAATATTCGTTGCTGGGCCTCTATTTTTTTAACCCATCATTATATCGAATTACACTTCATCGATTGTATGATTTCATCGAAATGCTGAAACCATGATATGTTCAGGATATCATTATAAACATTAATTACGTATGTAAGGTTAAATTACAATTGTGACAGCAAAAAAAAATCGGGTATGTGATATTAATGTTAATGATATTTCATACTAAAAATCATAATTAAAAATCAGATTTATTAATCCACCGAAAAGACAAAGCATTATTTTCGAAACAATGAATATAAATTGAAATTCTGGAGTTGGAATTGTCAATGTTCAAAAATAGGTACTTTATTATTATTGTGTTCTTTATTTTTTGTTTATTTAAATACTAATATAAATTTACTAACATTCATTCATTCATTCATAATATTGCCTAAAAAGTTAACGTGACAACCCTAATTGCTGTCCACTTTATAGCTTTTGTTGCGCTTCCTTGTGACGGAAAACCGGCGCTTTTTTAAGTTTTTCATTTCGTTTTATTATTTCAAACAGCAGCACGGTTATGATATCACATTTTTTTTAACCTGAATGTATGTAACGTCCAATTATTTATAAAAGCCACGCATTGACTGAGATCCGCTAGCGGAGCTAATATTTCTGGATGATTTGGACCTTCGAGCCTGCTGAAACACTAGTTTAACCTATCTTTTGTTCAAAAGGTCCGACTAGCTAGTAGGCATATAATAAGAAAATGAAATATTTATGTTGAAATAGTTATATATTGAACTACTAGAAAAACTAAATAGAATGCATTCTATAACTGTGTCTAGGTTATACATTATTACATAATATAAATATGTGACAAAAAATGCATGTTTTAGCTACTGAACTATTCAAACTTAAATAATTTAGTTAATAATTGGCCACATTTATTGATAGTAGGACTTGTGCAGGATCCGTCCGGATCGCTAGGTACCACCATGTCATCCTTTAAACTCCCGCCAAGCAACTGTGGCCGCATTGATGTGTTCCGTTGGGGATACGACAACCGGTGATTACTAGCATAGCGGCATTTCATCTTAGTCATCAGCTTTGGCCACGCATTTGTCATCTTATAATCTCAGTCTTTTATTTATTAATTAACAATCTTAAAAAAATAGAGGATTTGATCGAACTTGATCTCGGCTACCCCGATCGACAAAATAAAAAAGACAAAAATAAATATGATTCAAAAAAAGGGGGGGATTACTTGTTCAAAAACCTATCAAGTAATAGGGTATTTCCCTGATATTAAATTTCATATATTAATTTGGATAATATATCAATATACGTCAATGATACAATATAAAAAGAGGTAGATATGTTACCTATACGGTATTCCGCGTGTAAAAATGGCCCGGCTTACGCAAACATAATCAGTAAATATTTCAATTACATACTAATTCATAAATGACAAGTGAAAGCAGGATGGTATGCTAATGTCCGGGAGCGAAACAAAAACAGGTTTATGTTGCTCTGCAGACTAGTCCACGGTTCCGTTGACAGCGCAAGACTAAGTAAAGGTGTACCAATTGGCTTGGTTTTAGGGTGCCACTATCGAAGTGCGTATAACATATCTACCTCTTTTTACTATATTATATCATTGATATACGTAGTATGATAAAATAATTCAAAATCAAATTTGAAATTGGTAATAAAATAAAAAAGTTATAGCCTTTTAAAGTTTTTTGTCTATCTCTTTCTCACGAAACGATGTTTTGCGTGTAATTCGTATGGCGGTTGAGTTGTATGACGTCATATGACTGTATTTTCCTCTCTGTCTAAAAGCAAGTTTTAAACATTTATATCTTTCTTATTTTTAAAGATATTAAAAAACTATTTAAGGCTATTCGGAAGGTAAAAAAGATTCAATTTAAATACTAATAAAAAAATTGGCAAATACCCTATACGGCAGCATCTGTTACTGGTTCTGGCAAAATGGACTGAAACGGTCCGATGTTCACTGTATTGAGATTGAGTCGAACAAGTAATCCTTCCGCCTTGGTTTGAGTCCGGACACATTCCAATAACAAGAGCAAAGATCCAGTGGTCCAGTAATCTACGCAGGTTTAAAGCTAGGCCGATCGTGCCGCTGCACCGAACAGCGGCGTTTCGGGGTAGTTTCAAGTTCAAATAAAATTAATCTGTTTGACCGTAGGCCAGCCACTTTGGAGCAGACCCTTACAGGATCTGAACTCCTGGTGATATAGGATGACTAAACGCCCTCATCTGAATGATTGTCAAATTAAAACAGCTTGATGAACTGGATTCCTTCAAGGAGACTTGAGTCCTAGTTTCAAGTTCGCGGCGTCCAAGTGCTGGAATGATCTCCCCCCTCCCATCCAAGGAGCGCCTAGCAAGTACACCTTTAACCGTAATCTTAAGGGTTATTTGTTGACGCTCCAAATATCCTAATTTGCCAACCCAACCAGCACTTTGTAAATTAGAGTTTAGTTTTGTTTTGTTTTTGTTAATTGGCCAAATTGTCGATGCTGTATACTGGCTAAGTACGTACTCGTATTTCTACTTTAAATATGTTTATGTAAGCTATTTGCATGTCGTTTTTGAAAAGAACTTCTTTTATAGTATCTATAATATATTCATTTATTTTTTAAATTACTCTTTATGGGTGAATATTCGGGCGTTTTAACCGCCGTCATTGTTGTCTTCAATATATTGACGAAAATCGTGTTAACTACCATTCCATTTAAAAAAACAAAAAAATATTGAGTTTATCTTAAATAATATGCGAAAACAATAATGACGGCGGTTGAAACGCCGAATATTCACCCTTATTCGTTTAGCGTACCGTCCGTCTGTCACGCTCGGAGCTGGCTGAAAATCAGCGCTGCATGTGTTTAACACCTCAGTATGCTGAGCTAGTGTCTGATTCACCGCCGCGAAGACACACTCACTATTTGTTTATTGCTGTTTTCTGTTTTCACTTTTATTCTGTGTGTCTTGTGTGTGTAGTGAATAAATGTGTTTTTCTTTCTTTTCTTTTCTTTAAGTGATACACATCCTTGGACGTTTCACATCTCACAATTAAATGAATTTATTTTCTTCATCGTGGCTACTAAGTGGGTGCCGCAAAATGGGCGTCGTAGACGAGGCAGGCCTGGACGTAGATGTCGGAACAGCAAGAACGCATTCCTCAGCAAATTGCCGGAAGAGGCACCAAATAGGGACTCATGCAGATCAAGGGGAGAGGCCTTCTTTGCCCAGCAGTGGGACACTCATATAGGCTAGAAAAGATTTTCTTCACCACAATTTATTTAACACATTATAGGTCCGTGAATTCATCCGATACCATAAGTATAAATAATAACTACACGTAGAAGTGAATCTCCTTGGACCAGGCCGCAAAGGCCGCGGTTTAAATACCTACTTCCCCCTTCACCCCGCTACGCCCCTGTCTTCCGCGCCCAAAGTTAGGGCTGTCTCTTGCGATTTTTTTTAATCGGTTTATGGATGTGGTATACAAGTATAGTCACGGAATGTTATTAATGTTTTACTTAACGTGGAAACATTGTTGCAAAATGAGTTGTTTTTACATTTACGATAAAACTCCTTCATTCATTCAATTATTTCTAATTATTTTGCCGTAAATAGTCGTTCACTTTTTAAAACACTATCTTAGTTCAACCATAAACACTAAAATCAACACAAATACGAAAACCAATTCAAGACACAATATCAATATCTTGGTTAACATATATTTCGTGTGTGACGCCCCTGACTGACTAGACACCTCAGGTGTCGCCAGGCGGTAGGTATCAAACGCGCCAAGCGCGCGTCGGGAGCCGGGAGTTTCGCTTCTACGTGTAGTTATTATTTATTCTTATGCCGATACACCTATGAAGACGATTCGGATGATTCATGAAGCGCCTCTCAAAATCTTAAAATACTAAGAAAACTTCGTCGTTTCATAAATATAACCAACATGTTTTCCCCTTCTGCTGCCAATATTTAATAGTGTCCGCAGTGAATAATAGTCCAAGAGCTGTTAAGAATTTTTGAGTAGATTTTTGAGGCACCGTGGGAACTTGTAGGTAAGTACTTTTAATGATAAGGGCCGATCAAGCCGAAGGGTATTAGAGCTAGATCGAGTTTAGTTTTAAGTAACTAGTGAATTTTTGCTTCGCAAAAAAGTTCTTAAGGCGTTTGGAAACATTTAAAAATGTATTTTTTATGTGTGGTTTCCGGGTTAGAATAGTGCCACTCCATTTCTTCCCGTGGATGTCGTAAGAGACAACTAAGGGAATAAAAGTTTGTAGTACTGTTAGGCGATGGGCTTGCAACCTGTCACTAATACGCTCGTAAACATTTTAGCCTACTTGTGCAAAATGTGGTTACTGAATTATCATCAAGTTTTTAAAGTTGTAGGTAATTCTGTAGCTCAACCTACCCCACTCTGGGATTAAAGGCGTGAAGGTATGTATGTAAAAATGAAAAATAGAATATCTCAGAAATGAAAAAATCAAAGAGCCAGGTTATTTAGTCGGTCCCACAATTGAGCAAGGTGATTGCAAAAGATTTGAGGCACGTTGAAACTTTAACAGAGCATAATGTTGGTAATTAAAATTAAATATTTAATTAAAATTACCAACGTTGCACTGCTTAAAAAAAAACTACTTTGAAAAATCTTAACTCTATTTAGCCCCAAAACCATTCATCCAGGTTTGCTTCTCTGTATTTACATATAATTAAATAATTAATACAGATCTAGTGAATAATCCTTTCACATCGTGAAAACTCGGAACTCACGTTTACTTCCGAATGGTGCCGACGTGTCTATGAATTATTGAATTATTAAGTGACATGTTTGTATGAAATAAATAGAAGAGTACTTTAGTTATCAGTGTCAAATGTCAAATATATAGAAATTAGGTGTAGGTAAACAAGAAGAAATATAAATAAATGTTGTAAATAATTTCACAGGCTTGTCTATCTAAACGGTTCCCAGGTCTTAATGGTTTCAGCATGACTATTAAAAAGAACTGAAAACAAACTTAATCTTAATAAACAAAAAAATACTCTGGTATTAACGGCTCTATATCGATACTAGATATTAGCGACGTTCCCCCACGTTATCTTAATGGGTACTGAGTCAGACTGAAGTAGCATGACAAATACGAACAATTACGAGAAAATAAGATGTGAAAGGATATTGCACTACATCTGTACTGTTCTTTCACGGTAGCTCAAACACCTACTCAAAAATGCTTATCAGCTCTCCTACTATAATACACTCCCTTCAAGGCTAACTTGCCGCACTTTACGACCTCTGGAGAAAATACAAAGTTTTGATTCGCTCGCTAAAACATCTAACCCTAAAGTACCTATCTAAAATATTCAACATGACATCCAAGGCATCCTGCATCAAGTTGATTCTGACTTGTAAGCATTTTTAACCGACTTCAAAAAAGTAGGAGGTTCTATGTTCCATTGCGTCTTTTTTATGTTGGTTCTTATTTCTTTCTAATCTCTATCTTTACCCAGAGTCATTAAATGTATTTGTATCAAAAATGCCCATAAATATATATCAACTAAAACTGTATATGTATTTCCTTTTTTTTTAATTAAAAATAAATAATTTTCACATGAAATCAAATAAAAAACTTTAAGGAAAAATTAGAAGGATATAATCCCTGCTATATTTATGTTAAAAATGTTATCTTTTATTTGTATAATGAAGTGATATCATACATCCATACATAATAATTAATGATTAGAATTAATAATATCGAGAACTACACGATGAGGTCTCTACATCAAAAACTTTACCTACAAATATTTTAGTAAAAGGAAGAATAAAGGGCATTGCTACCGAGAACAGACCGGAGCCCACAAACAGCACCCGTTCACCCGTATGACTCATATATCAGCCATATTGGATCGATTTAATAAATGGGTTACATGATTCATCAGGAATGTGTAAGGAGTCATAGAAAAATATATAAAAGTGCGTAAGGTGAACGTACGAGTGCTCGACATGCGAACAGAAAATATTTATTTGCGTCGTGATATTATGGTCAATTATACATCTACACAAAACATATTCATGTGATTTGGCAGACGTGGCCTTTACTTTTGTTAATTGTAAATTGTTTTATATGGTGACCATATAGAAATTTCTCAAAATGATAAAAATAATTAGTCAATGGGATTGTACGAGTAAATGTCAGGTGCTTTTGCTGGCAGTCCTTTTCTTTATTTTAAAATTGGTGTGTGAAATATGAAAGCTACATATATTTCTCATCGCTTAAATGAGGGGGTAACAAAACTGATGTTAATCTTATTTTATTTATCGCAAGTCAAAGTATGGGGACGAGTACTACGAGTAGTACAGCGACGAGTACTAGTACTTCCACCTTACTTACTAGTCACTAGTTTGGGTTAAAGTAACAAATGTTAACAAGGAACCGACTACAAATTATTAAGAAGTTCCGTTAAATTTCCATAAATTTCATGACCAGTTGCATCATCTATAAGAAATTGTAACGGAACTACCTCAGAGAAATACTCGTACCCTATACATAAAAAAAAAATAGCGGAGAAATCGAGTTACATAAACACAAAAAAAATACAGACGAATTAACGACCTTTTTTGAAGTCGATTGAAAATGCATTCTATTCAGAAGGGGCGTTTCAAAAATACAATGACTGGCTCTTCACAATGGAGTGCTGGCCCCTACTCTGATGTATGGTGGTAAATGTTGGGTGTGGCAGGACAAGCATAAAAGTCGTATAAATGCAGTTGAAATGCGCTTTTTGCGTAATATGTGTGGTGTGAAACTGATTGATACAGTAAGGAATGAAACAGGTCAGAGAGAAATGTGTACTCAAAAGAAGATGTAGTGATTAAGATTGAAAAGGGCATGCTTCAATGGTTCGGTCATTTGGAAAGGATGGATGAAAGAAGATTGATAAAAGAGACACACAGAGTAAAAGTGAATGGGAGGGTCGGAAGGGGCCGCCCTAGGCGTACTTTTTCGAATCAAATCGGAGAAATAATGGAAAAGGGCCGAATTTAAAGTACCCGAAACGTGAATGTGGAAGAAGCGAAAGAGATTTGTCAGGATCGTAGAAGGTGGAAAGAAGTGGTCTCTGCCTACCCCTCCGGGAAATTATTTTTGGATCGAGAAAGCAAGTGCTGTTCGTGTCGATATTAAAAAATATGGTTTGGTTACCAGTGGTTCATCCATTAGTTGCCTTAACATAATCAAATTAAGTTATTTCTTTTCCAAATTAAATATGCATGATACATACGATACGGCAGCCGGTCGTGCAAATAAAATGTAAATTAATTACTTGGTGTTGATGAATAAAACTAAAACAAAAACTTATAATATCGCACCTTCAAAACAATAGTGACGTAATTCAGAAATTTTAAATTTCGAATTAGGTCTCTATAATAATAAATTTATGACTTGAAGTTTGAAAGCAGAAATTTTTAATTAGGTCACTATTGTTCTGAAGGTGCGGTATGTTGTAAGATTTGTTGATGGAATGTCAAGCAATATAAAATAGATGAGGTACTTAGTCATATAGGCAGTTAGTCACGTTCTTCATTCTCTTCAAAAGAGAATTTGAGCTAGAAATAAAAAGTAAATATTAAAGTTAATATCATACAATAGGTCGAATGCCGCATTCCGGAACAATAATTTTGAGCTTATTTTTTGTTTTAAAACACGGCATAAGTCATATCCTTGATATGTTAGTGCTTTTTTAGAAATATCTACAGAACGCAAGTACGCGTTGACCTTCGAAAAAGCCGCCTAAAGACGTAGTGTAACAGCGTATAATGGTAAGGGTATTGTGATGTGACAGAACGCCGCACGACATAAGACGCCTATTATGCACGTTCTGACGCATAATATATACTACTGTACATCAATGCGATAACAACCCTAAGTCTCTAAATAAGCGAAACCATTTAGCGAAACTAATTGATTTTCTGGAACGAGTACAGGGTCTTTGAGTGATCTACACTGAAGATGGCGTTTTCCTACGTCCCCAGGCATAACCCGCCTGGAGAGAGATCTCTCTATTGTTCTCTCATCCTACAGAGGCATAAGACCCAACGTCATTGTGCATCAGTCTCAGTATGTGTACTAGCTGGGAATATAATAAAAAAACTGCTGCTCATATTCCTTATTTATTTAAACGTCGCGCAATACAAATAAATGTAAAAAATACAAATGGCGATATTAATGCCTAAAGGCATTCTCTGCCAGTCAACCACATTACACGGCATTAAGCATTTACTACTCATGCGGATCCGTCTGTTTGAGGTTGACGTAATAGTATTAGCTACGTTGGAGCCGATTAGTTACAAAACTAACGAACTGGCTTCACTAGATCGGATTAAAGTAGCCACCCCGTTCTATAGTTTGACACCATTTCACATGTAACTAATTTAACTGTTTACCTTTATTAAAAGGATTATGAAGCGAAGTTTAAATCGCGTAGCTGTCAAATATTTTCCATACAAATTTTGCTCCGGGCGATAACGTTTCTCACACTCTAAATCAGGTCCGATTTTCACGATTTTTGAATATGCTGTAGTGATTATGAAAAACTAGGTCCGTAGGTTTTTGTTTTTTGTTTTTTGAATTTGTTTCGTTCTAAGAAATATATTCTTGGAAAGGAAAACGTAGAAACATAATTTTTCATAATATCTGTGACATAATCAAAAATCGTAAAAATCGGACTAGGTTTATGGTGAGCGAAACTTTATTGCATTTTGTATGGAAAGTTTCTGGCTCACAATCCTCTTAATTGTTCTCTTTTATTTTAAAACACCGCTACGAGTATTGATGGAGTCGGAAGATGGCAACAGGATCTCTATACTTAACATAGAGCCGCCATAATGGGAATAGTTAGTTTTGTCTTGACAAGAAGATTTTCGTCGTTGTTATAATGTGCAGTGCCAACTTTTTGTCCGTTAATTCAAACTATAGGCTGGACCAGGGTTTCTTTCAGCTCCCTTGTAAAAGAAGGTACCCGCGTGAACTCATTACGTCGCGCGCCGATGACGTAAGCAAACCGGTTCGCGACGCCCCTGGGACAGAGCCGCGACGCCCCGGGGCGTCGCAATGCACAGTTAGGGAAATCCTGAGCTGGAATAAATTATCTCTGGATGCAATCGATCACTATTATTCTAATTTTGCAACAGCTATCATAGTTATGACCCTATTATCACAAATCCTAATATTTATGTGTTAAAACTTATCTATATGTATAGTTTAGTTGTGGAATAGCGGTGTTCTAAAAAGAGGCACCAACCTGTAATTACTAAGTAATTTTTTGCTACTGATAAACCATTTTAGTTTGATATTTATTGAATTATCTGTAAATTAGGTTTTTTACAGTAATACAAATATATATATATACAAAAAAACCTACGGGTGCCGTTGGCAGCGGGGCAAGGCTCAAGCTACAGGAGAGAGGAACCTCCTCACATACGTGCCGTGTCGAGGAGTACTGCTTTCTATATCTGGCCCTTGATCCAGCCACCTAGCGAGAGTCTCTTAAAGTGTTGGCAAGACTCTTCGCTATGAGACTGTCCGCCGAAACAACTATCGGGACAATAGTCGTCGAGTCGATATCCCACATTTTTACTAGTATTATTACTATTAAATCTTGATTAATGTTGCTCCTCGTTTAGAATTCTAATTCAGCATCCAGTCTTTTAAACAATCACGGTTATTATTCATGATCCTTATAATAACAAAATCGTTCTTACTGCGCTGCGGTTAGAAATTATTCGTCATACTTATTCATGCCCAACAATTAATTCAAACTGCGGTAAGGACCCGCAGGCCTTTCGCGTAACAACACTTGTAATCACAATCGTTTTCATTTTGAAAATCGAAGGGTTGTCTGCATACAAAATGAACCCAATTGTTTTGTTTTGAAGCCGATCGCGATTGCGAGTGAGTTACGCGAAAGGCCTGCCGTTTATTATCATAACTGTCATGTATATTACCGAGATAGTTTTAAAAAGTGTATTCAATAGACTGCTTACCGGTAATGTATCATTTTGCTCCATTTTCCTCCTGCCCTGCGGTCCTGGGTTCAAATCCCGGTATGGGCTAGATATTTGCGTGATGAGCACGAATATTTGTTCCTGAGTCATGGATGTTTTCTATGTATTTAAGTATATAATTAGTAAGTATTTATATCGTTGTCTATTAATCATAATAAAAGCCTAGAGCTTGGTTTGGGCATGTTTGGGACTAGGTCAATTTGTGTGACATTGTCCCCTGATATTCATTTATTTATTTTAATGTAATAATATTACATACATACATTAAATCACGCCTGTTTCCAGAGAGATAGGCAGAGACCACTTCTTTCCACCTGCTACGATCCTGATAAATCTCTTTCGCTTCTTCCACATTCATACATCGATTCATGCACGCACGTCCGTTACGGGTACTTAAGATTCGGCCCTTTTCCAGTATTTCTCCGATTTGATTCGAAAAAGTACGCCTAGGGCGGCCCCTTCCGACCCTTTCAATCACTTTCGCTCTGTATATCTCTTTTGTCAATCTTCTTTCATCCATCCTTTCCAAATGACCGAACCATCGAAGCATGCTCTTTTCAATCTTAGTCACTACATCTTCTTTTAGTCCACATTTCTCTTTGTCCCCTCTCATTCCTTACTATATCAATCAGTTTCACACCACACATACTACGCAAAGAGCGCATTTAAAGTGCATTTATACGACTTTCATGCAGAGAGGGCTAAAATCCGAGTCGGGGTCCCTGACGAATGACGAAGACAAATTCATAGAACATCTTTTTTGGAAAACCACGAGTTTTAAGATAGTTTCACGCACAATCAATCGCCGGTGCCCGCCGCTTTGTTTCTCAAAAGAAAAGCCATTCTTCCCGAGCATGTTTGAGAAATAGTAGATTGTTTATCAAGGGGCTATAATAAGCCAGCCGTAATAACAAGAGATTAAAAAATACATTTCTCTATTACACTCTTTACTTATCACCGGAACCACTGCTAAGTATTTTTTGAGGTTACTTAGAAAACCTAACGAATGCCACAAAAATACCTTCTTACTTGTGACATGTTTCGTTATTATCAATGTTTTTGAAAGCTCTTATTTACTAGACATTAATGGCGGCCGAGTTAAAATTAATACCGTAACAGGTCAAAGGTAATATGGTTTGATTCTGTAGAATAGAGGCCCTGTGAGGCTAGACAAGTTGCTAAACTCTAACGTAAACGATTTTCGAAAATTGAAATGTATGGAATCGACGCAGGCGCTCGACGCGACCCGACAGCTCACGTCAATCCTATAGATGTTGGATAGCGATAACGAACGCCGAATTTTTTCTATACTCGAAAATCTAATTTAAGACCAAAATCCTAACCTCAACCGGCGCAAATTCGCTGTGATTAGGTACCTACTTACTGCATTTTGGTTTAAGTGTAGGTATTTTGATCAATAAAACTTACCCTAATATTACTGGTTACACGAGTTCTCATTCATATTTTTATGAAATAATGTCATAATCAAGATGGGAACTGTCAGATTTGGTCTTTAATTAGATTTTCGAGTATAGGGCCTAACATGTTTTCGAATAGTGAAGGCGATTCGAAAACGTGACGTATGATAGAAATCGTCACTGATACTGCAATACCGCATAACGAACAAATTTAATAAGGTGCAAAATACACCTTAGCAAGTAAGAAAGTAAGTTATATTTTGCAACTTATTGAAGTTGTCAGTTAAGCGATATTGTAGGATCACCGACGAAATGTCACCCTCGAGATACATAACAGTGACTGGCATATTATAATAATAATGTGTCGTCACTGCAGGAAATTACCCTGTTTGGTCAAGGACAGTACGGTTTCGCCAATTTCCGTGATATTAATACGCGAATGTCGCTTTTGATCCCGGTAAATCCGGTAACACATGAGGAATTAGGATCCGTACGTATACAAGATACGAATCCCTCGGGAAAGACGCAAAAAACCGGGAAAAAAAGAGATTTGTTTTTTTGAATAACAACGACGGTTTAGAGAATCTTATTAATTTAAGATTACAAGTTAAGATAAATTAATAATGTATTTCGCATCTTCAGAATTATAGTGACCTAATTCACAAATGTTGGATTTCGAGTTAGGTCTCTATTGTAATAAATATATGTCTCAAAGTCGGCAACTGAATTGTTGAAATAGGTCACTATAATTCTAAAGGTGCGATTTGTATTTTGTGCAAGAAATAAATAACTTTTTTTTTTTAGAAATTCTTGGATTCTAATGTTCGCACCAAATATATAAATCTCTGATAGATAAGTTACTTTGGGTTAATATTGTCATTAACTTAGTACAAAAAATTACAAATTTAATCGAGCAGTATCTAACCTGTCTGGGATTTCAGTTTTGAGAACGGGCATTAGAGTTCTGTAGTTACTCATAACGTATACCCATCTCATTGTATTTACACCGAAAGTGCTTTTTACCAAAAAAGACAATGTTAAATAGATTAACTACCTCAAAATAAACATGAATATAATGATTAAGTGTGTAAATAAATAATAGAATAGAATTGAAAAAAAAAGCGCTCCGGCGTTTAAAGTCAAAGTCTTGAAATGTCAAGCGTCCTGGATCGTAGAATGTCAGAGTAGTAATATGTCAAAGTCTCAGAATGACCAGGATGTAAAACACCATCATCTATTAAAGTCAAAGTCTTGAAATGTCAAGTTGCCTAGATCGTAGAATTTCAGAGGTAGTAAGTCTGACGTTGTAAGACCTTGACGTTGTACGACCTTGACGTTTTAAGACCTTGACGTTGTAAGACCTTGACGTTGTAAGACCTTGACGTTGTAAGACCTTGACGTTGTAAGACCAAGACTTACGACTACTTCCACGTACAAAAAACAAAAGGTACAACTTCTGTCCGAGGTTTAAGATTGTAGTGCATTGTGCTAGTCATCAAGCTGTGAAACTATATAATAAGCTACCTTCAGATATAAAAAATATTACGAACAAATCGATCTTCCATAGAAAATTAAAAAACTTTTTGTTACGGAGATGTTTCTACAGTATTGAGGAGATATTTAGAGATACATAAAATACTAACTAATTTGTTATTTAATAAGAGAGTGCACTAAGAATGTATTTCTGTGTTTCTTCTCTCCGTTTTATTATGTCCTATGACATGTGTGACGAGAGTTAGTTTTAAGAATAATTAATATCATTTAATGTACTTACATATTTCAAACACAATATTTGTATTGTTTATGAATAAATGCTATGAACTATGAACTATGAACTATGACCTTGACGTTATACGACCTTGACGTTGTAAGACCTTGACATTACGACAAGGACGTTTCAAGATTTTAAGTCTTGAATGTTTTCTATGTATTTATTTAAGTATTTATTTCTCTATAATTAAGTATTTTTATAGCCTAGAGCTTAGTTTGCGACTAAGTCAATTTGTGCGAGATTGTTGCGTGATATTTATTTATTTTTATTACATTATTATGTACACATATATGCTATAAGTCATCTCAATAACATTCTCAACACAAAGCAGACATGACAAAAGTTGGATAATTATAATAATGACGTCATAAAACGAAAGTGACACTAAAGGTACAAATGAAAAACAATACCCTCCTCTGGCAGTCTTTTAATAAGACCATTAAACAGCACGCGTAAGCCTTCCTGTCAGTAAACACTCTTAATGACTAAATTAGCTCGCGCAATAGTCTTATAACAGCTTCGTTAGAGCGCTTTCAAGACAGCCTTCGTTATGTCTTTGATTACGGCGACAAAGAAGTTCATTTACTACGTTGCCGTGTTATAATATTATACATTATATAACTCTTGTATGATGAGGTTTTGCTTGTACTTCCGCCTACGCGATGAATGAATTACTAAATAGCTTTTGCCTGAGACTAGAATTAGAGAGTTCTGCGTAGATTTTTCTAATGTTATTCTTGGAATCGCTTAATTATCAGGATATCGCACCTTTAGAATTATAGGGACCTAAATCAACATTTCTGTTGTCGATTTCGAGACATATATTTATTATTATAGAGACCTAACTCGAAATCCAACATTTTTGAGTTAGGTCACTATAATTCTAAAGATGTGATATAGCCTGTGTATTCATGGAACTGCAATTCCAATTTCTTCGAAATCTGTTCCGATTATAAACTTCTGTGAAAAATAAATTATAAACCGGTCAAGTGCGAGTCGGACTAGCGCACCGAGGATTCCGTATCGCACAGAACGTATCATTATATTGACAGTGCGTATTATGTAAAACATAAATTATAAAATTTATTATTTTAAAAAACAAAGAACCGCCTACAAAAATGCAAAAAAAACTTCTTTTAAAATGGTAGGTAGGTTATAGGTTAGTCCAACTGAAGTCGGCTTTTGGTTAAGAATATTGTGAGTCGTCGACTTCAGTTGGTTGGTTCAGCCAGCGAGATAATCGCGAACAAACATATATAGATACATAGTTACATACAGGTCAAACTGAGAACCTCATTTTTTGAAGTCGGTTAAATATACGTTAAATGCGTACATTTACTTCGTTTAATGCGTTATTTACAATAATTTCATACATATTTTTTACAATAATGGTTTATGATTAGTGGTGGGCGGCTTGAAAGTTTCAAAATTGAAACTTTCACTTAAATTTCTGCTATATTCTGAAAGTTTCGAAAGCGAAACTTTCACCAAAAATTTCTTGCAATATTCTGAAAGTTACCAAAGTGAAAATTACTATATTTTTGACATGTAACGTAAGTAATGGAAACTTTTCATAAAATTTAAATGAAATTTACTTGTGTCAGAATCATTTCCATCTAACTATGTAATTTTCAGTAGCTGAAATTTTCACAGTTAAGGAAAGTTATGCAATGTTTCAGAAATCGCCCATCACTATTTATGATACTACAAATAATAAAAGTAGTCACAACATTAAAACTTCAATTAACTTCATTTATCACGTTAAATTCAGTAAAAACAACTCAACAACAGAAAAGTAAAAAAAAAATCTATCCCGTTAAAACATTAAAGCTCTTACCGCCAAATTGAATTGTCAAAACCCAACCATCCTCCATAGAGCCACATATAACGTTCGTACAGAAACCGTTTTCAAGTAAAAGTTATTATTTATAATAATTGCTTTTGCCTTGCCCTTTCGCGTAGAATTCGAAATTGTGCCATCCCACGGGCACCGTACATTTTTCCGGGATAAAGGCTCAGCCACACCGGTTGCGTGACGTGCACGTGCACGTGCGCGCTCGCTTTCCACTGCGTTGTATAGTATGAACTCTCATTACGACATGTCACTATACAACGCAGTGGAAAGCGAACGCGCACGTCCATGTGCACGTCACGCAACCGGTGTGGCTCGGCCAAGTTTCTTCCAAATCAGTTCAGTGGTTGAAGCGGGATTGAGTAACAAACATCCAAACATTCAAACTTTCTCATTCAAAATATTAGTAAGAAGTAAGATAAGATATAACTCATGTTCGTGCCCGGCATCGCCTGCCTGCTTTTTTTTTCCATATAAACTTTGTCCTGACCATTAGGGTGATGGAACCAGTAATGGACAAGGCACCAATAATGGACGCTTGATTCTTATTTTACAGAAGATAAGGGTTATTCATTTGTTTTGCAACAATCAATTTAGGACCGTATGAAATTTGAATTAAGAGTGAAGAGTACATTACTGGTGCCTGTCAGCTAAAAGTGTCCATCATTGGTGCTTTCACCCTACGACAACAACAATCTTTTTTTCATTTAAATCAGTTGAGCCATTCTTGATTTTTTGCGAGACTAACGAACGGTAGTTAAATACATATACAGTGTGTTACCCTGGCTTTTTTTAAAGGAGGTTAAAATAACGTATATCTGTAACGTAACCATGACATTAATTTAATTAATAAACAAATTTTCAGGCTTTGTTAACTTTCTAACAAAATTAATTTTGCCAACAATGTAAGGCACAGCAATTTGACAAGTGTTAAATGACAGTCGACGGATACTTTGATTATTATAATTTTCCCCCGTACCACGACATGCCTTGTGCTAAGCAACAGCGATACTGATAACGATGAGCGAGCACGCTGCACATGCACTACATTAAAAATGGACAGTATCTAAGAAAATTCATTGTGAAGTTATTTTGTTTATTTTTTGATTAATAATACTTGCAAACAATTGTTAAAGCAACATATCATCGGCAGTTTTAATAAATGCCCGCATGCCGGTAACACACTGTATAGGTAAAATAGTAGTTTTTGGATACCATGCTGCGTGGTTGTTAACTGACAAGTAATCTAAAGTGAAAATAAATGTTTTAAAAAACAAAAAACCGCCTTCAAAAACGCAAAAAATAACTTCTTTAAAATTGTAGGCACCTAATAGGTTAGTCCAACTGAAGTCGGCGACCACAACATTTTCAACAAAAAGCCGACATCAGTTGGGCGGTTTTTTGTTTTTTAAAACAGTTATTTTATTTTATACTTTTAGTGATCATAATACGCTGTTACGTAGTCCCATTTCTTAGTTGAAATGAAACTTTAACTTATATCAAGCGCGCCGCAAGCAACGCCGCGGGAAAGTCATAGTCATATTTGAACAAGTAAATATTATTCGTTGTAGGTAGTCGCTCAACTATCTTAATCGAGATATCTTATCGCCACCCTTGAAATCGGTACCATTGAAGAGTTCCGGTGGCCATCTGTGGTCTTCATCATCAGTTCCACTACACCAAATGATACTTTCTGAATGCAAATGCTGGAATTGATACTAAAAATACTAAAATCGCTATATGTTTGCCTACAATATTTGAGGAGTTCCCTCAATTCCTCACTGATCCCCTCATCAGATACAGATTTGGTGACAATGGGACCACCTCGAAAGTATACTCTATCAAATGAAAAAAATAAAATTGAAATCGGTCTACAATTGACGGAGTAATCGGTGAACATGCATTTAAAAAAAAATACAGTGGGACGTATAACCTCCTCCTTTTTTGAAGTCGGTTAAAAAGGCTAAATTAATATGATCCCTAGCAACAACTAAACGAATCAACTCATTGAGAAGTGTCATTGATCACGTCATTAGGGTTAAGGTCCCAGTAGATGGCCTTTAAAAAAATATGTATGACTTGGAGAAGACGAAGGAGTACCTGCAGTGGCTACAGCCCTAGACTGGATGCAAAAAAAATATGTCTGAAATAAAAGATTTGAATTTGAATTAGGATTTTTGTAAGTCAAAATGTATGGAATTGACCTTTGAATAGACGTAAGCGCTCCACGCGATCGTCCATCCTTTTACGTCAATCCATTTTCGCTAACGATAACGTTTGCAGAATGCAACATTTCTAGAGCCACTGTAGCTCTTGCACGAACATATGAATCATAAGTCACGTTTTCGGATTGTCTTTGCCATTAGAAAACGTGTGCTGAATCCTTCCGTAGCTACCATTATCATCTTAACATAGTATAAAACAAAGTCGCTTCCCGCCGTCTGTCCTTCTGCAACTTTAGTTCGCCGGTTAAAACTCTGTCATATTGTAAAGCGAGCGGTTAAAGAGTACTGCATACGTAAGATTGATGTACCCTGCCATTCAGCCACGTGATTCAAAATTCAACGTTTTCAAAAATCGTATTTAATCGATCGTAATTGATTAATGGCCAGTATCTGGTGCTGCTACCCTATACTAACAAACGCACAATTAATTTAGCGGCTGATGCAACAGCGGCACGCTGTTACTTGATTATACGTATCATTATGTAAATCTATTGTACTGAGATTGCATGCGATATCGTTTAGGTATTTAAAGTTGAAGCGAGCTGTTTTAGAGAATTGCACCTTTAAGGCTAGACAAGATGCAATTTGAAACGTAGACGACTGCCAAAATCACATCAATTTACGATTCACGTAAGTTATCGTTAGGTAGCGTGTGTCAAAACATACATTTTGACTGTTTTTAAAGTCGTTAACTTTAGTAAAATGCAGCTTTTTGTGTAAAAGAATCCGAGCTGAAAGTTATGAGGGTGTAAAATAGGGCTTGAATGGGTTCGTGTTATACTGTGCGGAACGCCCCAAAACACCGCACACGGCGACCAAAATCGTGTAGACTGACTGACTTTGTTTATACATGAACGTGCAGTTAGTTTTTATAGTAGGGCTTTGTATATACGCGAACAGATGGTTAGGTTTAGTAATAGTTTTCTCGTATTTGTGTTAGCGTATAAGTAGTTTTTAAGTATGTAAATAGGCAGATAGGTTAATAAAGAATTCTTAATTGTGTTATCTTTATTCAGAACCCCTGCCGGGTAGGTTTTGCCGTAGTTTACAGAACGTAAACAAACCTACCCGGCAGTACGCATGCGCCGTGGCTCCCCTCCACCAGGGAGGGCCACCATGCGGAGTGGGGGTAGCCACGCCTGCGCAGTAGGTGTTTTCCCGACCGGATGGAAATGGCGGGAAAATACCTACTGGCGCGAAAACTGTCTTTTGTAAATATTTTCCTAGTTTGTAAGCAAATAGATAAGTTTTGTATACCGAATCGTAGCACACATAGTTCGTAAGGTTTTCCGTTGTATAAGATATCCCAAATGTATTAGATAGTAAGGAAAACATTGAAAATAAAGAAAAGTGGAGGGGGGGACGGAGGCTCGGAAAATTTGTATAAAATGGGGACCCTCGGCCATAGACTTTGCACTCAAGAGCCACTCCCAGCCAGGGCAACATAGAAGAGCCTCCGCCCTCTCCGAAACGTCTGATCAATCCACCGAGTGTTTTCTTCACCGAACCTGCCCTGCCAACCCTTCATGAACCAGTCACAGGTGCGAGTCCGCACATGTTGGTCAACTTCGAACCGGATTTCTGCGAATTATTGGTCCTTCACAACTGAACAAAGAAAAGGAAGAAAATGCCGCCGGTAACCAGAAACGCTTCAGGAAGCCAGACATTAGGCCAATTAATGTTTGGTGGCGCCGGGGACCCATCCTCGTCGGACGAAGCAACCATCCCGTCTACGGAAACAACGGAGACTACAGACACTTCTACGCCCAAGGAGTCAACGACGACGTCACAATCACAGGGAATCGCCGAGCCGCCACGCCGCCCTGCAATTTCGACGTCAAAATCAATCCGTACAACGTCAAGCCGCCGTGCGCTTCGCCTAGCGCAGGCACGGGAAGAAGCCTTGAAAATAAAACTGGAACTCGCTCAAGCCCGAATCGCAACATTAGAAGCCGAAGAGAGCGAAGAGGACGACAAGACAGTGATGTCGACCTACGAAACGGAGCAGCGAGTCGACGAGTGGCTCGCGTCTAACCGAAGACACGTGCTAGCCATCGCCAATGAACCGCACCATGAAGAGGATCCCCAGCTGGCAACCCCACAGAACCAGCCGCCGCCGCGGCCGCCAGCTGATGCCAGGGATACGCAACCCGCCGCCGCCGGACCCAGCCACGCCACTGCCGAGCGTCATGGGCCCGGGGCCCGCCCCGCCGCCGCCACTGCCGAGCACGACGGGGCCACCGCACCTCTCAACGCCGAAGCTCCCGCCTACGTTCCAGTCTATGTTCCCGCGCCACCACAACGACGTTGCTACGAAGAAACAGGCCGCCAGCCGCCTCCGATATATGCCAAGGAGGAAGAACCGAAGAATAACTCGATGATCGCCCTCAGCCAACAGAACATCAGCATCACCGAGTTAGCTTCAGCCATCGCGATCGCCGCCCAGTCCGGTCATAGAAATTCATCGCGATACAACATCGACCTGCCTCAATTCAACGGGTCGTCTCAAGAATGGCTGTCATTCAAGGCAGCCTACGCCGGGTCCGCCACGACCTACTCCGATGCCGATAACGTAGCAAGATTAAGAAAAAGCCTGAAAGGAAGAGCAAAAGAAGCCGTTGAAAATCTCCTCATCTACAACGTCAACTCCGAAGAAATCATGAAAGCCCTCGAATCCCGATTTGGAAGAACAGACTCAATTGCACGCGCCGAGTTGGAACGCCTCAGAACACTGCCCCGACTCACCGACGCGCCGCAAGACATATGCATCTTCGCCTGCAGATTGAACAACACGATGGCCACATTGAAAGCGCTAGATCGCATACACTACCTACATAGCCCCGAGACTACGAAAGCCATGATGGATAAGCTCACAGCCGCCCTACGCTACAGATGGTTCGACTACGCCGCAACGCAGCGAAATGAAGAACCCGAACTCGTCAAACTGGCAGCGTTCCTACAGCGGGAAGCCGACAATTGTGCCGCCTATGCACAACCCGAGAACATCGACATCCACGGGACACCACATGCGAGAAGAATACAGAAAGCTTTCACAACCACAGAGAGGCCAACGTACAAATGCGCAGTATGCAACGAAGCGGGACACGAAATAGAAAAATGCAAGAAATTTCTTCAAGAAGACATCAACGCGCGTTGGGAGACCGCCAAGAAGCAACGACTATGCTTCCGATGCCTACGTTACCGGAGCAAGACGCACAATTGCCGACGCGTCAAGTGCGAGCAGGACAGCTGCGAACACTTTCACCACAAGCTACTTCATTATAAGAAGCCTCAAGAACGAAGCACCGAGTCCGTCGCCTCGACATGGGCCCCGGCCGAGTCACGAGCCTATTTGAAGATACTACCCATAGAAATCTCGGGACCGGCGGGAGTATTGCATACATATGCACTACTGGACGACGGATCGACGGTGACGCTTATACATGAAGACATAGCGAAAGAAGCGGGCCTAGACGGGCCCACGGAGCCACTACGCATAGAAGCCATCACGAACGAGACTATTGACGCATCAAGATCTCGCCGTGTCACGCTCCACATCCGCGGGGTAAATCAAGAACATAGGATTTACGCCCGCACGATCAACGACCTTCACCTGTCGCCACAGTCGATCAAACAAGAAGATCTACACGCCTGCGAACATCTACAAGACATAGAAGGATATTTGAAGTACAACTCAGCGAAGCCCAAGATGATCATCGGTCAAGACAACTGGCACCTACTCGTGAGCAGCGAGACACGCCGGGGTCAACGACACCAACCGGTGGCATCCCTAACGCCACTGGGTTGGGTACTACACGGCGCACACACGCGCACTATCGGGAAGCGAGTACACACTATGAACTGTGTCATCAACCAAAGCGACGACGATATGAACAAACAACTCGCCGAGTACTTCGCACTGGAGTCACTACTCGTCGAGCCGAAGCGACCGCAATCCGACCCGGAAGAGCGAGCCTTAACTACACTCGCAAACTTCACTACGATCAACAAAGATGGCCGCTACGAAGTCCCGCTACTATGGCAAGATGAAAATGTACTACTTCCAGACAACTACGACAACACGCTGAAACGACTTCATAATGTAGAAAAGAAACTCGACAGGAACGAAGAGCTCAAGAAACGATACCATGAAGAAATGGACGCCTTACTGAAAAAGGGCTATGCCGAGCCCGCACCGCCACACAAAGAAAATAGAGTGTGGTACCTGCCACATTTCGCCGTGATCAATCCAATGAAGCCTGAGAAAGTACGAATAGTACACGACGCGGCAGCCAGAACGAGAGGAGTTTGCCTCAACGATCGCCTACTCACCGGGCCCGACCTACTTCAATCACTACCAGGGGTACTGATGCGATTTCGACAACACCCGGTGGCCGTAGGAGCAGACATTAAAGAAATGTTCATGCAAGTAAAGATACGAGAGTGCGACAGAGACGCACTGAGATATTTATGGAGGGGAGCCGACCGCGACTCATCCCCACCACAAGAATACCGGATGACGTCATTGATATTCGGAGCGACGTGTTCACCGTCGATCGCCATATACATAAAGAACACGAACGCACAGAAGTTTGAAAAAACGCATCCGGAAGCCGTGAAGTCGATAATACGTCATCATTACGTAGACGACTATCTACAGAGTTTCAAGACAGAAGCGGAAGCGATCCAGACAGCGAGCGACGTCCGCTACATACACAAGCAAGCCTGCTACGAGCTACGACAATGGACGTCGAACTCTACGGAAGTATTAGCCGCCGTCGCCGAGAAGCCCACGCAACCCGTACACATCGACTTGAACAAGACAGAGATGAAAAACGAACGTGTACTGGGTCAAATCTGGAAGCCCGCAACCGACGAAATCGCCTTCAACTTGGACCTCACCCGATTGCCGCCCGACGCCCTCGACTCGAAGACACCGACCAAGCGCCACGTATTGAAGATAATGATGTCGGTATTCGACCCGCTGGGCCTAGCCACGCCCGTCACCATCAACGCGAAGAAGCTACTCCAAGAAGTGTGGAGGCGCGGAACGGACTGGGACGAGCAGCTAGATGAAGATTTAACGCAACAATGGACCGAATGGACACAGCACTTGAAAGCTCTACGAGAAGTCGCTATCCCACGTTGCTACACACACTACAGCTACGCCGTAGCACGGGAGCTACACATCTTCGTAGACGCCAGCGAGACCGCCTACACAAGCGCCCTCTACTGGCGATTGATAACCGCCGACAACGAAGTGCACGTGTCGCTGATAGCGGCCAAAGCGAAGGTCGCGCCGCTGAAAATCACGTCAATTCCACGCCTGGAATTGCAAGCCGCCGTCCTAGGAAGCAGGATGGCCGCCTCCGTCGTCGACGAACACGACGACAAGCCAACGAAAAGGACATTTTGGACCGACAGCCGCACAGTACTAGCGTGGCTACGGGCGGGAGCGCGCACTTATCGCCCATTCGTCGCGCACCGCATAGCCGCCATTGAAGAAAATAGTACGGTACAAGAATGGCGCTGGGTACCTACCAAGCTGAATGTCGCAGACGAGGCGACCCGAGAAGTACCGAAGGAGTTCGACAGCAAACATCGGTGGTTCACGGGACCGGAGTTTCTACGCGACGACCCGTCAACATGGCCGACGGAACCGTCGCAGCTACATAGCGAGAACACCGGGGAAGAAAAGGTCCATTTGATCGCCGAACACTGCAAACACAGCTGGCTCCCGGCCCCCGAACGTTTCTCACGCTGGGAACGCCTACTACGTACAGTCGCCAGAGTACTACAGTTCGTCGACCTGTGTCGACCCCAGCGAGCGAAGTCGTACTACAAACGTACAGCGAAGAACGAAAAAACCGATCCAGAATGGTCCCGCAACGAACGAAAACAGAAAAAGAAAACATCGTCAAGACACCTGCACGAAGCCGGAAATTACAAGAAGCTCGACGCAACTTATCTACACAAGGCGGAGCAACTGATCGTGCGAGCGAGTCAGCACGATGTTTTCACCGAAGAACTACGATGCCTACAGAACAACAAAGCCCCGCCCACAAGCAGCCGGCTACGCCCCCTGGCGGTCGAACTCGTCAACGGGACGATAACTCTGAAGACACGGATTGCCGCCGCCGACGGAATCACCGAGTCACAGAAACGCCCTCCGGTGCTTGACGGCAATCACACAGCCGTAAAATTGTACATAGACTATGTACATAGACAGCTACAACATGGCGGGGTAGAAGCGACGATCAATGAATGTAAGCAACACTACTGTATATTGCGACTACGCCCGGTCGCAAGAATGGTGCTGCACCGATGTCTGCCATGCCGGATCAAGAAATCACAGCCTGCGGTCCCGCCCACTGGGAATCACCCGCGGAGCAGATTGGCGCATCACGAGCGGCCATTCACCTATACAGGAGTGGATTACTTTGGCCCGCTAACTGTCACAGTGGGCCGGGGTACTCAGAAGAGATACGTCGCATTATTCACATGCCTCACAGTACGAGCCGTGCACCTTGAAGTGGTGCCCAGCCTCAGCGGGGACTCGGCGGTGATGGCGCTCCGACGGATGATCGCGCGGCGCGGCTGCCCTACGGAAATTTGGTCGGACAACGGCACAAACTTCCACGCCGCGGACAAGGAGCTGCGCCACGCCTTCGACGAGGCGACGCAAGAAGAGGCCGCGAAGCACCTCATCAAGTGGCGCTTCATCCCCCCCAGCGCCCCATTTATGGGCGGGGCCTGGGAACGAATGGTGAAGGCGGTCAAAAACTCCCTCTACGCCGTGTTAGAAGAGCGCCACCCGAACGACGAAACCCTCAGCACGCTACTAGCCGAAGCGGAGTACACAGTCAACAGCCGCCCGCTCACACACGTGTCGGTGGACCCCTGCGAGCCCGAGTCCATCACGCCGAACCACTTCCTGCTGGGAGGTACCGCCAGGGTACCCGTGCCGGGTACCTTCGACGACTCAACACTGGTCGGCCGCGCGACGTGGCGAACATCGCAGCGTCTAGCCGACCACTTTTGGAGCCGCTGGGTACGGGAGTACCTACCCACACTGCAAGACCGGCGGGAGCCCCACGGCCGCGGGCCTCCAATCGAGGTCGGCAACATAGTCCTCATCGCCGACGGGACACTCCCGCGCAACACATGGCCGCGCGGACGAGTAGTCGCCGTATACCCGGGACCCGACGGCGTGACACGCGCCGTAGATGTCCGGACCAAAGGAGGAGTGCTGCGCAGACCGACCAAGAAACTCGTCGTGCTACCTACCGAGCCAGGCGACCCGCACCACGAAGATATGCAACGCTCCGACGGCGAGCGATGCACGGCGGGAGAGATGTGCGGAACGCCCCAAAACACCGCACACGGCGACCAAAATCGTGTAGACTGACTGACTTTGTTTATACATGAACGTGCAGTTAGTTTTTATAGTAGGGCTTTGTATATACGCGAACAGATGGTTAGGTTTAGTAATAGTTTTCTCGTATTTGTGTTAGCGTATAAGTAGTTTTTAAGTATGTAAATAGGCAGATAGGTTAATAAAGAATTCTTAATTGTGTTATCTTTATTCAGAACCCCTGCCGGGTAGGTTTTGCCGTAGTTTACAGAACGTAAACAAACCTACCCGGCAGTACGCATGCGCCGTGGCTCCCCTCCACCAGGGAGGGCCACCATGCGGAGTGGGGGTAGCCACGCCTGCGCAGTAGGTGTTTTCCCGACCGGATGGAAATGGCGGGAAAATACCTACTGGCGCGAAAACTGTCTTTTGTAAATATTTTCCTAGTTTGTAAGCAAATAGATAAGTTTTGTATACCGAATCGTAGCACACATAGTTCGTAAGGTTTTCCGTTGTATAAGATATCCCAAATGTATTAGATAGTAAGGAAAACATTGAAAATAAAGAAAAGTGGAGGGGGGGACGGAGGCTCGGAAAATTTGTATAAAATGGGGACCCTCGGCCATAGACTTTGCACTCAAGAGCCACTCCCAGCCAGGGCAACATAGAAGAGCCTCCGCCCTCTCCGAAACGTCTGATCAATCCACCGAGTGTTTTCTTCACCGAACCTGCCCTGCCAACCCTTCATGAACCAGTCACAGGTGCGAGTCCGCACATATACTGTCGCTCGGATTTTTTTTGAGCTTATCCGGACACTCTGCCAAGTGTCTAGATTTGCGTTTTGTTATTAAGAAAATCTTTAAATTTCTACAGAAATAAAACTTCCATTACGTCTTTAATATTGGTCTAGAATTTATTATACTGGAAGAAACGAAGCGTATAGTCTTATTTATTCCCAGCAGATTCATTGTTGTTAAGCCAAGAAAACGCATTTAAGTGGAAATAAGGAGTAATATTATTGCACTGACGTGTTTTTGGAAATATTGTCTCCATTACTATCTTAAAAACTTTAAAAAGATACAATTCAAGATTTTTTTGTATGTTTTTAGGATACATTCATGTCTAAATCTATGAAAAATATTGAAAACCGAATTTTATATTTTTGGACATTCGTCCTTTTGAATTTATGACGACGTTCCCGGCCAGTATCTGGTGCTGCTACCCTAACAGGCATACCTGTACGGCTAACACAAGTTGTATTTTCTCGCTTGTCACTCAGTGCGTCTCTATCGTTACTGACTAGATAGCAAAAGAGATCCGAGCGACAAACAAGTCGCGGTCACCTTGTGATAGCACTCCTAATATTAATTAGTGACTGTCGTTATAGTGGCCCGTTGTTACTTGATTTATGTATCACTAGCTTTCGCCCGCGACTCCGTCCGCGGAGAAGTCGTTTATCGCTACTCCCTCGGGAACTGTCCAATTTTCCGGGATAAAAACTATCATATGTCATATTCAAGTACCTAACCAATATGTGTGCCAAGTTTCATCTCGATCCGTTCAGTGGTTGAAGCGTGAAAGACGGACAAACATACACACTTTCACATTTATAATATTAGTATGGATTATACCACCCTCCTAATAAAATAAGCAGTATATCAAAGGCAATAACCAAAGCAGTTTTAACTTTATTCTGTTATTAATGAGGTCGATATCGCTGCAGGAGTTTTAACTGAGATAAGCCTATTGGCTTAAGAGGGCAGTATATAAATCTAGCGTACTTTTGAGATGACGAGCGATGTTTGAAGTAGTCTTTGGATCTTTAAAGTTAACTGTAAAACTTTCCCGACGAAAAATCATTGGAAAGCGAGCTATTGTATATGTAAGCTTAGACAAGATGCAACTTAAAACGTTAATTACTTCTAAAATCAAAACAAATGTAGGATTAAGATTACATCGGACGCGCGTATAATTGTTGCAAAATAAACGACAACAACCCTTAACTTTTGGGAAATAAGAATCAAGTGTCTGACATTAATCCTTGTCCATTAATGGTTCCTTTACAGTGTATTACCAGCACCCTGGCTTTTTTTAAAGGAAGTTAAAATAACGTATATCTGTAACGTAACCATGACATTAATTTAATTAATAAACAAATTTTCAGGCTTTGTTAACTTTCTAACAAAATTTTAATTACCAGCAATGTAAAGCACAGCAATTTGACAGTGAGACAGCAAATGACAGTCGACGGATACTTCTATTATTTTGATTTGCCCCCGTACCACGACATGCCTTGTACTAAGCAACAGCGATACTGATAACGATGAACACGCAGCACATGCACTACATTAAAAATGGACAGTATCTAAGAAAATTAATTGTGAAGTTATTTTAATTATTTTTTTATTAATAATACTTGCAAATAATTGCTAAAGAAACATTATTATCGTCTGTTTTCATAACTGCCCGCATCCTGGTAACACACTGTATACAGAAGCTCAACAGTTAAAACAACAACTAAATGGCATGAAATATTAGCAATTTTACGATACATAGCAATATAAAACGAAATAGACCGATTGCATTTTACAACACGTACTCCACGTACAACAGGAAACTGTGTTTCAAATTCCGCTTTTTCCCGAATATTCCTTTTTTTCAAATCAAACGTAAAACTTTGTCAAAAAAACACATTGGAAAGCGAGCAATTTCAGATAATTTCGTGTAAGTCTAGACAAGATGCAATTTGAAACGTTGATTACTTTTAAAATCAAATCGAGTGTGTCAATTTCAAACATTTTGACAGTTGTCAGAACTCGTCAGCTTTTGTTGAATGCCACTTGACTACTTAGGCTTGGGGTCCGGTATCTGGTACTCCTACCTTAACAGACATAACTAAAATTAATTAGTGACTGACGTAACAGCGGCCCACTGTGACTTGATTTATGTATCACTAGCTGTTTCCCGCGACTACGCTCGCGTTGAAGTCGTTTATCGCTGTAGCCTCAGGAACTGACAGTTTTTCGGCGATAAAAAGTATTCTGCCTTCCGTGGGACTTAATAATTATACCAAATGTCATCGAAATCGGTAGACGTGAAAGCGTAACAAACAGACAAAGCTACTTTCACCATTATAATATTAGTATGGATTATATAAATCGTTGCCTTTGGGTCTTTAAAAAAAGTTGACTTTAATTCTTAAGACAACGGCCGGCAAAGATTTCTATTAAAGTTTAATTTAAGTTTTAAGTATGTCTCGTTAAAAGTCGAGGCGACTTTCTTCACAGTAGTTTTCTTTTAAGACCATTTGTGTTTCAAACAATGATCACTAAAGTTTTTTTTTATGGCAAGGAGAAGGCACGCGAGCACTCAGGCCACCTGATATTAAGTGGGATCTGCGACCCATAGACATTTGAAGTCTCAAGACTACAATCTCAAAACTGCAATCCTAAAACTTCAAATGCGTTGCCAACCCTGAGGACTAAGATGGAATGCCTCTATGCTAGTAATTTCACCGGTTGTCTTATCCTCACACCGGAACACAGCAATGCGAACACTGCTGCTTGGCGGTGGGTTAATGGATGAGATGGTGGTAGCGATCCGGACGGACCCTGCACAAGGTCCTACCACGACTAAAGTTTGATAGAAACCTAGGGCTATCAGTAATGCTAGGATTTTATCTTGCTTCTATAAGAAAATCAAATGTAGTACGGAAACGTGACCACGTGTTTAGACTAGTTGGTACTATTGGTAGTCACCCTGCCTACCACGCTTGCGGTCCCGGGTTCGAGTCTCGGTATGTACAAATATTTGTGTGATGAGCGCGACTTCGCAAAAAAATTCAAGTGCATGTTCACCGACCTAATTAAAATTTTAATTCGTGAAAAATTTCTCGGTCTTTGTTCATTTTTGATCTTTATTTCTTTTGTTTCATTACCTCATATAAATAGTAAATCAATATTTATGCGGGATCCCATACCGGGATCCCGCGGAATTGAAAATATTTAGTCCCGCATATACCGAGATTGAAGATAGGCTGCGGGATTGGAAGCCCTAATTTTGAACCCTCTATTACCTACCACCAAAGTTTTTGACCTTGGGGGCGGGCCTGGATATGTATTAATAGAATAAAATTATAAATTCTACACGAGTTCAACCTTATAGTTTTTGACATGCTATCGTATTGTATTTCAACACGGTAAAAACCAAATCGTTTCTGAACTGGGGTCCTAACGTTGCGTTTATCGCGTGACCAAACGGCCCGCAACGGATCGGAACGGAAATAATTTTATGGTCTTTAAACGATATTAAATCATATTCACAGTATTTAAAGTCTATATTACCAAGCCGCGCACAGCAACTTGACCCCGGGCATCTTCCGCGACACGCGATCGACTCCGTCATAAATAGGACAATAGCAGACGCGATCGGCTGTCGCCGCATCCGTACGTATCCTTTCCGATGCGAGCCGTTTGGTGGAAATCATTATTTACTTGACAGTAATGGCGGCCGATTTAAACACAAAACCATAACACATAGAATTTGGAGTCTACCGCCTAGAATAGAGGCGCTGCACAGTTTTGCCTTCCGGAGGCGATAGTGATCCGGTGACGCTATGGAGTTCATGTAGAGAGCGTTAATCTTATACTAAGGCACTTGTCTCACCGCTGACGATGAGCGATAACGTTAAGCGAGTGTAGCCAGCGATCAACTATTAATATATTCGCCTCTTTTACTGACATGGGATAAATATATTTTGTCAGAGAGAAAGTTCTCGCCGGCTGTGTAAACAACCAGCGATCACCTATTAATATTTGTGTCTCTTCTCTTGACACGGGAATTATATCTTTTGTTAGTTTCTTGAGCGAGAAAATAGTTTATAGCTAATCGCTTCCTCGTCGGCGGGTGAGGCGGTGTTGATCGGTACCGGCCGTGCCGGGGCTCTAATGGATTTGAAGAATATAAGGTAGATTATGTGTAAATCGGGGTCTAAACTATCTTTATTCCAAACATTCAAATGTATCCAGCTATTTGAGCGTAAAAAAGTAACAAACACACTAACTTACACACTCACAAACTTTAGCTTCTATAGTATTAGTTTGAAAACCATTATTAAAATCAAAGAAATAAAAGAATATAGCACGATGGCCAACATAATCAGATAAAACATTTTTGTTCAGTAAGTACGAGCAAAGGACTTTTCCTCCTCAAAAATCTACCAGCGCTTCCCAAGACGAGACCACTGCTGAGAAGAAACGCAGCAAGAAAGATAATATTTAATCCAGCATTAAATAAATCAATTAATATACAGGGTGTTAGGTAGTGAGTGGATAATCCTTGAACTTCGGATAGAGGGCACTTAGGACGTTATGAAAAAGCTAAAATAGGTTAAGTAAAAGTAGGCATCACCATTTTAACGTGAGACTACAATGGTTTTTTTGTTTAAAGTGTGGGTGGGCATGTATTTTTTGTTATTATTTTGACATTTTGATTTTAAATTCAAAAGGTAATTACTATTTTGAAATTATCAATAAATTGGCATGTTTTTAAGCTTATGGGCAACTAGACGGTAGTGTATTTTTTTTTCACCATGGGAGCTGAAAGTTCGATTAATGTACGATTGAAAACGCAAAAATTAAGTTTGCGATTGTTTTTTCAAATCCATTGTAGTCTCACATTAATGGTGATGCCTATCTCATAACATAATTATTCAAGAATATTGAGAAAAAATAAAATTTGAAAAAAAAATGCTTAGACTGGTGCTATGATCAAAACATTGAACAAGGGTGTGCATTTTCGAAAAAAACCTAAAAGTCCAAATATCTCGAAAACCGTGTGACTTTTACTTAACCTATTTTAGCTTTTTCATAACGTCCTAAGTGCCCTCTATCCGTAGTTCAAGGATTATCCACTCATTACCTAACACCCTGTACAGTGCGAATATCTCTTATACTTAATGTCTCTCACTCGCTCTCATACGCTCCTATTAAGAGCGAGTGAGAGAGAAGTACAAACCCGAATCATCTTCTAAGTGCTCACAGACTGTAGATGAATACATATAATAAAAATATAATGCTCAGTTGAGCAGGAAAACGTATTAAAACTCAAAATAACATGTGCAAATAAATAAATAAAAAATAATATTTCTACTTACCTATGACGGTGCAAAACAACCGCATTAAATAAAGTTTCAATACGTTCTCCTACAGCAACCGTGTCCCCATACTTTAAAGGATCTCACCCAGTTAATCTTAGTTAACGAGTACGTCACCGAAATAACCTTATCACGACGATTTTGAGCGATGGCGACGTGTCGATACCAGCCCGACACGTGCCGGCGATAACTCAGCTTCGTGTGTAAACCCCTTAATACTAACGTCCACAACATATTAAGCACTCACGTCATCTTATTTCAAAAGACAGTGACACTGAGCGGACAGTTACAAGATGATGTATGACATAAAGTTAAGAGTATAAAGCTGGAATACCACATTCAAAAATAATAGAGCCAACCAAGAGAGATTTTTACAAAAAAACGTATATTTCTGACACTCTCAAGGGATTCAAAATTTATAGGGTATTTCCCATTGACCTAGCCCCTATGAAATTGGGCAAGTAATACCGTCTTATACTACAAGTATAGGGAAAAATCTGAAACTATACATTTTTAATTTAATCACAAAAAAACAGGGTCTTTAAGAAAGAACGGCGGTCCAAATCTTGAATTGATTTAAACAGTGTAATGTCTGTGGCCCGTTTCACTAAGCTACAAGTTACAAATTACAAGCGGAACCCTCTTTCTAGCAAAAGGAGTTAGAAAGAGACTTCCGCTTGTCATTTGTAACTTGTAGCTTCGTGAAACAGGCCTCTGGTATCGTATGAAAGGGCTTCATTGGCGCAAGGTTAAACAGATTTTTAATTATTTTTATGATGTATAGTTTTCGATTTATGATGAAGAATGAAAAAAGACATTTTTCCTTTTTTATAAATATAGATACAAATTTGTACGGAACCCTCGGTGGGCGATTCCGACTCGCACTTGTCCGGTTTTTTGTATGTATGTTCACTGATATATCGCACCTTCAGAACAATAGTGACCTAATTCAAATTTTTAGCTTTTAAACTTCAAGTCATATATTTATTATTATAGAGACCTAACTCGAAATTTAAAATTTCTGAATTAGGTCACTATTGTTCTGAAGGTGCGATATATGAATTAAAGTTGGTATAGCTTCTTATTAATTGAGTAGTGAGACTACATAACAGCATAATTATTATGATTACTAAAGAGTGGAAATAATAGTTATTTATGTGACGAGTGCATAATGAGAGGCAATAATACACGAAAAGGCAAGTTTCATAATAAGATCACACGAGTGTTTTAATGCCTACAGTCGCATAGTACAGTCGCATACATAACTTTATCTACATGCATATGATAAGTTTTCTACAATATGTGAGAAAACTGTATCTGTAGTTGCCCTGTATATTAATCGTATCGGTCACCGATACTTTAAAGTGAACATTAAGATGCAACTACATCGATAACCGATACTTTAATGATGTGTAGTACTTTAATGTTAACATTAAAGTACAACCAGAGAAACAGGTTTCTTAATATAGACCATTTGCCTACCGTTTCAGAACATATTATAGGGAAGTTATGATATAGATGTAGATAAAATGTTCTAAGAAACAAAAAACCGCCTTCAGTAACGCAAAAAATACCTTCTTAAGACGCCGTCTAGCCGCTTTGTTTTTTATAACATTTCTTTTATCACTAAATTGAATTCGATGTTACGTTAAACCCTGTCTGGTCCCTTTCTTTTCTCGTCATAACTGTGGAACGAGTACAAGGGGCTAAGCTTTCAAAGTTATGTAATTAGTGTTTGGGAGTAACCCACTTGGGAGCGTATGACAGAAACGCGATGCATATTGACGAATTGGCTGACTAGACATTGCGAAACGACGAGTTGGCTACGTGGTTTACGAGCGCGAATAGAATAGAATAGAATAGAATATATATATTTTTTTGACAATGTTGACACAATACAAAAACACCAAAAGAAAACAAATTATAAGTATGACAAAGTTTTGAGTATCAAATGGCATGGCGGGCCGCGACCCACGCCGCTTTTTTTCAGTGGCCTCTATTTGAATGACTTCACGAATACCAGTCGTACGTAATCACGATAAGAAAAGGTTCCTCACTTTTGGACTTTAACAGCGTTGAAATAGAGTCGAAAAGTGACAAACATTTTCTTACCGTGACACAAAATTCCAAACGAACATTAAAAAGGAAAACAAATTAAAACACGTAATCAAAAACTAAAAACAATACACATTTAACAGGGTAAACTCATTCAGAACCAAAAATAACAATTCACTAAAATCATAAAAATTTGGTATCATAATGATGGTGATGGTGCTGATGATGATGATGAATATACATATACTCAACCTTTTTTATTAATTATTATAGATCACATTATTCCCATCATTATTCCATCCTCTATCTAAAGACAATTAAAGTCAGGTATACTTTTTATTGTTATTCGCAGTCCAAATAGGACCCGACTGCACAGAAGCACACGCAACAAATGACGTCAGTGAACACACGCCTAAAACAATTAATCTACGTGGCCCACGTGTGTAGCGTGCGTGCATAGCTTTAATTTAGGTCATGTATTATTTATTGTTAGGAATTTTAGTGGCATACCGTGGTTTAAGAATCCATAGAGTCGCTATTTCCTAATTATTATGTTCCTATTACTTCGATTTTGACCTTCTAAATACCGAACTTTGTAATAAAAAATAATTAATTCCTTAAAACGATGAACCAATTTCAATTAATTTTGGTACGGAGAATATCTCCGCTGTGAAAGCGTAACAAAAAAACAAAAATATTAGGTATGGATAAACTGAACTAAAAAGTTTTTTGTCTATTTTTAAATATGACAATACTGAAGGTCAAAAAATCAAGCTAGTTGTAGACAATAATTAGGAAACAGCGACTCCATGGGTTCTAGAACCACGGTATGCCACCAAAAGTCCTAACCCTAATTCTGCCCTCCTTGGAAAAAAGGACGTATGTCTCATAGAACCGCATATGTATTAGTGACCTTATTTCTTAAGATAGGGAGTAAAATTTACATTGACTATCAAATTGCGTATGCGTCCTTTTTATTTAGGAGGGCAGAATTATGACAGCTACTTAGATACTTTTCGAAGCGAGTGGCGGGAGCATGCACTTAATGGGGAGGAAACGGAGGAAAGGAAGGGCCCTTGTAACGAGGTGTATGTACCTATATGTTACACCTCGTTCAATTAAAATCATTCTGGCATTTTCTATCTGGCAATTTTTATGCTAAATTCTAAATTTGATTTCATTTAAATTCTACGATCGTCTGCGGACGGTGACAGTTAAGTTGCTCACGAGCTCCCAAGCTATAAACAAGCATTGGATCGTGTTAAAATTAAAAATAAATCAAATAAATAATAATATTTATACTATAAAAGTGAAGTGTGAATTATATCAAGGATAAACCTTCATCTAAATTCAGACTATTTATGGTACTAATTGTAGGTTTATATCTTGTTATGTAAGACCATAACCTTAATCTTATTCTAATTTTTATAATTATAAACCAATAGAAGACTTTTAAATAAATAATTTCTCCCTGGACTCGTTTTTATCATACCATTTCCGGTTCCTATTCCTGTTCCTGTTCCGGTCGTACCGTGATATTGGCGCCCAACGTGGGACACGTATAAGATCAACAAAAAAAACGGTCAAGTGCAAGTCGGACTCACGCACCGAGGGTTCCATATTTAAGATATCATGATTGGTAAACGGAAAAAAAATAATATTAAATGAGCTTTATTTTCTATGCAATAAGGTCCATTTTCACTAGCCTAAACTTTAATAAAGATTTTTAGGATTTTTGCAAATTTTTCCAACGCTGTCAAATTTGACGGAGCCCTAAAAACTGACATGCGTCGGTGATTTCGTCCGTGTAGAACTCAATTATCGTTATTTCTCTGGGGAAATTTATTTTTCCAATATTAAAAGGCAAGCCTTAAATATGGAGTACGTGTGTTCCCAATTAGATAAACCAAAATCCAAACATCATCATTAATTTATATTTTTGAATTTTTGACATAAAGAGGATATAGTGCAGTATATTTATTTAGGGTGATGTCACCAATGTTGGACGCTTTTAGCTGAAGGTAAAATATGAATCAAGTGTCCGACCTTAGTGCCTGTCTATAACTGGTTCCTATAGATATAAGAATAATCAACAGTTGAAACAACAACTGGCATGAAATATTGGCACTTTTCGCAGAACGGTCTAAAGCGAAATAGACCAATTACATTGTATTTTTTATAGTTTTATTTGACATTTATTAATTTTTGCATATATTGACATCGGAGACTGACCATTTATTAGTTGTTTATGAATGTTGTTTTTAATTATTCTGAGTGTTATTTTTGAATTATTTGTATTAATGTTGACGATATCATTGTAATTTAGTATTTTTTGTCATGCAATGCAATTTATATTGTAATATCACATTGATGAATAAATAAACTAAACTAAACAACACATAAGTACACCACAGGAAACCAAAACATTCATTGTGTTCAAATGAGAAGACTGTCAAAGTTAAAACATCTTTCATTTGGCTAGCTATAAGTTGACTAGAATTTATGGCAAAGCTTGGGTTTCCACAAACACCTTTGTGCGCAGTCCAAGCCACCGCATAGATCATTATTCATGAATTTAAACTCGGGAGTTTTACGACTCGCAGTGGAACCGCCGCCTAATGCTCACTTGCCCGTACATAAAGAGAAAAGTATTTTCCAGTTCTAAGTAGTTTGAAGAACGTTAATGATATAAAGAAACTGGACTTACATTCAATTTGTGTATGTAGATTCTTCGTGTTGGTGGTTCTCACAGGTTATTCCAAATTTTCTTTTAAATAAAACTACCTCCGGGACTGTTTCTATTTTTTTAATAAGCTTGTTATTTTAACTTGATAAGCATACCTGGGATAACTCGGGGCAAGTTCTAGGGATTTGATATGGATAAAAAAGATTTCAATATAATTAAATGGAGTCAAGTCTCCTTGAAGGAATCCAGTTCGTCAAGCTGTTCTAATTTGACTTTTAATTTCATTCAGATGAGGGGTTTCGTCATCCTATTACCAGGAGTTCAGATCCTGTCAGGGTCTGCTCCAAACTGGCTGGCCTACGGTCAAACAGATGTTAATTGAATATAATTAAATTAATACATGTGTACATTGAACATTCTCGATTACTATAAAGAGGTTCGATGTCATATCTGATATCGATCTGATAATGAGGACATTGAGGAACGTTTAGCAGTTTAAAGTCATCATTAATATCGACGAATATGGTTTTAATTTGTATACTTTTTATTTAAAAATGAGGAGAAAATAAGTAATATTTATTTTTGTCGAATAACTTTTAGATGTTGGCAGTAACATCGATATGTTTTGCTACATGACTTTCGTATAGATGCCCCGAGTTATCCCAGGTATGTTTATAAGTTACCATTTCGTGACAACAGGTATTTTGTATATGTCAGTATTGTTGTTTTGCTGGTTCTGTTTGTCACGAATAAATGTTTTTTCTTTCTTTCTTTATTTTATAAGTTTGTTTGTCAGTTGAAGTCAAATCTTGCAAATTAATTTTGAAAAAGTTCCCGAAAATGGAATTTGGACCACATATATGTAAACTCGATGACATTAAAATATTATGGTAGGTATCTAAGGGCTGATCTGATGATGGATTCGGAAGGTAGCGACAGGATCACCGCTGTAGTTAACGTAAGTGACCGTAAACGTGAGAAAGCAAGAAAAATACAAACTTATTCTACGAAACACCATTTCGTTTTATTATTCACTACATCTGCAAGGATATACATTACAATTACAGCTGTGTCTGCCACGCGCATAAATGTAATTTTACAAAATATTAATAAAAACCTTTTTTCCTAACTCTCGCTCGTCTTGTTTTTACTCTGAACCGGGGATTTTGCTGCGTGTGGAGGAAAAAAACATTGCCTACAACACAATTTGTGTGGTCTCGGGCAGGCTTCAAATATTTACAACGTCATGGAAATTACGAGTAAGACATTTTTCGGCACTGTAAGTTTTGAATAGAATCATATCTATACTATTTATTTATTTATTTAATGCTTATTGTTTTTTTTTTTAAGGGACGATCTCACACAAATTGACCTAGTCCCAAACTAAGCTCTAGGCTTGTACTATGGGTACTAGACAACGATATAAATACTTATATAGAGAAATATATACTTAAATACATAGAAAACATCCACGACTCGGGAACAAATACTCGTGCTCATCACACAAATATCTGCCCTTACCGGGATTTGAACCCAGGACCGCTAGCTTCGGAGGCTGGGTCACTACCAACTAGGCTAGCACGTCGTCTGTTAAAAAATAATAACAAATAATAGCCGACCTAAAACTAAAAACTTAGTCATAATTGTCTTATTTATTGATAATATTTACTAAAGTAAATGTATACGTCCTAAATAATACTCTTTCAATAGTTAAATGTATAAATACATAATTATCTATCAATAAATATAAACATTTAAATTACCTGTAAAAACAAACACAGAGACTGAAGCATTATGAGATAAGCCTATGTGCATTTATATATATAATGTACACGTGTCGTGTAATGGCGCCGCGATGGTGCTCAATTTACTGTCGCCTGTGACGTCACAGGTAAAGGATCGTTTCATGCCACCACAATCTCTGCTTTGCCCAAAGGTTAACTGGTAGAGAATGCCTTATGGCATTAAGTTCGCCTTTTGTATATTAAGAGTATTCTTTTGTGCAATAAAGGATAAATAAATAAACCTTTTTTACTCATCATTTCAAAAGATAGAAAGCAAAAAATTGGAACAGAAGAACTTCTGCTGTTCCAATTTTTTTTCATGCAATGATATGATCCTGACATGAAATTGAGTAGATTTGCATAAAAAAAAAATACAATTCAATTAATTTTAACGGACAACTCGCTCGTGACCAAAAAAAAATAGTATGTCAAAAATATTTTAAGAAAAAAGACCTAATGTTTGTTATGACAGGTTACCTGTATCTCCTATGGTTTCGGATTTTCCCATAATGTCCCAGTTAAAAAAAAACACCCTGTGTACCGAATCTTATGATCACTTATCTAATCATTGTCGGGATGGAAAGGTAGGCAGGTCTTTCTTGATGTATAGCTAAGCATACTTTGATACTGAACATAAACTACGAAGCTTAAAACCGAATTTGTTCCCGATATAACTTATCTCATTTCCCGTTAGGGGATACATTTTGAAACGTCATTTTCTTAATGCACCTTCACTTTACTACACAGGAGTAGTTGTACAGGGTGATCAATCAAAATATATAGTAAGGGTATATCGGAAATTTTTAAACAGGGTGCCCCATAACTTGACGTTAATATTAGGACAAAAAAACCCGCTTTACCGCTCTAGAATATAGTTATAATATGTTAATTTAGTAGTTCCGATTGCCATAAATCAAAAAATTGAATTGAAATACTTTAGTAGTTTTCATGATACTTGTAAAAACGATACCTTGCGGTAGGTAGATCTTTGGCTCCCTTGGCTAGAAATAGCTTCAATTTGTGATTTCAAAACCTTATATTTATATAGTCAATAGTCAATAAGTAAAAATGTATTTGTGTATACGAGTATGTATATTATATTTATGTCTCACTCAGTGATGCACCCTTTGGTTTGTTTTTTTATCTATATTAGGTACGAGTATACATATATTGTTACTATAGTTTTGTTGTTGAATAGAATCGTAAGTATAAGTGTTTATCTACACTCATATCATAAGTCCTCTATTATTAGTTCAAAACCCGTAGGCAATGACCAGCATTACCTGTGGTAGTAGGTGACAGCGATGACAACTGTTAATTTTGGAAGATGTTACAAATTTGGATTCTGGAACGGTATAAACAGGGCTTTCGTATGCTGTATTATTTACGTCAAGTTCTGGGACACCCTGTATATTGCCCAAGCAAACCTGTCGTTACATACAATGACTAGATATTCTACACGGGTTACCTTTGTTTCGGCGAAATACGTTTGCCAAATGTATCGTTTCTCAACCGTTTCATTTGCTAACCCGCTTTGTATTCTGTAACCGTAAATATTTTACGATTTTAATAAGTAACCTAACCTAACGGGGTTCTACACGATGGTACTGAAATAAATCCTGAAAAAAAGATATAACATTGGGTTGGCAAATGAAAAAGTTGGGAAACGATATTTGGCAAACATATTTTTGACAAACGCCAGGCTCCGATTCTAAACAATTACTAAATTATATGCTTTGCCGCTCTAATGGGATCCATCGATAAATACTGTTGAACCTTTTATACATTTTGATCTATCAATGGATTTTGGTAAATAACGATGTCCACGATGTAGGTATCGATGAAGTCCTTTTAATTGTCAATACATTTTGATCTATCAATGGATTTTGGTAAATAACGATGTCCACGATGTAGGTATCGATGAAGTCTATTTAATTGTCAATACATTTTGATCTATCAATGGATTTTGGTAAATAACGATGTCCACGATGTAGGTATCGATGAAGTCTATTTAATTGTCAATACATTTTGATCTATCAATGGATTTTGGTAAATAACGATGTCCACGATGTAGGTATCGATGAAGTCCTTTTAATTGTCAATACATTTTGATCTATCAATGGATTTTGGTAAATAACGATGTCCACGATGTAGGTATCAATGAAGTCTCTTTAATTGTCAATACATTCGGATCTATAAATAGATTTCAATGAACTGACGCTTCTTCCTGTAACGCTTCTTAGCAGTGATCTTCTCTTGGCAAGCAGTAGTATATTTTTCACTGGTACACTACATAAATTCTCCTATATCATTTTCATAATTCCGAACGCAACGTTTTGATTGACTTTATTAGGGTTCCGTAGTCAAACTAGGAACCCTTATAGTTTCGCCATGTCCGTCCGTCCGTCTGTCCGTCCACAGCCTAGCTCAGAGACTCTTAGTACTAGAAAGCTGTAATTTGGCATGAATATACATATTAATCACGCCAACAAAATGGTAAAAAACAACGTGGGGATGTAAATTTTTTTTCTCGTCTACCCCATAGTGTGGGGTGTCGTTGGATAGATATTGCGGGTTTGCATTAACAATTTTTCGGTTAAGGTATCCGTTTATGAAATATTAAGCTTTAAAGCCCTAGTTTTTGTTAGAGTCAAGTGTCGTCCTCCCTCTACAGCCAAAACTACAAATACTAAAAATCTGAAAAATATCTTAAATAAAAGCACTTATGTATAATGAATTTAATAGGAAAACTATCACGACTAAGTAGACTTCATTAGTTCTTGAGTTACAAACAGTTTAAATGTTTATACCTACCGAAAACTTATTTGCGGTGTTGGTAAACCGACCGCGACCTACGTCGATGTATGGGGAGAACAGTTTTCCAACGGCAAAGTTAAGTTTGTCGAGAGGTGTAATTTGTTTGAAGTAACGGCTTCGGAACCCTACACTGAGCATGGTCCGACATGCTCTTGCCCGGTTTTATTTAATATCGCTTATTAATTAAACCTCACGTATAACAATTAAATTATACACTTAGCCTGAAATAGCTCCAGCACGACAGCTGTCGAAAAAATGAAAAATATAAGAATATTCGGAAACAAAATCGGATTTTTAACGTGTTCCCTGTTTTGACGTCTAGTAAATACCGTTGTGGCTTACTTACCTACTGAATAAACATCTTTTATCATCATCTATAACGTCTATATGAATATCTATCCGTCACATCCATCAACGTTTAGGACACAGGACTGCTTGTTTAGTTATCAGGTTACACGTGCCCACTATGCAGCCCGAAGCGCGCCAGTAGCGTCCCACGCGACCAGTAACTAACCTGTCCATTTGGACATAAATCGTTTATAATCTATTCGATGTTCAATTTGACTATGTCTTCAGAGGCGTTTACCAAGATGCATTACGCTACCTAGCGTTTCTATTCGTTTCGTTTTTAACCCAATCGCGTCACTGGTAGATAACGTGACTTTTCGTATCACGTCATCTACCAGTGACGCGATTGGTTTAAAAACGTAACGAATAGAAACGCTAGTTGGCGAAGTGCATCTTGGTAAGGGCCTCAGATTATATCCCGTACCAGATTTGTACAGTTTACAAATAGATTCTGTTGAACCCTAGAGCGCGATTGTGCGAATGGGAATGCGAGTGTTAAGAAATTACGTGAAAAAATGACATTGTTTCTTACAAAATATACTTACTAATTGCTGGGTTATAACTAGTCGAAGTTTAAGAGAGGTATCTTTACGTAGAATAAGAGTCAACTATTCTTTGTACAGACGTAGTGAAATATCCTTTCACATCGTATTTTCTCTGAAATGTTCGTATTTGTCATGCTACTTCAGTCTGACTCAGTACCCATCAAGACAACGTGGGGGAACGTCGCATCGCGAGAGTGATAATCGATATAGAGTGGTTAATACCAGAGTATTTTTTTGTTAATTAAGATTAAGTTTATTTTCAGTTCTTTTTAATAGTCATGCCGAAAGCATTAAGACCTGGGAAATGTTAAGATCGACAAGCCTGTGAAATTATTTTCAAAATTTATTTATATTTCTTCTTGTTTACCTACACCTAATTTCTATATATTTGATCGTGGTGGTTTTAACATCTCGGTGTGATATACTTCAAACTCGTGGTTTGACATTTGACACTGGTAACTAAAGTACTCTATTTATTTAATTCAAACATGTCACTTAATAATTCAATAATTCGGAGACACGTCGGCATCATTCGGAAGTAGACGTGAGTTCCGAGTTTTCACGATGTGAAAGGATTATTCACTAGATCTGTACATTTAAGTATGTCTTAATTATATAACACTGTTAAACCAAAGCCCGGTGTAAACTATATTTTTTAATCAATAGATTTATTGTCAGTACAAGTGAAAATAAGCTATCCAAATCAGAATAACATTTTCGCCAAAAACACTGGTAACTTAGGGGACAAACCATTATTTTCATACAAAACTGGAGACAACATGGTCGACTAAGTTACCAGTGAAACAAGAAATTTTAATTGTTTAATAAATATATCCACTGGGTCATAGAATTCACTGTTTATCTTCGTAATAAAAACACGCAATATTTTAAAGAAAACCCATTTTTCACAACACTGCACGGAAATATGGCCATAGATGGTCTTGTTTGGGGTCACAAAACGTCACTTATAAGGACAGACCAAGAATGTTTTTGTCGGCGTGTTTGCTGATTGGTCGAGAACATTGTTGTCTAACTTTAAGAACCAATGAAAATCAATCAATCAATTTTTGTGTCATAGCTCCTTAAAATGAAAAATTGAAATCGACCAATCAGAACACACCATTTTGTGTCGTAAAATATTAAGTGTATTTTTGCAAAAAGATACACAGACTAAAAACTATGTCACTGCTTTTTTTTAAATGTAATTCAAACTTGGCCCCTAATCTCGAACCACTAGAAATGAAATTACACGGGAGATATGGCGAAACAAATACAATTTTATATGGAGTTGACATCTTCATCTCGCATGTTAGTTTATTAATCTCGAGTGCCACGAGAATAGGGGCCCAGATTTAAAAAAAGTTATCTATGGTAAAATTGGCGGTGATGTCATATTAACATGAATTAAAATTTGAGTTTTGAATATGATTTTTTATTTTATTTCCTCGCAGTAGTTGTGAAAAGCACTATGTCTGCCTCGGTAGAAAGTGCAATTTATGGACTCGTACACTAGAGGGCCTCAACTACGTTTCGGCCCTCTATATGACTCGTCCAGAAATCGCGTACTTTCTATCCTCTGCAACAATGTACTATAGTTTTAAAGACTGAAAAGTGTACAAACTTGAAAAAAATAGTGACTTTGTACACTTTTGTACAAAATAGTGTACAAAAAATAGTTGATTGACCCATAAAATAAAGTCGCTTCCAACCATCAGTCCCTCTGTATGTACGCTTAAATGTTTTGCGGCATTGCGCATTAAATGCTGTTTCATCAATAGGTTAAGTAAGAGGAAGGTTTACATGTGTAATACATTCCGGAAGAACTAAGGGAATAAAAGCTTGTAGTACTGTTAGGCGATGGGCTTGCAACCTGTCACTAATACGCTGGCAAACATCTTAGCCTAATTGTGCAAATTGTGGTTATAGAATTATCAACAACTTTTTAGAGATGTTTGTAATTCTGTAGCTCTGCCTACCCCACTCTGGGAACGAAGGCGTGAGATTATGTATGTATATGTATACATTCCGGATCAGGGATTACATAACCACAAAATAAAGGTGCTTACCGTTTTAAAACGGTATGACGTCATACCATTTCCTTTCGGTTGGTTGCGGTAGCGCAAAAGATTTTATCGGTACCGGAATATAACGGTACCGTTATTTTTTTCGATACCTGAACCGTTTTCATGAAGGTATCGTTTTTATGAGGGTGCCGCCAACAGAGCCAACCAATCAGCGCTAGTTATTGAGTGTATGCCTAAGGCCGGGATTACACCTGTAAGTAATTACGTAAGTTTTGAGACGCAACTATGGGTAAGAGTGAGTGGCAAATATCTGCATCTCTCTCTTGCATATAGCTTTGTTTCAAAACTTACGTAATAACTTATAGGTGTAATCCCGGCCTAAAACCTACCTATTATTGTTAGATTTCGTTCGGCGGATTGGATTTTAATTATCGGTACAGAAAAAATACCCGTTGACTACCGTTTTAATAAAGGTTTAAGTACACCTATGAAAAATAGCGATACTGTTATTTTATTCCCGTAGCGTACCTTTATAATACAACCGGTATAGTTCTACCTTTATAACGAAGCGGTATAGATTCCAATACCGGTACCATACCGTTAATACCGTAACGAAAACGGTCACTGTTTTGGATTGTGTACGGGTTTAAGATAAAAAGTCACATAAACCGAAGCGAAGCGAGGGCGGGTCGCTAGTAATATTTAAAAAAAAACTATGTGCCGCCTTGACCTGCACACATTCGCATCGATGCGAATGCGAATGTTAAAAATAATGCGGATTTGCAAAAGCCAATGTTCGTAACATCCCTACTCTGAATTAGCATTGTACCGAAAATTAACTTCTCAAATTGTGAAAGTTCCTTATGAGTAATTCCCGGAAATTTCTAAGAATATTCTTCAATTTTGTATGGAAAGAGAACATTCGCCATGCTCTCAAATATTTTCGATAATATCCTCAGTAATTTCTTGAGAAGATTTCTTAACTTCTGAAAACGTTCTGCACCTTGTACATTGCTACTCCGAATACGTACTTGCATCCATCAAGACTTAAATGAACTGTGACATTATCATAAGACTACATGCAAGATACATTAAATAAGTGCAGAACAAAACCGTTGCAGTTGAAACTAAAATTATGCATTCATTGAATTATTCAGCCCCGCAACGTTCGCTGTATTGCATATTAATGCAAAAAAATATTTGCAAAAGGCAAACGTTACAGTTTTATTCACTATAGATAACTGGTCGTTAGAATAGACTTTGTAGTCTGTTAGCCTTGCTAATGGAAACCAATGTTACACTATTCCTGTTGTGTAGCATTGGGGCGGAAAACAAAACCAACAAAGAGGAAATACATAATTTGAAATACAACAGAATGTAGAAGAGAAAGATACGGTAGGGTGACGGCACCAATGATGGACTCTTTTAACTGAAGGCACCAATAATGTACGCTTAGCTCTTAAATGAAAAATTGTTAGGTTATAAAATGATTGTCTCAAAATAAATGAATAACCTTTATCTTATGTAACATAAGAATCAAGTGTCCATCGTTTGTCCTTGTTCATTACTGGTTCCATCACCCTACTGCAGTTTCTTAGTGAACATTTTGGAGAGCCAAGTCACCCATTGGCCGATCTCTGGTTAGTATTCATATACTTACTAATAGATTTCAATGAAAATTGTAAACATAACAGAAAATTGAAATAAACAGATTTTTAATATTATTATTATTTTAGATATCTATTTAATTTTCTGTACATTAGGTTTTTTATAACAAATATTCAAATATAAAAGTAAAATAACAATACTAATACAAAAAAATAGACATTATAAAAAACCTAACCTACGAGTGCCGCCGGCAGCGGAGCAGGGCTCAAGCTACCGGTGGTTAGGGCTGCAAAGAGAGGAACCTCCTCACAATACGTGCCGTGTCGAGGAGTACTGCCTTCTGTATCTGGCCCTTGATCCAGCCATCTAGCGAGAGTCTCTTGAGGTGTTGGTCGAGACTCTTCGCTATATTTAATTTAGACCGTTTGCATTATTATTATTATTAATCGCAACTGATATTTAATCTTACACAAATCGCAGTCTCCTAAGATTGGATTGTTTATATACGTGTATGGTTTATAAGTAGCAATGTGCAAGAGCAACATTCCTTTTTTGGAAACCTTAAGAAACTCTTTGGAATATTCTCGAAAACAATTGCAAGCATTGAGATTTTCAAACAAAAATTAAGAATATGATCTTAGAAGTTACCGAGAATTTGTAAACTTATGGAAAAATTTAACTAATTTTACAATTTTACACAGAAATAAACCCCCTTGCAAATAAAACGGGCACTTTCGATTTTTTCAAGTAGTTGAAAACAACATACTGTAACTACTTAAATGAAATTTTATGCTACAGCATTAAACTAACATTATTTATGTAAAATTATTAGTTTTCTTCGTATACAATACTTTTTTTATTTCGTAGTATGAAATTAGTTATAGTCATTGAAATTACTTAAATAAATCAAAATTGCTCGCTTTCTTTACTAGGGGGTTTATTTACTTACATCCCATTTTCTGACTTTATAATTCCACAAACAGTAGTAACTCAAAAAACAACTGAATTTTAAAATCAACTAGGAAGGATTTTGAGTTGATACTGTTTTGATCTAGCAGTCAATGATATTTTATATTAAGATACGTTATGCTCATACTAAACGCAGTCAAAACCCGTGACCAATTACTGACAGAGACAAACACGGCAATCCATAGCGAACGCTATTGTTAGAAAGAGATATATAGATAAAAAGTAAGGCAATTTGCCTTCCTTTTTGCGGAACGTTTTTGCGCGCAGATGACGTATCTTTATATAAAATATCATTGCTAGCAGTGCGATATTATAACGTAGTTTCCATTCAAAGGTCACAGCTCCATTGATAAACAATACGCAATCTCCAGAGGTAATCTTATTAAGCTGTCAAGACCTTGGCATGAGTCAGCGCCGTATGTTACGTTGAAGTAGACTAGTGTCGCCAGACGTCCCGGTTTCTGCAAGATGTCCCGATTTTCAGGGGTCTATAAATGGGCGTCCAATACACACCATTTGTCATAATTATCATTTATCCTAAATTGGTTTTCAGCTGAGTCGGAAAACGTTTTAGGTTTTCGAAAAATACCTACGGGTAGGTTAGGTTTAGGCTGTATTAAAACAAAAGTAAAAACTTTTAAAATTCAGGTGGAAAGGGATTTAGCATAAATTAAAATTCGGACAAACGATGCTTAAGAAAAGACAATAAAATATCCCGCTTTTGAGTTTATAATTATAAGATATTACATTAAACGAAAGGCAAAGACAGTTCACCGCAGTTGACATTCAAGAGGTCTGTAATTCGCGCGATTTTTAGAATGTGTTATTTGTACAGTCAAAAGCACTAATATCTAACCGCTCATCGCGTCAAATATATGTATGCGTTGACCTTATTATAAGTAGGATAGGGGCGTGAAGATAATTTTCACTTTTTGGCAACGTATAGGAACCTATAATATTGGTAACTTCAACTGTACTCTCCCGATTTAAAAACCCAGAGGGCCCTGCCAAGATGCATTGCGCTAACAAACGTTTCTATTCGATTCGTTTTTAAACCAATCGCGTCACTGGTAGATGACGTGATACGAAAAGTCACGTGATCTATGAGTGACGTGATTGGTTTAAAAATGAAACGAATAGAAACGTTAGTTAGCGTAGTGCATCTTGGCAGGGAGCTCAGGTCCCGGTTTTTTTCAATACTGTCCCGATTTTCGACGGTAAACCTGGCAATACCTGTCCAGACGTTCATGCATGTTACAGTACGACTAGCGCAAATTGCATTTTCTAGCTTGTCGCTCAGTGTGTCTCTTTCATTTCAGACTATGTAGAGAGAGATTAACGAGCGACACGAACGTCGGAGGCAATGTGTGGTAGCAGCCCGAATGTTGTGCTCCTAATTAGCAGAAACCGCTTCAATTACGGACGTTTCGTAGAATAAATTATTTCACAGAATTTCACCGAAATCAATCTACTGCAGATGTGTTTTTGTGTTAACTGATAGACAGACATAGGAACCCAGGGGGCAAAATTTTATGATAGATAGGGAGTTCCTACATCGATAAAGTCAATTATCGATGCTATTTCCATATACTAGTGATCGCCCCCAGCATTGTATGTACTTTTTTTGTAAGTATTGTTCTGAAGAAGAGTATGAAGTTCACACAGCATATTTAAAAAAAAATGTTATCACCTCGACAGAAATTGAAAAGTCATTTAGCCACCTGAAAAGGATTTAACAAACACTGGAAACTTTGGAACAAGTTCTGATCGTTTATTCTAACATTAGTCGATGAGGCCGTAATAAACAAAAAAATATGAGTAAAATTTCAAAAATCGTTTTGAAAAAAGAGAAGAGAATTATGTTATTATTTTGTTTAATTTTTATACTTATAAAAAATAAACACTAGTAATTATATAGAACAAGCAGGCAAGCATCCATAATTCAGTTTATCGATATAGGAACTCTATAGCTGTCATAAAATTTTGCCCTCTGTATTCCTATGTCTGCTGATAGAATTCAGAAAATTGATTACGTGTTAGGTTAGACTCGTTGGCTACCGCAAAATAGTTTGATTACCACTGTGAATATTTAATGAAGTTATGTATGTATGTTAACTCTTTACTGCACATAAACAATTACAAAACAATCTATTTGCAGTTATAAAGGCAAATGTACGTAGGTGGACTAATCCCATATGGATATCTCTTCCAGTTAGGTACCCTTGAAAAAGTGCTTAGTTAGTTTTTTTATATATTTTTTCTCTTATTATAAGCTCGTTTAACTTCTCCAGGCCATGCCTAAGACTGCAAATCTCTATTCGCCACAGAGCCCGCTTACCATATTTAAGTCAAGAATAACAAATTGTAACACTTGTGTTAAAAAAAACTCTATGAAAAGCAAGCTTTAAAAACCCGACTGCATTTTTTATACTGTCGTCGATATACCTGCATATGTTAATAATTGTCATTGTTGTTATTTCAATTTTAACAGTTTAGGTATCCTATGACACTCTCGCTGCGAAGACGAATTCAATGATACCTCATTTGTCAAAATCGTCCAAGCCGTTTTTACTGTAGCGGGGAACATAGAACTGGACATACATGACGGTGAAACACATAACCCTCCACGCAGTCGGGTAATAAGCCCTACCGTCTTAAGGTCACAGCACACATATCAACTCGGAAAGGGATCGTCACCCTATCAACTCGAGCCGTTCAGTATAATTTGTATGAAACTCCCTACTGCAACGCACACTTATCGGCATCGGAACGGCAACGCCTCACCTCGGCACGAGGTAATGAAAAATGTATCGTATTAACACAGGTCAAAGTTCCCTTTTCAATGTTTCACTTTGATTTGATCCGGTGTCGAGCGGCTATGTCTGCGGCAACCTTTATTTGCTATGCGCTTACATGGCGTCACAATAATACCTTTTTGTAATTCCATCTTTGAATACCTACTTGTAATAAATCAAACATATTGTTAAATATTTTATACTAGTAAAATCTAGCCTATTTCTCCTACTTTTAAGAGCTCTTAAGTTGTAAAACTTTAGTCTGGCCTAATCATTATGACCAAACCTGTGCTAACTCGGGGCACGTTTTAGGGATGTGATATCGATAAAAAAGATGTCGATATACATGTCATATCCTCTTTGAAAATTCTCGATTAATATAAAAAGGTTCGATATCATATTTAATATCTTAAATGGAAATTTCAATAACCAACATGAATGAGAAATCGGCTTTGAGTTATTATAAATATTTTAAGAATGCCCCGTTGACCACTGTGGACGCTGGGAGAACGTTCAGTAATTTAAAGTGGATATTTTCACCTAGACGGCAATCCTTAATACAGACAAATATGGAAAAAGTATTGTATATTATGAAAACTAATTTAAAATAAACAAATAAATACATGTTTTAGTTGGTTTATTGCTTTTATTTCAAAACGAAGAAAAAATAAATAGTAATATTTATTTATGTTGAATAACATTTAGATGTTGACAGTAACATCGATATACATCACTTTAGTATAGGTGCCCCAAGTTAGCACAGGTATGATTATGAGGTTAATGTTTTGGTAATTTTAAGTCGATAGGCATGATGTCTGACCACACGTTTTTGTACCCTGCGTGGCGTAAATCCAACTAACTTGCTACTACTATTGTCGAGAACAACAGCTGACTAGCAGCAGGCCACGGCGGGGTGAGGTACCACCGCGGGGAGCCGAGCTGTCATCCTAAAGGATTGCTCCTCCACCCTCACTCTTCGTCGATCGCTTACAGCGCGAACATACATACTTTTTTGATTATTTTATTAATATTAACGACACAATTTGGGTCGCATTCAATAGTTATTTATATACCTCTGTAAATGTGCAGAATTAAAATTGTTATATTCAACGGTTGTTCTTCTTCCATACATCACCAAGCATACAAAAGCAAGTCATCATCTGAATTTCATGACACCATAGTCTTCAACTATATTACTCTTTAACTTACCATGAAGCAGCGCTTGCAATGAGCGAATAAAAAAAAATAGGTACAGTCGAGTACATAAATATGTGTACACTTTTGTACCTTGTCACTTTAATCGCTCTGACAATTCATATATCGCAGTTTAAACATGGCATTAAATAGACAAGGTACTAAAGGTTACACATATTTATGAACTCGACTGTACTAGTTGTTCGTGTCCAGTGTTGCACGAGTGAATTTTAAGAACACAACTGAAGTAAGTAGCCATATTGGTCAAGCCGTTTTCAATGATATTTTATGCATGCCATGCGGCAATCGATTTTCATTTATATAGAAGACTAGTTCTGCCAGCGACTTCGTCCGCATACAATTCGTATTTTTGTCATCCCACAACCGTTAATTGTTCCGGATTAAAATGTAGCTTATATTCATTAGGGATAATGTAGGATTCTAATGGTGAAAGAATTTTTCAAATCGGCCCAGTAGTTTCGGAGCCTATAATAAATAATAATAATAATAATAATAATAAATATCAGGGGACAATCTCGCACAAATTGACCTAGACCCAAACTAAGCTCGAGGCTTGTTCTATGGGTACTAGGCAACGATAAATTTACTTATATAGATAAATACATACTTAAATACATGGAAAACACCCAAGACTCAGGAACAAATACTCGCACTCATCACACAAATATTTGCCCATACCGGGGATCGAACCCGGGACCGCTAGCTTCGTAGGCAGGGTCACTACCAACTAGGCTACCGCGTCGTCAAAATTCCTTAATAGATTCAGTTGTGTTCTTAAAATTCACTCGTGCAACACTGGACACGAACAACTAGTACAGTCGAGTTCATAAATATGTGTAACCTTTAGTACCTTGTCTATTTAATGCCATGTTTAAACTGCGATATATGAATTGTCAGAGCGATTAAAGTGACAAGGTACAAAAGTGTACACATATTTATGTACTCGACTGTACCTATTTTTTTTTATTCGCTCATTGCAAGCGCTGCTTCATGGTAAGTTAAAGAGTAATATAGTTGAAGACTATGGTGTCATGAAATTCAGATGATGACTTGCTTTTGTATGCTTGGTGATGTATGGAAGAAGAACAACCGTTGAATATAACAATTTTAATTCTGCACATTTACAGAGGTATATAAATAACTATTGAATGCGACCCAAATTGTGTCGTTAATATTAATAAAATAATCAAAAAAGTATGTATGTTCGCGCTGTAAGCGATCGACGAAGAGTGAGGGTGGAGGAGCAATCCTTTAGGATGACAGCTCGGCTCCCCGCGGTGGTACCTCACCCCGCCGTGGCCTGCTGCTAGTCAGCTGTTGTTCTCGACAATAGTAGTAGCAAGTTAGTTGGATTTACGCCACGCAGGGTACAAAAACGTGTGGTCAGACATCATGCCTATCGACTTAAAATTACCAAAACATTAACCTCATAATCATACCTGTGCTAACTTGGGGCACCTATACTAAAGTGATGTATATCGATGTTACTGTCAACATCTAAATGTTACTCAACATAAATAAATATTACTATTTATTTTTTCTTCGTTTTGAAATAAAAGCAATAAACCAACTACAACATGTATTTATTTGTTTATTTTAAATTAGTTTTCATAATATACAATACTTTTTCCATATTTGTCTGTATTAAGGATTGCCGTCTAGGTGAAAATATCCACTTTAAATTACTGAACGTTCTCCCAGCGTCCACAGTGGTCAACGGGGCATTCTTAAAATATTTATAATAACTCAAAGCCGATTTCTCATTCATGTTGGTTATTGAAATTTCCATTTAAGATATTAAATATGATATCGAACCTTTTTATATTAATCGAAAATTTTCAAAGAGGATATGACATGTATATCGACATCTTTTTTATCGATATCACATCCCTAAAACGTGCCCCGAGTTAGCACAGGTTTGGTCATAATGATTAGGCCAGACTAAAGTTTTACAACTTAAGAGCTCTTAAAAGTAGGAGAAATAGGCTAGATTTTACTAGTATAAAATATTTAACAATATGTTTGACTGCCCCAATTTAGTCAGTATATTCTAGTTTAAAGTTTCTGCACGGCTACCGCGCTACCCGTGCTCGCTTTTCAACGTTCGTTTCTGTCGAACTAACCTCAGCTCACACTTGCCAGTACCTAGAATGTGGCGTCTCTATAAAGCTTTTGCTAGGCGAACGGAAAACCTAGACATTTACCACGACAGCTTCTATACTTTGAAGTGAAAACTTGTGGATACCTACAATTTTAAATTTAAAGTTAATGTTTAGTATTATAGGTAGCTAAGCTAACCTGTCTGTTACCACAAAACAGATAGGTACAGAAGTAAATCACATGTATGTACTTCACTTTTCATACCTACGCTCGGCGGTCGCTCTAGAGTTGTCAACTATGGCTTATGCACAAAACACTATCGTGGTAGTGGCACTCGTATCTAGTTGTAAGAAATCAATAAACCTACCTACTATTACAATACAAAAAGTTTACAGAGCAGAAACATACAAAATTTTACGTTTGTCAATTTTCACTATCGAAAATCCCTAATAACTTCTAAAGCATTGCCCTAGTTACAAAATTTCCATTGCCCTACCCGTTTTAGACCTAAACCTATCAAATGACACAAAAAACAACTCAATATCTACACAAACAAAAAAACATGTTTTCAACTTACGTAAGGTGGCGTGAACCTTACAATAATTTAGTTAAGTACTTCGTTTATACTGATTCATAATAGGAAACTATTATATAAATCGATCTTAGATATATTCTTCGGGGGCCGGGGCGGGGTGCTTACCTACCTACCTAACTGTTCTGTGTAACGATAAAACGTACCATCGAAATACCTACAAGCAGATACCTAATTACATCTCTGAAACCACTGGTAGCTTAAAAAAAATGTTATGTTGAATTTAAACAACCATCCACTGAACAGTTATAATAACTCTTTTTTTTTGCTCCATAATTGCACAAAAAAGTTCACAGACGTGTGTCTCAAGCGGCCGGCACTCGCGCTCGCACTGGTCCCAGCCGGTCTGAGATATCGTGTCCGTGAGCAGTGTCTATGTGTGCGTTGCTCGAGCGCACTTTGTATGTAGATTGACTTCTGTACCTATCTATTTTGTGCTGTTACCGTAAAACGAGGGATTAAGGGGTAAGTAGGGACACAACCTAAAATAAATCATAACTTGTTATAAATAAGATCAATTATTAAATGGACAATAACATTACGTCTATTGGAAATAATTTCAGTCTTATATTTAGTACACTATGCTTCATTTTAGCATGTGTCCCTACTCACCCCGTTTTACGGTACTTGATACAACCGCATGCTGTGTTCAGCTGTAACTAGTGGTACAATTGTTATCGTTATTATTTTTTAATGAAACGAATCATTAACGTCTTAAGGTTTGGTTACCCTACATTTAATACCAAACTGTCATACATGTAACTTGACGTTATCAATCTTTTTTACACATTGCTAGGGTAACCGCATTTAGCCTAAAAAAGGGAGAAAATTAAAGTTAAAAAAACTTTTAGTTAAATGAGCAGCATGAGACTTTGGAGAGAGGTTTAGTTTAAGGACGATGTGTGTAATACTAATTTCAAGTCACCGGTGTACACTAATTTATTATATTTTAACCAGCTTTAAGAAAGTCGTATCTGCTGTTGATGATCCTATTAAATAAAAAATAAATGGCATAATAAACACTTGTAATCTACCGTCAAGCTAAAGAAGGCATAGGCTGCGGCTCCACTGAGGCGGAGACGAGCGGAGCGGGGCGGAGCTGTGCCAATATTAACCAATAGAACGCTCGACGTGACCGCATGCGCCTTCTATTGGTTAATATTGGCTCCGCTCCGCTCCTCTCGTCTCCGCCTCAGTGGAGCCGCACCCTAACTGTGATGCAGTCGAAGCATTCTGTACTCTATTGGTAATCACATTCAACTTAAAATGCTTAAGGTCAGGTGGGGTAAGAGAGTCAACGGGGTAAGTGCGATAAACCATATATTCTTTAGGAGATATTGTTGGTTCGACGGACTTACCCTGTAGACGCACTTGCTCCATCAGGTGGGGTAACAGCGACAAAGGGGTAAGTGTGATAAACCGTATATTTTTTAGGAGATATTGTTGGTTAGACGGACTTACCCCGTACTCGCACTTGCTCCATCAGGTGGGGTAACAGCGTCAACGGGGTAAGTGCGACAAACCATATATTTTTTAGGAGATATTGTTTTCCCCCGACTTGCCCCGCTTAGACGCACTTGCCCCACCTTACCTCATACTTAAACTTACTTTTGTGGTAAAACATATCGAAACTTTTATGTGGTCGTCTTACAAACACAAAATTAGGTGTTTTTTCCCCTTTTTCTTCCTCTATCTCTCTCGTTAAAAATTTGGCATGTTTTCCGGCTGAACAACGCATGTTATTTAAATAAAATAAATATCAGGGGACAATGTCACACGACTTGGCCTAATCCCAAACTAAGCTCTAGGGTTATATTACTATAGGTACTGGACAACGATATAAATAGTTACATAGAGAAATATATACTTAAATACATACCCCCTTACTAATAAACGTTGAGTAACGGTGGTATAGCTATACAATGTTTTGCCCTTATCTGTCATTGTGACATTTGAATTTGACAGATAAGGACAAAACATTGTATAGCTTTACCACCGTTACTCAACGTATATTAGTAAAGGGGATAGAAAACATCCATGACTCAGAAACAAATATTCGCGCTCTTGACATGATTATGATTTGATATTATATTTAATTTTATATTTATAGCTTTATAGACTATTAGTACCATTGTAATAATTATGAAATATGTTTAAAAACTGGGCAAGAGCATGCGGACCATGCTCAGTGTAGGGTTCCGAAGAATTCTTTGACCATTTCCATAGGTTAAAAATGTGACGTGTTGATTTTATTGTTGTTTTAGTTATTATTTATAATATAAATGACACATTTAATAGTTTTTATGGTAGTTTTTATGGTATGTTAAATCTGCTTCTTGGTCCGGTTTGACTTGTTTCAATTTTATTTTTATTATGTAAATTCATATTAATTAACATTTTGCATGCCTGACTATGGTGTGAGACAATCTTTTTCAACATTGCGATCTGTACTGCACCACTTTTTATGCAAAATAAAGATATTTCACTTTGACTTTGACTTTGAAGCCGCTACTACAAACTAATTAGACCTCGCGACAAACTTAACTTTGCCGTTGCAAAACTGTTATCCCTATACATCGACATAGGTCGCGGTCGGTTTACCAACACCGCAAATAAGTTTTCGGTAGGTATAAACATTTAAACCGTTTGTAACTCCAGAACGAATGAAGTCTACTTAGTCGTGATAGCTTTCCTATTAAATTCATTATATGTGCTTTCATATAAGATATTTTTCAGTTTTTAGGATTTGTAGTTTTGGGTGTAGGTGGGTGGGACACTTGACTCTAACAAACATTTGCGCTTTAAAGCTTAATATTTCATAAACGGATAACTTAATCGAAAAATTTAAAATATTTTTGAAAGATCTATCCAACGACACCCCACACTATGGGGAAGCCGCAAAAAAAAATACATCCCGACGCTATATGTAGGGGAGGTACACAAAAAAAATTTTTTTTCTGGATTTTATTTTACCACTTTGTTGCCGTGACTAATATGTATATTCATGCCAAATTACAGCTTTCTAGTACTAAGAGTCTCTGAGCTAGGCTGCGGACGTATGGACAGACGGACGGACGGACGGACGGACGGACATGGCGAAACTATAAGGGTTCCTAGTTTGACTAAGGAACCCTAAAAATTACTGATTGCTGAGTTTCTTGTGCCGTTTCTTCTCAGCCGTGGTCTCCTCTTGGGAAGAGCTGGTAGATTTTTGACGTGTAAAAGTGCCCATGCGGCCTAGTTACTGAATAAATGACTACGCAGGTGTCACAGCGGTAATGGACTCACGTAGTCGACGGGTTGATGTTGAGGCAGCCCACGCGCACGGTCGCGGAGTCGGGCCGCTCTGGCGGCACGTTGCAGATCGACAGAGAGTTCTCCACGCGCAGCATGGCGGCGCACGCTGCGGACAAGCAATGGACATCAAAACAAGGCTCGTTATATAAAATAACGTTTTTAAAACGTTTCGAACGGATCTTCATACAACATTTTATTCGCATGAAAACGAAACGGGAACGTTTTCAAAAACCGGTATAAGGTGCGATCCCACCGCTGCGTAAGATACGGTGTCGTTGCGTAAACAAAAGACGGAGCCATAGTAAAACATGGCGTCGTTTTTGACGCACCGTAATATACGCATCGTTAAGCAGCGGTAAGGTCGCAGCTTTAATCCACAGGACGCGCCGCGCGCGCCGTGTGCGGCGACAACTCACCGAAATACTAACTGACTGAATGGAATTATTCGTAATATTCTTTGGTAGCTTTGTACCGACCACTCCGGAAAATAGAAAAACGTTCGATTACCTAATCTAAAACGATTAAAATTTGATCCTGATCAAAAACGTTTTCCATAACGTTCCGCTCGAACTACATGGAAACGAATCGTTTCTTAGGTACCTATTAAAGACGAAACCGTTTCGAAAAATATACCTTTATCAGAGCCCTGCATCAAAATATGTCAGTACACTGAAAAAAAGCAGTATATTTAAAATAATAAACCATACGTAATTGTTACTGGTCCAAAAACAATTAAAGCTTGCAGCCAAATCTTACTGTCTTGACAGTAATTCAAAATGTGTATAGCATTGTAAATATTTTAAATAAATGAAACAGTAATGTTCAATCAGTAATCGTGATTTTTTTATCTTTTACTGTTTTTCAATCACTTGAAGATACTTGGTGATCAGTTACTCTAAGGGCCGGCACAGATGGACAGCATTTAAACTGCAACTCAGCTGCAAAATGGCAGTTCGAGTGCAGTTTATGTACGTACGTTTTGATACAGTTACGTCAACTGCATCAGAACTGCATTCCAACTGCCATTTTACTGTCCGTCTGTACCGTACTTAAGGATAGAATAGAATAAAATAGAATAGTTTATCCGTTTATTCTTGAACAATTACATTTAAGATTTACATAAACATAAAGTACACTAGAAGACATGTCAACTTACAGATAATATTTAATTAACATTTTTTTATTATTTGTTATTTAATAGTGGTAATGATAAATTCATTTACATTATATATTGTGTTTTCAATGAATATATTCTTTAGTAGGGACTTTTACTCTTTTTTTTTAGTGTAGTAGGAAATTAATTAAGGATGGGGTCAAGCAGTTTTCCGCACAATGTTTTCCTTCAACGTAAGAATATCGGCAATCTACTTAAGGTAAAACACATGGCTACCATGAGAGTCTGAAGCCGATACCTTACGATCACGAGTCGACACCCTAATTCACCGTCGCTCCAATTAAGGTACACTAAATCAATTTGATTTCGAGGCCACTATGGTGACGTTGTAAACCAAATCTTAGGCAGTCTCTTACTCTTAAAACGTTGTGGTTGAATGAGTCGTGAAGCCAAGCTCCTATGATGTTTATAGTTAATAATGTGTGTATTATATATGTAAGTTTATATTAGATTAGATTTTTTTTTTATAATAAGTATCATCATCTCTTTTTGCTACTTTTGGTGCAAAACTTGTACTTGTCCAACCCCATGCATTGTCCTTACTCATCTACTTCAACGGTAGCTGGAAGAGATGTTAGCGATAAGTTCACCGCTGTACATTACTTTAATAACAATATTGTAATATTCATATTTTTGTGCCATAAAGAGTTTACATTCATACATACATACATACTTTTTGATAGTCAACGTCACTTTAATATAGTCCATAGCGGCCTAAAAATAAAATTGGTTGACTGTACCTCTACTCCTCAATTTACCATAAACTACTCTATTATAATTTCTAGATTTTTTAATTCTTTATCCTAAGTTAAATCCAGCATCTCGGTCATGAGTTGCGTCAACTAGGCGTTTTGAGAGACTAGAGTTAAGCATTGCATTTCAAGGTGGTAATAGGGTTAGGGCACCAGTGCTGGACACTTTTAGCTGACAGGCACCAGCAATGGACACTTAAATCTTAATTCAAAGATCCTACGGTCCTAAATTCATTGTTCCTAAACAAATGAATAACTGTAAGGTCTGTTCATTCTTACTTGTCTACATAGTACCTAAACAACTTTCTAACCTCAAAATTAACCTTATTTGGCTAAAACAGCTCTTTTATCGAACATTATGGACTTTTAAACATTATGGACATCACTTGGCTAATGTATTGTCTGTGATTGCTTTATTTGGTTTAAAATAGCTGTTTTAGCCATAAAACGTTCATTTTGAGGTTAGAAAGTTGTTTACTAAAGTCGAGTGCAGAATTAGGCGAACTAACTTGACAGCCGAAAATGTTGCCAGACATAGAAAAAATAAATAGTGATAGGTTTATGTCGACACAAATATGTCGATATAACCTTGTGCCTTCTATAAATCTGATTCTATTTATATTTTATGAAGTAATTGTCGTTGAAACTTTCACACTCATAAATACTTGCCAAATAGGGACGAACTACAGCAATTTTTATGATATAATATAATCTGATGGATGTACGGTATAAAGCGGATATTTACGATACTTACTCCTCAAATTAGGAATAAAATACAAAAATAATGCTGTTATTACAACAGGCCATTGTGATCCTTTTAGGTAGCTTCTGTCGGGCTGGTACGGTACGTTTCTTTCTGGCTAACAGTCCGATCCGAACTGTCAACAAAACAAAATGTCAGACAGCGTCCTTAACGATGTCCAAAACGATGTTCGATGTATTTTTAATTCCAACCAATTTTTTTTATTATTAATTTGCTTAGTAAAATTATTAGTTTGATTCCAAACACAATAATAAAGATTAACTAGACTTTTAAATATCGATATTATATTAACAGCACTAGCCAAACTGTGGCAACATTCGTGTACAATAAACTGTCAAGTTAGTTCGCCTAATTCTGGACTCGACTTTATATAAGACAAGGAAGAATGAACAAACCTTAAAATGAGAATCAAGTGTACATTATTGGAGCCTTGTCCATTACTGGTTCCATCACCCTACTGCCATCATAATGGAAACGCTCCCTACAAACAGCGGCTTATTTCATTAGATTGACCTAAAACTTCCCTAATCTAATAAGACTGGCACAAAGATCTGCGACAAAAAAAACACAAACATTCCTAGAAAATTTGTGCAAAAACGAAGGTCTTCAAATCTCTTTGTTGTTCGTAAGCCTTGTCAAGTTGCCTAATCTCCATTTTAAATTTCATCCAAATCGTCCAGCTGATTCAGCGTGAAGGAATAAAAAATAAACACTTGAACTTTCGCATTTACAATATTACTAGGATAATCATCCTCGTCATTTGGTAAGTAAAACCCTACTTTCAAAATAGCAGCCGAGGGACATCCACTGTTGGATATAGGCCTTCCCCAAGGATCTCCACGACGGTAACTTTTGTGCCACTCGCATCCATCGGCTTCCCGCAATCTTCACCAGATCGTGGGCTCACCTTGTGGGAGGCCTGCCAACAATTGACCTAGGCCTACAAGTATCTCAAAGACGATCGGTTTTGTGCTACCCGCATCCTTGTGCTTCCCGCAACCTTCACCAGATCGTGGGCTCACCTTGTGGGAGGCCTACCAACAATTGACCTAGGACTTCTTCAAGTATCTCAACGACGATTGGTTTTGTGCTACCCGCATCCTTATGCTTCCCGCAACCTTCACCAGATCGTGGGCTCACCTTGCGGGAGGCCCACCAACAATTGACCTAGGCCTTCTTCAAGGATGTCCACAACGTTCGGTTTTGTGCCACCCGCATCCATCGGCTTCCCGCAATCTTCACCAGATCGTGGGTTAACCGTGGGTGGTTGTTTGGGGCTTACCAACCCTTTGCTTTCCACGGACGCTACTCTAGAATCTTTCTATGGACAGCACGTTAACCAGCCAGGACAGGAAGCCAGCGGTCCCAGGTTCAAATCCCTTACTGGGTTAATCCCTTATTTGTGTGATGAACGCGAGTATTTTTTTCTGGGTTGTGGATGTTTTCTATGTATTTAATTATGTATTTATCTATATATTATTATGTAAGTTTTTCGTTATCTAGTACGCATAGTACAAGCCTAGAGCTTAGTTTGGGACTAGGTCAATACGTGAGAGATTTATTTTTTGTCCCTGATTTATTTCTTTCCCCAACGGCCTTCGGTTTTTCGAACTATGTGCCCTGCCCATTGACATTTAAGGTCTACATTCGCTGAACTCTGTCGTAACTTTAGTGTTTCCACTTACCCTAGATCCCATTAAAATAGTACTTAAACTTCCACTTAGTGCATAAAGGTACTTAGTGGTTGTTCGATCATTAAATTCTACAAAGCGTAGATTTCACAAAGGGCATGTTGTAATCCCGACTAACTCTAGCGTACTTACTAGTTTTTTTACTTTAATTTACAAAGTTATTTATCTACACTCATATCATAAGTCCTCTTTTATGCGTTCAAAACCCGTAGGCAATGACCAGCATTACCTGTGGTAGTAGGTGACAGCGATGGCAGCTGCAAATTTGGATCTCATTACCTTACAATATTCGATAACGTAATTTCAAAATTACGTTACAGCTGTCATCGCTGTCACCTACTACCACAGGTAAGGTAATGCTGGTCATTTGCCTTTCAGCTTCTGAACCCATCTTAAAGTACTTAATAAAATGTGTGTAGGTAAAATTAGCATTACGCAACCGTCACGTAAACTACTATAGCAAAATTTGTGTTTTAATTTGCTGAGCCTAGCAATATATCCATTATTTTTTTATAATATTTACTAGCAAAGAAGAATAACGCACGATAGATAATTTAAAAAAATAACTGTGCCTTTAGCATCAATAAGGGCCCCACTCAGCACAATACCGAGAAGCGAGCGCGAGGCAATAAGCCGCGGCGGCGTTTGTTTTTAGTGGGACGCTTTGCATTTCATCAAGGTCCAGGGTTGGCAACACATGAAATTTTAATTTTGCAAATGCAACACTTGAAATTTGCAAGTGAGAGATGACCTGCGCCTCTATTCTAGGCGGTAAAATCCAAATCGTATCTGTTATTTGCATACAGGATGATTACAAATGAAAGACTAGCATTGAAAGGTTGAAATTTGGTTCGAGTATCGCCGAACAAGTTCCTCATAAACCCTTATTAAACTTTCTGAGTTCATCGATACTGACATCGAGATTAATAGTAGCAAAAATTATCGAGTAACATCATTCAAAAACTGTTTCTATGTTGTGATAAAAAATTGTATTATTTAATAGTCATAAATACTATTCTGGCATTGATATTCATAAAAGAAAATTAACTCAATTTTAGTAATAAATGGTTAAAAAAATAAATATTGGTGCCGTCATCCGTATTTTGATTTCGATTAAGCTGTATTTAACTCTAGTTATTTTAACACTTTTTATTTCAAATTATTTATTTATTTTTAGGTACCAGTTAATACCTAAACCTGAGGTGTCTAGTCAGTCAGGGGTGTCACACACAGATGTATATTAATATGCAAAAATATATATCATAGCAATACGATATATTTTCTGTACTAGTTGACAGAGTCCACACACGCAGCTATTATGTATATTAAATAAGCGATGGGAAAACATTACTGCAGTCTATTTGGCTGTTAAAGTGACGAAAAAAATATTAATAGATAAGAATAGTATTTTGCAATAAAGCTTTTTCAGCTTAATACAAATTCAAAGTAATGGACCCGAAAGGAGCGTAAAAAGTAACTCTGGATCCCAGACTATAAACTTATTGAGCTTAATTATCATTTTAAAGGTTGTTTATAGACTCGTTTCCTTGTTTTATATAGATGATTAATAGCCACATTAGCCCTGTAATTTTCTGGAGATAATCTTATTATCATCAAAAAGTATTATTACCTAATTGAACGTAAATGTATAAAACTCATTTTGCAACAATGTTTTCACGTTAACTAAACTTGTATAACACATCCATAAACCGATTAAAATATTTCGCAAGTGACAGCCCTAACTTTGGGCGCGGAAGACAGAGGGGTAGCGGGGTAAAGGGGGAAGTAGGTATTTAAAACGCGGTATTTGGGGCCTTGGTAAAGGAGATTCGTTTCTTCGTGTAGTTATTGTTTATTCTTATGCCTACACACTTGCTAAATGAAAGCAGAGCAACCTGTGTGTGAAATATCGTCGCTATGACGTCAGCGGCACCAAAAGTACCCCCTGGTTATGGTATTGTTTTTAACTCGGCCGCCATTACTGTCAAGTAAATAAGAGCTATCAAAACGTTGTCAATACGATATCAGCGGGCCTAGTATGGCTGCGTCTATATCGCGCGTCAAATGTGGATAAAGCATCCGTCACTCTCGTACTTATTTACTTGTCAGAAGGTGATGGATGCCTTATCCACACTTTGTCTCGCGATAAACGCAGGCATATTAGGCCTCCAGGTCTAGTAGCATGGTTGCGTTTATCGCGTGATAAAGTTTAGATAAGGCATCGGTCACCTTATGACACGTAAGTAAGAACGACAGTGACAGATGCTTTATCTACATTTGACGCGCGATATAGACGCAACCATGCTACTAGGCCAGGGCCCATATTATTGTCGCCTTTATCGCGGTCGATAGAGCATCCCTCACTCTCGCACTTACATACTGGTCAGAAAGTGATAGATGTTTTATCCACGCTTATCCACATCGATAAACGCGACCATAATAGGCCCTCTGGTCAAAAACTATATCGTTTTTACCGTGTTGAATAGAAGCCCTGCGCACTGCAGGATTTCATAATTCCATTCCATCTGGTTGAAATTTCGCCTCCTCGAACGAAGCACTTTGCATCATCATTTTATAATGCGTACCTATTGCAAAAGAGTGTAAGGCGCTTCCGGCGTCTGCATTTCTGAGTGCAACCAAATCCAATCCAATTTAAATCTATGGTGAATAGGCATCTTCTGGGTGAATTCGCTTCATCATCGATAAAATCTTCGTCCTCCAGCACGGCTAGCACAAGTTGTATTTTCTCGCTTGTCGCTCAGTGCATCTCTATCGTCACTGACTAGATACAAAGGGGAGCGACAAACAAGTCGCGGGCAACTTGGACGCATAGGGGCAAGAGTTAGTCAAGAGTTAACTCATTTTTAAGAAAATAAAATAAAATGATGATTTGCACTTGAACTTTTGGTTCTCATGACATCAATTTGCATTTATTTGATTAAAAATTAAAGACTATTAATGATTTTTTTTAATTTGGTCCGGGTATTGGAGAACCCGTTCTGCATAAACCCTTATTAAATAGACTTTCCGAGTTCATCGATACCGACAATATGCGGTAACATTGTCATTAAAAAAAACTCAACGTCACCGAGAAACGTCGGCAACGCCATGGAAACAGCAAAGTCGCTACCTGCATGCATGCATGCCTAAACTCACGCCTTCGTTCTCAGAGAGGGGTAGGCAGAGCTACAGAATTACCTACAACGCTAAAATTGTTAATAATTCTGTAACCACATATTGCACAATGAGGCTAAGATGTTTACCGGCGTATTAGTCGCAGGTTGCAAGCCCATCGCCTAACTCTACTACAAGCCTTTATTCCCTTAGTCGCCTCTTACGACATCCACAGGAAGACATGGAGTAGCACTATTCTAACCTGGCAACCACACGGGTACCTTTTAGTGAATAATGAATCTTTATAACCTACCCATATTTCAAGGAAGACATAATACAGCGCTTAGGAAACTATGCGGTTTATTTCACATTTTGTATTTCCGCGGCTCTATGTCTCTTTGTCCGCTTGGTTTTTCACCAACGGACTTCTAGACGCACCGCGTGATATCCGTACCTGCAGGTCCAATATGGCGCGTTTATCGCGTGACAAAATGTCGCTAAAACATCCGTCACTTTTTGACATGTGACGGGTGACGGATACTTTATCCACATTTTGTCACGCGATAAACTCAACCATACCAGACCCGCTGGTTGAAATTCCGCCTTTTCGAACGAAGCACTTTGCATCATCCTTCATAATGCGTACTGCAAAATGAAATGGGATATATGCGCTTATGGCGTCTGTATTGCCGAGTGCATACAATCTGAACTTATTTAAAGCTATGGTGAATAGGCATCGTCTGGGTGAGCTCGCTTCATCGTCGCCAAAACTTCATATTCCAAGGGCAAAAAAAACTGTGCAACGAATTTGATGCTGTTTTCATAATCATAATGTCATGTTACCATAACACGGGGTGAGTAGGCATTAAGGGGTGAGTAGGGACACAACCTAAAACAAGTCATAACTTGTTACAAATAAGAACAAGTATTAAATGGACAACACCGTTACGTCTATTGGAATTATTTTTAGTCTTATAATTAATAACAAATGCTTAATTTTAGGTTGTGTCCCTACTCACCCCTTAATCCCTACTCACCCCGTTTTACCGTACTTGTATTTATAAATTTCTTTCACAGTTTTCATGCACGAGAACGAAACCCTTTGTAAACGATAATCGATGTTAATGGCCCCGATTGGTGGGATTTCGAGGTCCTGTGTCACAAAGACATCGTAAAATTTAACAACCTTGCGTAGTACCAATTTTATGAGTATTCCCAGGACTTTTGCGGAAACATTAAATATCTAACCGAGTTTCAAAGTTCAGAGTTCCTTTAGGAGGTATTCTCTTAGAAAACTTCATTGTTTTTCACACGTGTACAGTGCTCGATAATAATTAGGGGCAGATCCAGGGGGAGTCACATGGAGCCGTGATACAAGATTTTTTTTATCTGTGCAAAAAAGGGCCGTAATATGGAGTGAATCTACTACCGCTTTGGACAAGATCATCATTGCAAAAAGTCGCGCCGCAAGACACTCAATAATACTTGAAAATAAGTTATAAGAATGTTGTAAAGTTATATTTAAATAACGTTTTTTTTGTTAATATATAGGCACAAATAACAAATAACGGGGCTTTCTATTGGTAAAAGAATTTTCAAAATCGGTTCAGTAGATCCAGTGATTACCCCCGACAACGTCACAAACTTTACCTCTTTATAATCTTATATAGTAATATAGTAATAGTTTATATAGTACGAGTATAGTATAGATAATTACTAAAGCTAGTTCAAAACATAATCATTACAAATGTAAGGTGTGCTGAAGATTCAACAGGTTTGTCGACAACTTTAAATTAAAAATAATGACTAGGAGAACAACACGACGTTATACACGAATAGTGACACAAAGCTAAACCGACTGACTTAGGTGAAATGTGCTTTATTTATATAGTAATTGAGCACATTTTAAGGTGGTTACTATTCATGGATTGTATGCGGGTATAAATGTATGTATATATCTGTTTCTCTACGACCTACTGAAGATTAAACGGCTTGAGGATTAAACGAGTTTTGAAATGCGAAGTTTCGCCTTTATCCAAGGAGTGTATGTATTTATTTTGAAAGAAGAGTTAAAGCAGGAAATATGATCAATGGGGTGTTACACTCAATCTTGGCTAACAAGGTCATATCCAGCAAAGCTCGCCTTGCTATTGTCCAGAGAGTATTGACACCAACATTGATGTATGGTAGTGAATCTTGGGTATGGCAGAAGAAGAACGAAAGCAGGATTAATGCAGTTGAAATGAGAGCTCTGAGAAGTATGTGTGGAGTTAGAATGATAGATGGAGTTAAAAATAGCGAGATACGAGAACGATGTGGTTTGAAAGAAGATGTAGTGACCAAGATCGAAAAGGGTATGCTAAGATGGTTTGGTCATTTAGAAAGGATGGATGAAAGAAGAATTACGAGTGAGCGGAGATGTCAGTAGGGGACGCCCTAGACGGACGTACGGTGATCAGATTCGCGATGTACTGACTAAGGGCCAAATCAAAAGCACCCGAAACCGACGTACGTGCATGAAGAGGTTGATGAATGTAGATGGAGCTAAAGTTGTACGTATAGACCGGTGCACCTGGCGTTCCCTAGTCTCTGCCTACCCCATTGGGAGACAGGCGTGAAGGTATGTATGTGTATGTGTGTGTGTATTTATTTTAAAGATTCGTTAAATGTTTCGCCGACTAGTGTAGTCGGCAGTTCTAGCGGGCCTATTGGGTCACTACATAACTCCAAAGAGTCATAATTCCGAATGGATCAAAATTCCGAATTTTCACAATTCCGAATGCAATGTTTTGATAGAAGACTTGATTTTTTAATATCGCCTATACATAAAACCTAACCTAACCTACTTGTACCAATTGACAACTATTCATATGTGCTAAGGTAGTAAAATAAAAATTCAGTTTGTAGATTTTACACTGCTGATTACAGTAAAAATATTTTTGGTTTTTTTTATGCAGTAGTTTTTTTTATATTTAGGAAAAACAGTAAAAGAAGTTGGATTGAGAATGTTAGGAATACACTTATATAGTGCCCTTAGTCCATTTATTACCATAGGAATTGAAAAAAATGTACAACTGTCATGTCCATTTTTCATCTGTCTGACGGATTACTTGATTCTAACGACACGGTTTCAATTCTCGTAATACTATTGTTTTGATATACGCTATTTAAAATGAAAGTGACTAACGGATTTGTAAAAGCGGATAGCCGCAATCTGCCCAAAGTCGACGAATTCATGTTGTTACAGTTGTTATGGTTGACAAGTGACATGACATGACAATCAGTTCTGTGAATGTTTAAAGTTACTTTTTTTATTTTATATCATGCTAAGATCACGACGTCAGTATTCCTAACTTTGTATATACGATCTTTTTAATGACTATATCTTTAATAAATTATTAACGACGAATTTAAGTTAAATAAAGAAAAACCGAGAAACACGGGTAGTCTAATTTTTAACGAGCTATTATAAACGCGAAAAAACAGAAATACTTTTTTTTTTAAATGTTGTCAATTGAATTATACATTAAATCTAAAATGGCTCCAGTATAACATAGCTTACGGAAAAGTAAAAATTCGGACAAATTAATTTTCGGAATAAAATATTTCGGAGTATTTGGGAGTTCCCGGCCTTTTATGGTCGTGTTTATCGATGTGGATAAAACCTCTGACACTTTCAGGGGGCCTAATACCTATGGTTGCTTTTATCGCGTGACAAAATGTATATAAAACATCCGCCACTTTCTGACACTTAAATAAGTACGAGAGTGACGGGTGCTTTACCCACAGTTTGTAGGTGCGAGAGTAACGGATATTTTATCCACCGCAAGGCGACTATTATACCAGCATTGGATTCCATTTTCGATAAGGAAAAACATTCGTGTAATGAGTAATGAGTGCGAATATTTGACCCAAAGGCATGGTGGTTTTCTATGTATTTATGCATGAACTTATAATGTTCATCGTTGTTTAGTACCCATACTACAAGCTTAGAGCATAGATTAGGACGTCAATTCGTGTGAAATTTTCTCCTGATATTTTATTTTGAAACAAATTTATACCGCTTCCCAAAATAAGTGACAACGGAAAATGCCACAAGAAACTCAATAATAAGTACTCACTCTAAACCGAATTTTTATATAATGAAGTTAAGCCAAAACATGGGACGCTGACTGTTTCAGATTTATTTCTGACGTCTTTTATATTAAGGAAAAAGTGACATATAAATTGGGGACAGATGCTAAAAGTGAAAGAATCATTTACATAATGTGTTTGGATGTGACATTCTTTTTATGAAATGGATTTCCCGCGCGCGTCTGTGAGTGATCTAAAAGGGTCTTCTATTTTGGGTAAATATAAGTAGACTTACATAAAAACGAGCCAGTAAACAGAACAAACATAAAGGTATTTTTTATATGAATTTGGGAGAGTATTTTGGTTAATAAGAACTTTTTATAGCACTTTTTTGTTCGAAAAGAGCCGAATCTTAAGTAGGTACCCGAAACCGACGTGCATGCATGACTCGATGTATGAATGTGGAAGAAGCCAAAGAGATTAGTCAGGATCGTAGCAGGTGGAAAGAAGTGGTCTCTGCCCACCCCTCTGGGAAACGGGCATGATTTAACGTATAGTCTATACCATCTGAATTGTCTTATTTAGTACACACTTTTATAACGTCAAAATGCTCATTTTTTGCCTAAATCAACAATTTCTTCATTAAAAAAAACAATCCATGATGTAACATCGGGAAAATTATGTGCAAAATGTGGCCTCTACTTGGATTATTTATCATAAAACGGCCTTTTTAGCCGAAAACTATGCATTCTAAGGTTATAAGACAAGTCAGATCGTATGGACTTTATGTATGCTGCCGTCCTACCAAAGAAGGCGGCTAACTTCAATATAGTAGTCAAAGCATTCTATACTCTATAGGTAATCACATTAAATTTAAAATGCTTGTACTATTACTATGCAGTTGGCGCCTTCTTTGGTAGGACGGCAGATACACGGCATGATCATTATTTTTAGCGCTAAGTAATAACACTTACAGGGCAGAGATTCTACACGGCAAAACCATGCTTTTGAAAATTAGGTATTTTTGATCAGGCATTCCTGGGCCGAGATTCTAGGCGTTAAAAACCGGGAGCCTGCCGTTTGGCAAAAATATGTTTGCCAAATGTATCGTTTCCCACCTTTTTCATTTGCCATCTCCTTGTTATATAAAATTTTCAGGATTTATTTCAGTACAATCGTATAGAACCCAATAGGTTAGGTTAGGTAAGTTTTTATAAAATCCTGAAATATTTACGGTTACAGAAAACCAAGCGGGTTGGCAAATGAAACTGTTGGGAAACGATACATTTGGCAAACATATTTCGCCGAAAAAAAGGTAACCCGTAAAAACTATATCGTCTTTGACCTGTTATCGTATTATCAACGTAACGACAGCTCTTAATTTACGTGACAGTAATGGCGGCCAAATAAAAACAATACTATTAAACACACCTTAGGCAATATGGTCTTAACCAGTAGAATAGAGACTCTGGTTACATTTTACTAAAGCTAACGACTGGAGCAGTGGAATATCTGTTTAAATTTATGGAGTAGATACATCATTATAAGGCGCCTGCGGCATTGCATCTAAGCTCTTAGAGTTGGTATCGCATTTGCAGTTGTTTGCAGCATGGTTGCAGTCTTGAGATTGTAATCTTACAATCGCAAGTGCCGAGTCTCAGATACCATTTACCATCCTCCATGTCTTAACAAACAGTTCACACTTAACGTCAATCTTATATATATAATAGGTACCGTAAAACGGGGTGAGTAGGGATTAAGGGGTGAGTAGAGACACAACCTAAAATAAGTCATAGCTTGTTACAAACGAGAACAAGTATTAAATGGACAATAACGTTACGTCTATTGGAAATAATTTCAGTCTTATAATTAATAACATAATTGCTTCATTTTAGGTTGTGTCCCTACTCACCCCGTTTTACGGTAGTGCGTGTCTTTGACAAGTAGAGTGATCCAAAAAAATAATATCATACTTAGAACCTTGTCATTGTGAATGTCATTGTCATTGACACGCCTGTCAATTGAGGTTTAGTTTGAAGTTTATTATGACAATTCAGTAAAGTGCTGAACATTTTCGTTGGAATGCCATAGAATATATGGTTTTATCCTGGAAACTTTGATAGTTTTCAAAATAAAACGTAAAACGAGTCCTAAACAAACGAAGTCACTGGCAAAAGCTAGTATTAAATATGACATTTAATTTATTACATTAGGTTATTTAAGCGTCTTTATCGCAACCCTTCCAATATCAATAGAAAGGTCCTTTGTTCGGAAACCCTTTCAAATCCAAATAATTAATACCCTTTTTAAATTAGACGCTGAACCGTTATTCAAAGCTTGACTCATTTCCTCGTTTTCTTTACGTGCATTAGCTTTCCAAATAATACAAAAAGGGAAAATGAATTATATTTTCACTGCTAAACTGGTCGGTTCTTTTATATTTTACATACTTTAAGATTTAAAATATAATCGTAAATGAAAACGTTTTAGTGGGCTCTATTCTATTGGGTAAAAACCATATCGTCTTTGACCTGTTATGGTATTGTTTTAGTAAATAAGAGCTATCAAAATGTTGCCAATACGATAACATTAGTACATTATGTATTAAGGGCGGTAAGTAAGGAATTACGATCGAGGCTCTAGTAGAAGCCCGAAGTCGAAGACTGAGGGCTTTCTGAGTCGAGGTTCGTAATTCCCGTACCGGCCGTGAAACAAACAATGTTTTTCATCACAATTGCGAGGAAATTAAATCAGACAAAAGATCATAATATTTTTAACTTACGATTCTCACTAATAATTTTAGCCGCGTTGGCGATGTCCGGCGGAGTCGCATTATCCATGTCTTCTGACGAGGACACGTTTTTTATTGATATATAAATTTTAATATGTGCACAGATAATGTCAAACGTGTTCAGGAGTCCGATTCTAGTGACAGTCGAGATCAATAGTTGCGAGATTTTTAGAAAATTGTATGCAACTGATGTTTCATCTCGAATGAAACTTCATACCGAATGGCACATGAATTGGGATCCTAGCATATTGTGATAGTTTGAGTCCACGTATTATATTTAAAAAAAAAAACTTACCGACCTTGGGTTTCATGACAAAAATAAAGCTCGAGGGTTTTATATGGGGCATTACGGCCAAGTTAACCTGTATGTTTAGATACTGTTTACATGCAATTGTGATGAAAAGATATATACGACAACACAATATGGTTTTTACCGCCTAGAGTTTCTGCTAGTCATAGAATGTCACGCGGACCGGACCCGGGACCGGGACCTTGTAAAGATCGGGTGGATGCGAAAAGCACAAGACCGGTCTGAGTGCAGAGCCTTGGGGGAGGCCTATGTCCAGCAGTGGACATCTTTCGGCTGACATGATGATGATGATGATGATGATAGAATGTCAATATCCAGTTAATAATAAAATCGCTCAAAAATTAATCATCTCTCTGTGAAAATTACATTTTGCTTTTAAAATAGTGCCACTCCATGTCTTTTCGTGGAATTCGTAAGAGGCGACTAAGGGAATAAAGGCTTGTAGTATTGTTAGGCGATTGGCTTTCCACCTGTAACTAATATACACATAGTAAATACCTTATCCTGATTGTGCAAAACGTGGTTACAGAATTAACAACAAGTTTTTAGAGTTGTTGGTAATTCTGTAGCTCTGCCTAGCCCACTCTGGGAATGAAGACGTGAGGGTATGTATGTGTATGAATGTTGTTCTAGTATTGTGTATTTTAAATATATGATTTCAAATCTTGTCACTATTATTTTGCATTTCAAATACCACAAATGAAAGTATTTTTCATTTGTGGTAACGCGGCTCCATTATTGTCAAGTTAATAAGAGCTACCGTAACTTTAACAATAACATAACAACAGGGATGAATACAGTGTAGAATACGGCTCCTGGTGGTATGTAGGCAACAATACAAACTATCGTGTAACTGTAAACAATGACTTGCAGTGCAGCTAACAAAATTAATATTCTATCAGCGCTGTTCGATGCCAAAATGACCCTTCCAAACCAAAAACGCATTTAAAACCCAATCATTAAACCATAAACAACCCTTAACCGATACCAATAAAATCGCATTTACTTTATTACTTCGAGCAGATATGCTCTTTTGGATAAGGGCTTAACCAGTCGCTTGTTTCGTTAATGAAAACAAAGCGTGGGAAACACGAATTCTATTGCTTTTTGAACAAATAACAGTTATTTTGGTAACATCTCGCTGTGACGCTGAAACAGTACACATACAGATACCGAAGCTTTTGTAGCGCTTTTGAACAACAACAATGATTTCTCATTTCTCGACTTCCGATGGATACGGATACACGTAATAAACTGCGCGGTCATGCTTGACCGTGTGTTTGCCGAGTGAGTTTTATCGAGTGCATACCCATGTAATGAAACAAAATTCGTCTATTTTATCGAAAATCCTAACATGGTTGTCAACGTTGATAAAGTTATCATGTCAATAAAGCAACGTTGAATGTATTATAAACCATAATAATGTAACCAACTAACTAACGTAGCCTACTTTTTTGGGCTTTATAAAAACTATCAACACCTCTTAAGTTTGCCGCGTTTTACATCCAAAGTTAAGATTGGATTTTACAGCTCGCCGTAAACTACCGAATTTAGTTCCTAACCGCCCATTCTATAATTTTAATCGCATGACGTTTTATCATAATATCGCTGTCAGAAATGGATAATTCGATTAAACCGATTCCACCATGTTAGCATACGTCGACAGTGATAATACTATAATAAAACGGTTTATCGCATCGATAAAAGTAATCTAGATTGTCGGTAGTTTATCGTTTCACGTTAAGTGCTGGCAATTAAGAGGTCACAAAATAAAGACGTGTTTTTTCGTGATTTATCAAATTTCACTTTCTTATAAACATATAAAACTATTCCTGACTGACTTACTGACTGACAACGTAGACCTAGAGACATAGAATAGAATTTGAAGGGAATATTCCTTGGGTATATTCCATTATTGTTTAACGATATAGTCTTTAGAAAGGTACTACGTATAAAAATAGATTTTAGAACAATAGACAAAATACATTTTTATATTGCCAATTAATTAAATTAAAAATGACTCGTAGCCATGTATGATCGAAAGAGTTAAGACTTTAAAAAAAATTAGAGCTCTTGTAAGTAATTCCCTCGATTCATTTCCATTTCCATTTGTCTCTTAGCTGGCGGGCCTAAATGGTCAAAGCATCATTCATCATCAGAGCCCGGAATTTTCGTAGCATTTTTGAGCTGTCATAGTGACTTCTGTGATAAATGTATCGACTTTTAATTAAGTACAGTCGAGTTCATAGATATGTGTATATTTTAGTACACTTTAATCGCTGTGACAATTCAGATATGGCAGTTTAAATAGACAAGGTACTAAAGTGTGTACACATATTTATGTACGTACCGATATATAAAACTTTAAAATTATAAACTTTTCGAAAAACTAATGTGTGTTTTTGAAAAATATGATGATCATTTTTTTAAATAAATTGTCTAAGATACATTTAACTTGCTAACACTAACATAAATTTTTAAAATTAAATTGAAAAAGCTGCAATGACTATATATTAGTAGCCGTTTTGGGAACTGATTAAAAAATATTTTGATTTCTAAATTACAGCTATTCTCGCTGATAATATAGCAAAAAAAAATAGTTTTAGTATCTTAAGACAGAAATCAAGAAGTTTTGGACACTGGCTAGTTCGGTAGCCACCGGGTGCCAAAAGATCTTGTGTTTATTTCTGTATTGTAAATTATCGATATATTATTTTGTAAAACGGAAGTCGATAAACGAGAAGTCACTAGCGTTATTGAAAAGTACAACGAAAATTTCGGCCTGTGTTGATAATATTAGCGCGTGCATATTTAATTTGGGTTACCTTTGTTTCGGCGAAATATTTTTGCCAATGTATCATTTCCCAACCGTTTCATTTGCCAACCCGCTTGGTTTTCTGTAACCGTAAATATTTCAGGAATTTATAAAAACTAACCTAACCTAACATATAGCGTTCTACATGATGATACTGAAATAAATCCTGAAAAAAAGATATAACATTGGGTTGTCAAATGAAAAAGTTGGGAAACGATACTTGGCAAACATATTTTTGCCAAACGGCAGGCTCCCATTTAATTTGCTAGAACAAAAAGCTCGTCTAAAACTAGATACACGTCTCTGCTTTACGTAGCTACGAGCTAGGGGCAACTTAAATTTGCCGGATAATACTTTTCCAACAAATTCAAATCGAGTTATTTAAGGTCCGGTGCACTTTGCGTCGTCCAATCGTCTCAGAGTACGTCGTTTCTTCGTCGGAACTATTAAATGTTAAGGTTATTTGTTTTTTACTCAAGAATTACATTTTGTTACTAGTGCCCTCCCTCCCCCTCCCTCCCTTGCCAATTTTCCAACCCATTTCTTGAAAGCTGGGCGCATCTGCGATCTCTACGATATCGCAGGTGTCCATGGAAAGGCGGTGTTATCGTCATGTGTCTGGATGCTTACTATCGTTTATTCGCTTATTACATTAAAAAAACTCAACGATATTTTTTTATTAGCAACCGAATTTGCTGAGCTAAATTCTAAATTATTGTAAATAACTAATTTGCATTTCTGAAATTTGTCCTCAAAGGTAACTAACGTTGAATAATTTTTATCGCATACTAAGTAGATGTTGCCAGCGACTTTGTCTGCGTAGAAGTGGTATATTGCTTTTCCCTCGAAAACTGTCCTATTTTCTGATATAAAGAGTATCCTTTATCCTTCTCCGGGACTCAAGTTATCTCCATACTAAATTTCATCGCAATCGTACACAAAATACGAACAAACAAACAAATATTTATTTTATATATTGAGAAACAACCCCTGCAAGACCAAAACACAGTCACAGCTGGGGTCCTAGTGAAAAGGGATATAACACTCCTGAAGCTCAAGTGAAAAAGGGTTTAAGTCTAGTATACTCCGTTTACGTATATACCCTTTTTTACCACGAGTTAAGTCGACTTAAACCCTTTTTCACTAGGACCCGAGTATAATAACGAACTGAAATGTTATAAACGTAAACGTATGCTTCCAAAAGTTAATTAACACGATTCAAATTGCATTTTAATTTTAAAACAACCTCACAGTAATTTATTTCAGGCGTTGGTTTTAATTTTATTCCGGGTGGTCCTTCGAACCGGATTTCATAATTAATTAAATGATGTTACAATTATTCAAAAGGGATTAACTACCAACAAGTATGGACATATTAAAACCCTTTTTATCATAATGATTTTAATTAAGTATAATTTATTGTTACATGCTGTAACCCTTTTTTTTTTTTTTTCTTCCTTTAGAGGTATCCTTAGTCTTTTTAAACTAATGTCACATTTTCAAGTAATTAATATTATATTGCGCGGTTAGTATATGTAATATTTAACTGTGGTAACTTTACTGGTTGATGTATAATCTAAGATTTTTATTGTATTAGCCATATTGTACCGTTTGTAAAACATTAAAACATTAAAAACACATTGAGCAATAAGTAATTTTATCCGAACTTATCTATAATAGCGACCCCTATACAATGATATACCAATTTTAAACGGCTCAACCAATTTCCATGAAACCCAGCTAAAATGGCGACTTCTGTTTTCTGAGTTGATATCTTTTGTACGGCTTAAGCGGTATCGATGACATCCAACTAAAAACAATATAAATTAAACGAGCTTTCACACTCGTGTTTTAAGGACTCATTATTTATGTATCAGTTACATAAACTACTACTACCTAAGGTCTGATTTTTATTCCCACAGAAAAAATGTAAACAAAGGTGTTGCCGTTAACGAAAAACATTTGCAGTATTCAAAATATTTATACTTTCCACATTTATAAGAAATCGACTTTCTATAAAAAAACTATGTATTGTAATCGAGATTGAAGAATTTAATTTATTTGCAAACTTTATTTTGATATAATTAATTTAAAACGAGAAAACTGTTTTTGTTTGCATAATTTATTTATTTCACTGGTATCATTGACTCGATACACCTGTGTCAACAAGTTGAGGGCTGCTTGATTGCTGTGAGACGTCACTTCACTCGTTTCGCTTCACAATTCGTGCTTCCGTCGTAATAGCTTACCAGAGACTCATTTATGTGATTTTAATTTCAATTCTTTCTCAAATTAATTTTTATATCACGGTACGAGCGAAATGATAACTTAATATTATATTTCTTGCTGGCCCAAACTTTGAGATCCCCTGAAATGTCACTTTGACATTGACGTAACTTTGTTTACATTTTTTCTGTGGGGATAAAAATCAGACCTTATAGTAGGGGATCCAAATAGGAGACGACCTTCACGGGGCTGTTTATTCGATAAAGAGTATTATATATCAAATTTAATATGCTAAGTAATGTATATAGGTTGACTGAAAAATTTCAGTCCATTCCTTATATGATTTAAAAAAAAAAACAGAAAATGTTTTTTTTTTTAATTTCTATTGCTTGAAAATAGACCAATTACATACTAATCGAAAGTATGAAGCCTATAGAATATGCAAACGTTAGGTTGACTATTATTTCACGTCATAACTAATGGGTAGGCAGGTAAGTCGGTACTAATAATTTGCACTAAACCTAACGCTTGCATATTCTATAGGCTTCATGCATTCGATTAGTATTTAATTGGTATATTTAACAAGAAATAGCAATTTTAAAAAAAAGTTCATTTTCAGGTTTTTTTTAAATCATATAAGGACTGGACTGAAAATTTTCAGTCAACCTATTCGCCATATTACTTAACATATTTAATTTGATATAAAATACTTTTTATCGAATAAACAGCCCGGTGAAGGTCGTCTCCTATTCGAATCTTAGGCCACTAGTTTAATTAAACGACAAACAAATGTAAAATCCCACTAAATTGCACTATTAATTCAAAGGAACATTTCATTTATGAATTTGATCCTATTTACGCTCCTCTAATGTGCGCGAGAGTGTTTAATACCCTTATTTGTCTTTCAACGTCGACCCTTTCCCCAGACGGGTTTTACATTAATCTTATTTCAAAAGGGATTTCACTAACGAGACATAATAAAGACAATAACTTATAAATTGGAAGCTTAATTAAAAAGTTTTCAAAGGGCCAGTTTGCGCTCGGTCATTATTTTATCATAAATAGAAAATTCTTTTTTCTCAAAAATGTTCGGAAATGTTGACATTACTATCTACATAATGAGACGCGAAGTACATAGTTTACTGACAATTCTCAAATTAAAAAAAAAAAACATTGCATACAAATTCCATTACTATCTAGCTTGTAACTTTTTAAAAATTGAAAAAGCCCATAATAAAATGATGGCACAAGTCTTATACATCCAAATTTTATTCGAAACATAACTTTTTTATCTGTGTCTGGAATAGCATAGGTATGTTTTTTTTAAAACAAAGCTTGCGTTTCTCCTTGTCATAAACAAAAAGGCGGTAAAGAGTGATGGTTTTTTCACATGAAGTTTCTGTTTGTATGCAATTTAAAAATGAGTTCACGCGATGAAGATTTCACTCCAACACAAATTTTTTCTGGCGATTTTTGAGAAAAGCACTATATTTGCCTCGGCAGGAACAGCAATTGCGGGCTTCGTATTTTTAAACGGACTCGCAAGCTCGTCCGTTTAAACCAATACTCGGCCCGCAATTGCCTACTTCCATGCCTAGGCAATAATGTACTATTTTGGGTTCCGTAGTCAACAAGGAAACGGGGTTCTAGTGAAAAAGGGTATTAGTCTTCTGAAGATCAAGTGAAAAAGGGTTTAAGTCTAGTATATGTACTCCGTTCATGTATATACCCTTTTTTAGGGTATCCCTCACAATCCCTAACAACGTTTGTCCTAACACATCGTTCGCCCGAATTTTCATTTGCCCTAAACTGGTTTTCAGATGAGTCAGGCAACTTTTTAAGTTTTCCAATTATATCTTCGGTTCGGTTAGGTTAGAGTTGTATTATAACAATACTAAAAAGTTTTAAATTTAAGCGGAAATGGCGTTAGGATAAATGAAAATTCGGACAAACGATGCATTAGGACAAATGACGATTAGGGCTTCCATAGGAGAACCCTTTTTTATTACGAGTTAAGTCGACTTGTACCCTTTTTCACTAGGACCCCATAATTATTGTCCATCTTTTCGCGGCCTAACAGAGACTCCTGATACTATAAAGCTGTAATTTGGCATAGTTATACATCTAGACACGCGGTAGCGTGTCAAGCCAAGACAAGGTAACAGAGCTGACGAGCAGCACCGTGTGTAATATTACACGAACCATTTGGAGCCACATTTGATCCTCATAACCAGACCTAGGAAGATACGGGGCAAAATTAAATGACAGCTAGGGATTGCCCATATCGATAAACTCAATTATCGATGCTTTTCCCATATACTAGGGATCGCTCCAAGTTTATGGAAATAAAACAAAATAGCAACATAATTCTGGTTATTCTTTATTTTAAAAGGATTTTTAAACCTTTACTCATCATCATCATATTTTTTTTTTATTCCTTACAAATTCTGATCGTTTATTTTAACAATAGTAAATGGGGAAAGTCGTTCTGAAATACACGATAAGGAAAAAAAATATGATGATGAGCGAAGGTTAAAAAATCCTTTTAAAATAAAAGAATAACCAAAATGTTGGTTCTATTTTTTTTTATTAACCGACTTCAAAAAAAGGAGGAGGTTCTCAATTCGTCGGGTTTTTTTTTATGTATGTTCCCCGATTGCTCGAAGACCACTAGACCGATTTGAAAAAAAAATTCGTTTTCTGAATGGGTATACTTTCTAATTGGTCCCATTGTCAACACGTCAGGATCTGATAATGGGAACTTGGAGAAATCAAGAGAACTCCTCAAATATTATAGGCACACCTATAGCGATTTTGGTATTTTTCAATGTAACTCGTGCATTTGCTTTTGAAAAGTACTATATGGTGAAGTGGAACTGATGATGAAGACCACAGATGGCCACCGGAACTCCTTAACGGTACCTATTTCAAGGGTGGCGATAAGATATTTCGATTAAGGTATTTGAGCTACTATGACGAAGCACATTTAGGTTTAAATATGACTATGACATTCCCGCGGCGTTGTCTGCGGCGAGCTTGAAATGTTCTATAGTTTCTCATTAATATTTAGAAGTGGAGCTACGTAACAGCATAAATAGGATCACTAAAAAGTATAAAATAAAATAAATGTTTAAAACAACAAAAACCCGCCTTCAAAAATGCAAATAATAACTTCTTTTAAAATGGTAGGTCAGTCCAACTGAAGTCGGCGTCCCACAATATTTAAAAACCAAAAGCCGAATGCAGTTGGACTGACCTACCATTTTAAAAGAAGTTATTTTTTGCATTTTTGAAGGCTGGTTTTGTTTTTTTAAACATTTATTTTTTTGCATACTTTCAATTAAATTTTATTTTTACAAACCAAGCGATCACTAGTATATGGGAAAAGCATCGATAATTGAGTTTATCGATATGGGCAATCCCTAGCTGTCATTTAATTTTGCACCGTATATTCCTAGGTCTGCTCATAACTCAAAAACTATTTCACATAAACATGTCAAATTTGGCTCTTATATTGAGACTTACGAAATACATATGTGATCCAATATAAATTACGCCAACAAAGTTTTAAAGTTGCCGGTGGCCATCCCATTATTATGTCAAGCAAAGATATTTTTTTACATAATGACATCGAGCGAGATATTATGGGATAGCTCTCAAAAAATCATTATGTACACTGCCCTACTAAGCATAATGGCGATATCTCAGACAAAACATCTGTAGAAATTGCAACCTAGTTACAAACAGAAGAGAGTTGAATCTGCTTTGGCTATTGAATTTAGTTATTGCATTTTTGCTCAGGAGGGCAGTACAGTACCCCAACGAAAATGTTAAGCACTTTACTAGTGCGTTGTCATAGTAAACTTCAAGCAGAACATCAAATGACACACATGACAATGACAATGACATTCACAATGACATGGTTCTAAGTATGCTCAGCATTTTTATTAGGCGACTGTACATGTTATTATTAATATTTAAATTTGGGAAACAGTTTAGGAAATACTAAACTTGAAAAGTTTAATTTATACTTTAGTTGTGAGTCCACCCATACTCATAGTTATACAAGTAAAGTAAATGAAAAAAAAACTTGTATGATAGCACATATAACATATTTTTTCTACTCGCGTACTATAAGCCGCTAGTATTGATATCGTGAATGGTACCACAATACCACCTATAGCGTAACCGAAACGTGAAAACTATTCTATAATAAGCGTTGCCATGGTAATAACAGTTCTATAATTATTGTTATAGCATTGTTATTACCATGGTTACGGTCATTCCGGATGTCAGTCTTGGCGTTCAGTGAACACTTGACGTTCTAATTTGTATAATAAACCGTTAAAAATATTTTAATACCAATTAAAATTACGTATACTAAAAACAAAATTAATTTTGAGACTAATTATGTGTTTAAAATTACATTTTTATCAATCTTCGAAAAATAGATGATTAACATCCATCGATTTGTTATTTGGTTACCATGGTTACGTTCAATATGGATACCAACAAAATGGCGTTTCAGTTGGCATTCCAACTTGTATGATAAATTGTCAGAACTGTTTTATTAACTATTAAAATTGGCATGAAATTTGTAAACATAATTAATTATAAACAATAAAACTCACAAACTATTAACGCTAATCGGAATAATGAAAATGACTTTGCTGACAAGTAATTTGTTAGCAGAAAAATCGAGGAAAGTATACAAGAAAAGTTAGCGATTGTTTATTTTTGTCATTATCATTTTAAGCTTGTAGAAAAAGTTATGTATGCAACGGTACATAACTAGCTCTTAAGTACTTGTGCCTGTAATTAGAGAAGCTTCATTATGTACTAGTTACATAAATAACTAGTAAAGGAAATCTATCACGCCTAAGTAGACTTAATTGGTTCCTGAGATACAGACGACTAAAGTGTTTATTTATACCTATTAAAAATCATCTAACGCCGCAGCAAATAACTTTAAATAGAGAATAGGTATGTTCATACGTGTTGTTTTTTGAGATATTTTTTTGTGTTTGTAATAACGGCTTCGGAACCCTGCACTGAGCAATGTCCGACATGCTCTTGCCGGGTTTTTTAATAAGAGTTAAACAGAATCGGCTAATTGGAGCAGCATAATTTGTGAAGTTACGGAAAAATGGATCAAAATTCGAAATTGGGTCGACCTAAAAAAATATTATCACTTTTACCTTTTTAATTTGAATTAAAATGTAATTATTTTTTTGTTTCGTGTTTTATTATGGAAGACTGAACTATTATTGAATTTTCATTCGCCGAATTTGAATATCGAATAATGAAGAGTTGGTGAACAACAAATTATCTGCGAAAGGTTTTCAAATTACCGTGTCCCAATTCTAGGAGATAGCTAGGATTGGAATATGATAATTTGAAAACGTGACGAAATTAGACATCACTATTTCTGAACTAAATTAATTTTCCTCCGTATTCAGGCTTAGGTAGAACTCTTTAGGGAGGGAAGGAAGGCTTTGGGGGAGAAGACCTTAATAACTCCTAACTAATAACGAAATCCAAATAATCATATTAAACGAATGAACATATATTAAACATATTGAAGAGTTATAATTAGATTTTGAACCGGTATAAAAACGGCGTCAGTATACCGGGACACCTGTATGTCGGCCTCAATGCTCAAAATCAAGGTTTCTACTTAAGAGTAGTATATTCTTAAGATAATACACCATATAGAATCAAAATTAAACACAAAGAAGACTATTAAGCCCAATGATATAATATAAAAAGAGGTAGATATATTACCTATACGGTATTCCGCGTGTAAAAATGGCCCGGCACATAATCAGTAAATATTGCAATTACACACTAATTCATAAATGACAAGTGAAAGCAGGATGGTATGCTAATTTCCGGGAGCGAAACAGAGACGAGTGTATGTTGCTCTGCAGACTAGTTCACGGTTCCGTTGAGTAAAGACTACGTAAAGGTGTACCAATTGGCTTGGTTTTAGGGTGCCACTATCGAAGTGCGTATAACATATCTACCTCTTTTTACTATATTATATCATTGATTAAGCCTTATTTAATTTTTGTAAAGTATTTAATGTTTATAATAGGTTTTGCATGTCTTTAATTTGTGATGAATGCTCTGTACTTGATACATTAAAACGAAAAACTATTCCAAAGCAAATGCGGAAGCTTATCTACCTACCAACTTATTCACTTCCAAGGTGTATCGAATGTCTACGGAAAGAGAACTGTTTGTTATGTAATCCCAAATACTTGTTCAAAACTTGATACCGAGTGGTGATAAAAATGTACCTAGAAATATTTAACCTCGTAAGGCCCAGTGTGCAATAGGATATACATAATCAAATCAATTTAATTTGAACTGTGTTGCTATAAGAATAAGGTTTATTTTCCTATGTTCATGAACTGAAAATGGCGTTATCGAACAAACGTAACTAAACTTTATTGCCTTGATGGTAGATTCAAAGTCCCACTCACAAAAAACTCCTTGTTTGAAGTATGGTGGGCCTTACGAGGACGCAAATTAAACTTAATAATATATTTTTATCTACTCGCGTACTATAAACCGCTAATACTGATATCGATAACGGTATCAGAGGGCTCAGACAAGATGCACTACGCTAACTAACGTTTCTATTCGGTTCGTTTTTAAACCAATCGCGTCGCTGGTAGACCACGTGACTTTTCGTATCACTTCATCTTCCAGTGACGCGATTGGTTTAAAAACGAATCGAATAGAAACGTTAGTAAGCGTAGTGCATCTTGTCTGAGCCCTCTGAATACAGATCTAGTGAATAACCCTTTCACATCGTGAAAACTCGGAACTCACGTCTACTTCCGAATGATGCCGACGTGTCTATGAATTATTGAATTATTAAGTGACATGTTTGAATTAAATAAATAGAGTACTTTAGTTATGATTGTCAAATGTCAAACCACGAGTTTGAAGTATATCACACCGAGATGTTAAAACCACCACGATCAAATATATAGAAATTAGGTGTAGGTAAACAAGAAGAAATATAAATAAATGTTGAAAATAATTTCACAGGCTTGTCGATCTAAACGTTTCCCAGGTCTTAATGCTTTCGGCATGACTATTAAAAAGAACTGGAAACAAACTTAATCTTAATGAACAAAAAAATACTCTGGTATTAACCACTCTATAACGATTATCACTCTCGCGATGCGACGTTCCCCCACGTTGTCTTGATGGGTAGGTACTGAGTCAGACTGAAGTAGCATGACAAATACGAACATTTCCGAGAAAATACGATGTGAAAGGATATTTCACTACATCTGTACCACCTATAGCGTAACCGAAGCGTGAAAACAGTTCTATAAATGAGCGTTATCGTAGTAATACCAGTTCTTTTTTAATTATTATAGCACTGTGGTTATAATGGTTCCGCGCGTGAACAATGTCGGTGATGTTGTTTGGTGATCAACAGTATATTAATATTTTCTACGAAAAATATTTAATTATGTAATTACCATAACAGGAGCTTTAAAAGAACTAAAAATATATAATTAGTAAGGAAAGATCAATCAAATAATTGGTTCGGCTGTTTTGCAAAATGGCAATATGGCGGCACCGGAAATGGCGTTTGGTGAATAAAATTTACATTCCAATTCTTATACTTTATTTATAGAAGTATTTAAATTAAAATTAAGTAGTCAAAATCATCGAAGTATAATAAGTATGGGAGCTTAACTGACGCTAAAAATCGGCCCCACTGACTTAGTACTGTCAAGGACTTCAATTGTTATGCCACTATGAAACCCTGTCATAATGACAGCGTCAAACCACATGAGAGAAATTACGCTAAAATGAACGATTAACGTTATGCGACAGGGTTCCATAGTGGTATAACAATTAAAGTCTTTGACTGTACCGGCGTGGGTGGAGCTAATACTTAGTGCCGAACCGTCTATCAGTCATCGTCAAAATCTCCAAATATTAAATTTATAGGCTTAACAAAGACCTCTATATTTAATAATCACAAAGATACGATAAATCAATGATATAATATAAAAAGAGGTAGATATGTTACCTATACGGTATTCCGCGTGTAAAAATGGCCCGGCTTACGCACACATAATCAGTAAATATTGCAATTACACACTAATTCATAAATGACAAGTGAAAGCAGGATCGTATGCTAATTTCCGGGAGCGAAACAGAGACGAGTGTATGTTGCTCTGCAGACTAGTTCACGGTTCCGTTGACGGCGCAAGACTAAGTAAAGGTGTATCAATTGGCTTGGTTTTGGTGGTTCCACTATCGAAGTGCGTATAACATATCTACCTATTTTTACTTTATTATATCATTGCGATAAATAATATAAATCAACTAGGCTGTATGCCGAAGTCGCTGTCGATTTCAAAAATGCCAGAAAGAACAAAAGTAATTACGACCAACTTTGTAGTTTCCTTTTTAAGCTTGTAGAATAAGTTATGTATGCAACGGTACATAATAAGCTCTTTAGAAACCTCATTATGAACTAATTACATAAATAATTAGTCGAGCGGACTGCATCGACGCGTCCGTCGTTCTAGCTTAAACCTTCATAGGTTTCTTATACTTAACGGTTATATAATGAACTAGCGACCGGCCCTCACTTCGCTTCGGCTTATGTGAGTTTTCTGTAACACCCGTTCATAATCCAAAGTTTATCTAGTTATATATATAAAAGGCAAAACTGACTGACTGACTTAGATATCAACGCACAGCCGAAACTATCGTACCTAGAAACTTGAAATTTGGTACAGGGGTTCCTTTCATGATGTAAGTGAACACTAAGAAAGGATTTTTAGAAATTCAACCCTCATCGGGAAGAAATAGGGGGAGTAGCGGGAAACTAATTCTACGCGTACGAAGTCGCGGGCGTCCTCTAGTTATATATAAAAACCTTCCTCTTGAATTACTCTATCTATTGATGAAAACGCATTAAAATCCGTTGAGTAGTTTAAAAGATGTAAGCGAGCAGCGGAAGCGACTTCATTTTATACTATGTAAAGATAAAGATAAAGAAGATAAAGAAGAAGATAAATAATGAAAATAAATACATACATACATACATAATCTCACGCCTTCGTTCCCAGAGCGGGGTAGGCAGAGCTACAGAATTACAACATCTCTAAAAACTTGTTGATAATTCTATAACCACAATTTGCACAATTAGGCTAAGATGTTTACCAGCGTATTAGTGACAGGTTGCAAGCCCATCGCCTAACAGTACTACAAGCCTTTATTCCCTTAGTCGTCTCTTACGACATCCACGGGAAGACATGGAGTGGCACTATTCTAACTCGGCAACCACACGAGGCCAAGGCATGAAAATAAATTATGTAAATAAATAGAAAAGAGAAGTCTATTGCAGACAATAGGCGTCTTTCTTTAACTCTTTGATCATTAAATATGTACAGTTATAAAAATTCGTTTAAATAATTTGAGTAAAATCAACGCCTATAGATTGTATCAAGAAGCCGTTTTTTTTCGCGTGTGTAGTTTTGCGAGGTAGGTACAGTCTACTACAAAGAGAAGTATATCCACTTTTGGACCTAATTACAGTCCAATAAGGTGAAAAAATTGGTAAATCTCTTTGTAGTCGATTGTACCACTTGTTACATAGGTCATTGAAAATGACATAGAAGTGTTTGTAACATTTTTTTAGTAAATAAATAATAAATATTTGGCGAGATTTATTTAACTCTGAAAATTGGTAATATTTTTCCCCCTCGTAACTTTTTACCGATAAGTTATTTTTTTTTAATAATCCTAGCAGCTTTCATTGACCACTAAATAAATCAAATTTGTTTAAATTCTAGGGGTAATTTTGTTGGTACCTTTTTAAGTTGTATATGTTACGGACGCCTTAATCATTACGTGCTTGCCACACACTTGAAAAACAATATAATACATTATTGCTTTTGATAAAAAGGTAAATATAAAAGACTTTTATTCAGTAAGTAGGCCGCACGGGCACTTTTACACGTCAAAAATTTACCAGCGCTTCCCAAGAGGAGACCACTGCTGAGAAGAAACGCCGCAAGAAACTCAGCGGTCAGTCATTTTTTAAACAGATGATATACAGTGTGTTACCGGCATGCGGGCATTTAATAAAACTGCCGATAATATGTTGCTTTAGCAATTGTTTGCAAGTATTATCAATTAAAAAATAATTAATATTGTCCATTTTTAATGAAGTGCATGTGCTGCGTGTTCATCGTTATCAGTATCGCTGTTGCTTAGTACAAGGCATGTCGTGGTACGGGGACAAATCATGATAATCAAAGTATCCGTCGACTGTCATTTACACAAGACTTGTCAAATTGCTTTGCTTTACAATGCTGGAATTAAACTTTTGTTAGATAGTTTACAAAGCCTGAAAAAGTGTTTTCATCACACTTGCTCGTAAATAGTGTCCTAACATGCTAGAAAAATCGACCGTAAATTCAAAATAATACCCGCGTGCCTTTTTTTACCATTACGCCCTATCGTGCGTAATAGCTCTTTTTTTAAATATAATACGTGGGCTCAAACTATCATAATACGTCAGGACCCCAATTCTTGTGCCGTTCGATATGAAGTTTCATTCGAGATGAAATGTCAGTTGCATACAATTTTCCAAAAACCTCACATATAAACTATTGATCTCGACTGTCACTTCGGACTCCTGAACACGTTTGACATTATCTGTGGTAAGTCATAGACAATGATGTAGTCTAGTCTACCGCTAATTTATATTATAAATACTGATTATAAAATATGTGATTCCAAAAAAAATATTAAAAGGGCGTCTTTGTGCACATATTAAAATTTATATATCAATAAAAAAACATGTCGTCATCAGAATAAATGGATAATGCGACTCCGCCGGACATCGCCAACGCGGCTAAAATTATTAGTGAGAATCTAAGTTAAAAATATGATCTTTTGTCTGATTTTATTTCATTTCCTCGCAATTTGTGATGAAAAACATTGTATGTTACACGGGTGGTAAAGGAAATTCAAAGCTCTAGTCATTAAAGCCCTCAGCCTTCGGCTTCGGGCTTCTAACAGACTCTCGTTTGTAATTCTGTATTTACCATTATTAATACACAATGTACTATTATTAATTAAATTTATGTGATAGTGACATTACAGATATACGTTATTTTAACCTCCTTTAAAAAAAGCCAGGGTCCTGGTAACACACTGTATAATTATGGTACCTATTGTTTTTTAACTCGGCCTGTGAAGGAAATAAAGAGCTGTCGTAACTTTAACAATATGATAACATTTCAAAAGCAATATGGTGTTACCCTGTAGAATACAACCCCAGTTGAGTAAGTAGGTAAGTACTGGATTAATTGTTTTAATATGCATACCGGTCATTAAGCTTCTCACTTTATTTGTCTCGCCTACAGCATATAAAACAGGCAGGAGCAAAGGAGAGAACACTACTCGGTACATCTAAAAGGTCAACGGCCGTAGTTATTTTCTCCTTCTTCACATCTCATATAAACTTCAGTAAGGCTCTTAACGAGTTTGACCTCTATAACTTTAAACAACCGAAGTTATCTGAACTTCTTTTATCTCGTACCCTTAATACTTTATCTTCATGAAATTAAGTTCGACCCACTTCAGCATTATCCATGGAGCCTAATATGTAGATAAAACATCCGTCACTTTTTGACATGTATATAACACATTTGTGTGCGAGAGTAAAGGATGCTTTATCCTAATTTCATTTTTGGACCATACTAGGTCCGCATCTATATCCTTGTAAGGCCCACCATACTAAAAACAGAGAGTTTTTTGTAAGTGGGACTTTGAGTCTACCATCAAGGGAATAAAGTTCAATTACGTTTGTTCGATAATGCTCTTTTTCATTTATGTAGATAGGAAAATAAACCTTATTCCCATTGGAAGACAGTTCAAATTAAATTACCTTGATTATGTACATTGTATAGCGCACTGGGCCTTACGAGGATATTTCGACTAATGAAAGGAAAAACATTGTATCTCAATTTACTGGGACTTCTAATTTCAAACGTATCTGAGCATGAACGAATTTGTATCTTAAGCTAACATAAAATTTGAGATACAATGTTATTACTTGCATGTGTAGATTTAATGATAACCCATAATTTTATTGAATTTCACTTCATCTGTTGTATCATTTTATTAATATGGTACAAGTGGAAAGGAAACAATAAAAACAAACGAACGAACTTACAAACTTACTTAAAACTAAACTAATCTAACAAACCGCTAACAGTGGGTATTGTTACCAAGATGCTGGCAGCATTGCCACGTTGAATGGCAATGCTTAATCTTTGTGCCAAGCACAGGCCAGCATTTTGGTCACCAGTTATAAAAATAAATAAATATCCGGGGACAATGTCACACCAATTTGCCTAGTAGTAGTAGTAGTTGTACTATGGTACTAGACAACGATATAAACACTTGTATAGAGAAATATATGTTTAAACACATAGAAAACATCCATGACTCAGGAACTAATATTCCCGCTCATCACACAAAATATCTGCCCTTACCGTGATTTGAATCCAAGACCGCTAGCTTCGTAGGCATGGTCACTACTAACTAGGCCAACGCGTCGTCAAATTATATCAATATTTATCAATTTAATAGTCATCTAATATATATAAAACAGTACCGTGACTGAGCGACAGACTGACACACAACGCACAGCCTAAACCGCTGGACCTAGGTACTTGACATTTGAAGGGCTAAGATTTTATTCCAATAATCAACCCCCGAAGGGAAGAAATAGGGGAAGTAGCGTTATACTAAATTATTAGTAAACAAAGGATTACTATAATGTGGTCACAGTTCTAAACTAACCTAACCTCAAAAGAGAAAGCCTCAAAAAGGGTAGCCCCACCCATAAAGATGGTATCCACAGCCACACAAGTGGTCCAAAAAGATCTCCGACCCAACCCTTCCAATGTCGGGCAAAAGGAAGGAAGCCCGTAGTCTGTAAGCATGCATGCGTCAGGATTCCCACTCCGCGACTCACATAGCTATAAGTCTCCTGCCCATCACAACCCCCATTCCTATCTCCCCTTTTTGGAAATACCCGCGGATATGCAAACGGAGGAAGGACTTTCTCCTCCGGCCTTTCAGCACTGGCTGGGGTAGTATCCGCGGGAGTCTAAATTCTAGTTGGTAATAGGGGCATTGGTGTTTTTAGCCGATGCGAGCCCGGCAGTACCTGGGCCCTCCATTCCCAGGTCTCCGGAAGGGATTTTCACCTCTTCCCTTTTTTCTTAAGGTAATTAAAGCAAAAAGCAAACAAAAGCAAGGACTTTTGTCTTTGGCCCTTCAGGCGATTCCCAAAAAAAAAAAACTAACCTAACCTAGTAAGAAGAAATTGATTTAAAATGCATAATAACAAGAAAATGGTCGTTATGACAAATGACTGTCATGTTATTTGATCGCATGCTGGATAAAATTATAGAATTTATTTATTTATTTATTTATGTTAAGGAAATTCAACAGCTATGCAATTAGAACAATAGACCGAGTAGGAAACCGTTAGCCAATTATAGGATCTCACTACTAAATATAGAACAAATGTTAAATGCGTACAATACTCAGAACGACACAAACATAAATATATTAATTGATAAAATTTGACAGCTATGATTGGCAAACACATACTAGTTTCACTCACTCAAAGCACCTCGCCGACAATTTTTGTCTCACGGATTGAGCCTTGCAGTTAAATATATCTAGGTCCACTCTTGCCAGGTCGTTCAAGCTCTTACCTGCTCGTATTAGGAAACTATTGGCCCTATACCTGGACGAAGCGGACTTAATGGACAGCGGAGGATAATATCTCTTAGATCTAGTGGGGTATTGAATAGGGAATGCAAATTAACCGGTTATTAACAGTTTTTGCATGAAAATAACCGGTTAAAATCGGTTAAACCGGTTATTTGCATTCCCTAGTATTGAATGAGAGACAACCAAGCAACTCCTGACTATCAATACCATCACTAGTGTTTTTATGCTAAACGTTCCTCATGCTTTTCGTAGGTAGTTACTTAAATGAAAAATAGACTCTTTCAAGCACACCCCATTTTTTTGTCGGGGGTCAACAAGCAATATGACAACGAGACCCAAAAAAAAAACCGACGCCAAAAAAGTTTGGAGCATACTAATAGTACATATTGCAAGTGACTGTATGCGAGAGCAAAACTTCCACCAGCTGTGAAAACACTCTCCTTGATTATAAAGTCCGAGTAGCAGTCAATATCAGAGAGTATTTTGGCTGTTTATTCATATTTTTTTTTTGTATATGGCACGAAGATGGTGAACAAGCTCACGCTATCTGTAGTAACTATGCTGCAAGCATTAATTCGTAATTTCAAGATTCAAAACGCTTTCCAGACCTGAGGATTGAGATGATATCTGACGTTATCTATAAAAAAGGACTTTATTGTCGATGGCGCTTCCACCATTATCAAAGATGCTCCGATATAAATGTACAACGTCGCGTAACGCAGTGCGGCGTAAGCGCCATCTACAATAAGGTCCCTTTACATAGATACTGCCACATATGCCTTTTCGCTAGTCAATTCACCACCCCGTCCCCAAATCATGGCAATGTTGCTACTGTATCCGTATCAATCATGCGTATATACATAATTTGAAAACAAAATGGCGGGATAATTTCGGAAATTAACCCTATTTTTCTCCTCGCCATTTCCAATCTCCCTCCGAATAATACAAAGCAACTATGTGTGAATCCTAAGATACGAGAAGTTTATTATAATGTCACCCGCTTGATATATTGAAATATAGACTGATACAGCGAAAACACTAACTGACAAAAATAAATATAGACGTGGTGTTGTTTAGAACCTAATTATAAACCCAGAACAAATATCAGTAACAGTTTTATACAAGTTAGCTCAATGGCTATTATAAGAATAATTATTCATATTAACAGATGTGGATGTGCCTGTAATCAAGCATTATGCCTACATTGCTAACTGTTCTTGTTATATGATCCTGTAATGTAATTACTAGTTGGTACTCCTTAAGAAATAAACTTAAAGACAGATAAAATAAACAAAGCAAAAAGCATTTGTCCGAGATTGCCCGCTTACATAAAAAAACATGACTTTTTATTTGTTAAAACCGGAGAGCTCAAGATTTATCAGTTTCACTTAACCTCTGTTCCTGCAAGCAACAAGTTACTAATGGCAAGTTTACACGAGTTTAGCTTAGAAAATTCCTTTAAAGTGATTAGTTCGCTTCACTTTACATAAAATGCCTGAGTTTTGAGTTTTTATTTACTATAAACACAACAAATATCTAGATTTATTAAGGCCCTGTCCTCTCGGCTCACAGAATCCTCCGGAAATCCTAGAGCTGGTGCTTACCTCTCCCAAAGGATTGGGCTAGCTATCCAGAGAGGTAATGCAGCCAGTGTCATGGGGACCATGCCGCGAGCGGACCTGCTAGAGGGGGTGTTCTTTTTATAGTGGTGATTATTATTTATATCTTTAATATTTAAGTAGCTTAGTTTAATTTTAATTTAAATACGTTTAGTTTTAATTTTTAATTGTATTAATGTTGAATTCTGTAATTAGTTGGATGTAAATAAAGTCTTAATTACTACAAATATCTAGTTTAGGTACATACATATTGTTTGCGTGTTAGTATTCGAAAAAGGTATTAGCAGCAGTATCTCATCTGTTGTAATGAAATATCGTCGCTGCCTTATATTGCCGTGGCTAGGCAATGGGGGTAGACGCTTGTCGCTTACTAAACAGGGTCGGCTTCCATTACTCGAACTTGTAATTTCACTAATTATTTATCATTAGCTTTGAATGGTTTGATTATTTAAATTTACTAAAACTCGTCCCTTGCTGGCGAGGAAGCGATTATATATCGACTACTTATTTTCTCGCTCAAGAAACGAACAAAAGAAATAGATCCCTTGTCAACAACAGAGACACAGTTAATAATAGCCGCCACTTAATAACAGCCACTGTAATTGGCAGTCCCACACGACAGGGCTGATTGGCAAACTCAACAGGTTTGTTTTTGCACTGCGTCGGCTCACTCACATAGCCTCGCGTAAAACGGCATTGTTAGCTTTTCACGCCTATATTGCTTCCTTCTAATCTGGGCTATGGGTTGATGCTCTGGGGAAACTCGTCCACCGCTGAAAGAGTGTTTAAGTTTCAAAAAAAATGTGAAGGTCCATGTGTGGGGCCCAAGCATCGGACAGCTGCAGGCCGCTCTTTAAGCAGCTACAAATAATGACTCTGCCCTCAATATATGTGTTGAGGTCTGTTTTTTTGTCAAAAGTAATATAAGCATGTTTACTGTGCAAACACCCTCGATAAGGAAAACCTCAAGAAACCATGGATATAATCTCTGCATACCAAGACACAAGTCGGCTTTCTTCAGATAAAACATCTTGTTTATGGCTATAAAGGTTTTTAACTATTTACCGAATGATCTGAAGAAAACTGACTTTCCGGAATATAAAGCAAAACTGTATAAGTGGTATCTTGGTCAATAGTACATTGTTGCAGAGTATAGAAAGTACGCGATTTTTGGACGAGTCATATAAGAGGGCCGAAACGTAGTTGAGCCCCTCTAGTGCACGAGTCCATAAATTGCACTTTCTTCCGCGGCAGACATAGTGCTTTTCACAACTACTGATAGGAAATAAAATAAAAATTCATATTTAAAAACTTAAATTTTAATTCATGTTAATGTGACATCACCGCCAATTTTACCATAGATAACTGTTTTAATCTGGAGACGAGATGAAGATGTCAACTCCATATAAAATTGTATTTGTTTCGCCATATCTCCCATGTAATTTCAACTCTAGTGGTTCGAGATTAGGGGCCAGGTTTAAAAAAAAAGCAGTGACATCGTTTTTAGTCTGTGTATCTTTTAGCAAAAATACACCTAATATTTTACGACACAAAATGGTGAGTTCTGATTGGTCGATTTCAATTTTTCATGTTAAGGAGCTACTCGTATGACACAAAAATTTATTGATTGATTTTCATTGGTTCTTAAAGTTGGACAACAATGTTCTCGACCAATCAGCAAACACGCCGACAAAAACATTCTTGGTCTGTCCTTATAAGTGACGTTTTGTGACCCCAAACAAGACCATATAGGGCCATATTTCCGAGCAGTGTTGTGAAAAGGTACCTATTATTCAATCAATGCTCTAATCTCAACCTAAAATATTGTACACCGGAAACCGGTTGAAGGTGACGCGCTGCTCTTGCCTTATTTAATAACATCACATTGTAACTACACTCACTTCTGACAATAAAGATTTCTATTTCTATTTCTATAATAGTTGATCTCTGGCTGTTCACACCGCCGGCGAGAACTCTGTCCATTACTTTGTCGAAACAAAAGGTGTAGATCCCGTGTTAATAAAAGAGACACATATATTAATAGTTGATCGCTGGCCCTACTCGCTTCCATCTCATTTTCGGCGGCACAGGTTCCATAGGATACCAAACGGCACCGCTAGCCTATACTGCCCTCCTAAATAAAAAGGACGCATGCGCTATTTAATAGTCAAAGCAAATATAACCCTCCATCTCAAGAAATAAGGTCGCTTATATATACGCGGTTCTATGAGATATACGTCCTTTTTTTAAGGAGGTTGTATAATTAGGTTCAAGCCATGAATTGATGGAGGTCTACTCTAACTAATAAACACTATTACTGGTTTGAGCCGATTGGGATAGAACCTAAGTACTTTAAGCGCGAATGTTTACCTTCTATCGAATACATACAGTGTGTTACCAGCACCCTGGCTTTTTAGGGTTCCGTAGTCAAACTAGGAAGCTTGCTTTGCTTTTCCTCCCCTACATGTAACGTGAGGGGGATGTATCTTTTTTTTCTCGTCTATCCCGTCTATCATAGTGTGCGGTGTCGTTGGATAGGTCTTTTAAAAATATTGCGGGTTTGCGTAAACAATATTTCGATTAAGTTATCAGTTTATGAAATATTAAGCTTTAAAACGCTAATTTTTGTTAGAGTCAAGTGTCCCCCCCCCCACTACAGCCAAAACTACAAATATAAAAAATCTGAAAAATATCTTAAATGAAAGCACATAATAATGAATTTAATAGGAAAACTATCACGACTAAGTAGACTTCATTGGTTCTGGAGTTACAAACGGTTAACGGGTATAGGGATAACAGTTTTCCAACGGCAAAGTTAAGTTTGTCGCGAGGTCTAATTTATTTGTACTCGTAGTAACGGCTTCGGAACCCTACACTGAGCATGGTCCAACATGCTCTTGCCCGGTTTTTTTAAAGGAGGTTAAAATAACGTATATCTGTAACGTAACCATGACATTTATTTAATTAATAATCAAATTTTCAGGCTTTGTTAACTTTCTAACAAAATTTTCATTGCCAGCAATGTAAAGCACAGCAATTTGACAAATGTTAAATGACAGTCGACGGATATTTTGATTATTATGATTTGCCCCCGTACCACGACATGCCTTGTACTACGCAACAGCGATACTGTTAACGATGAACACGCAGCACATGCACTACATTAAAAATGGAAAGTACCTATCTAAGAAAATTAATTGACAGCTGACATATGACATATCCACTGACAGCTGTCAAAGAATAAGCAGCTGATCCCGCTAGGTCCCTATTAAATATTCTTATTTTAATGATATTTGTTGTAAATTTAAGCTTATCTGTTATTAAATAGACAGTTTAGAAGTCAATTATTATTTTAGTGATATATTTCAAGTGTTATAGTGACGTTAATAGTGTTCCGAAACATATTAAATTTGTAACCGTTATAGGTTATAAATTTGATTATTGTAAAGTTATTTTAATATATTTTTTAATTGATAATACTTGCAAACAATTGCTAAAGCAAAAACTATCGGCAGTTTTAATAAATGCCCGTAACACATTGTATGTAATGAATATAACATACATCGTTTGCCGTCGGAAAAGTTAGAATTTATCTTACTTCCTTGTTCAGCGGGTATAGTATGGTTGCGTTTCTCGCGTGACAAAATGTGGATAAAGCACCCGTCACTCTCGTACTATACGTGGCATACAGTGAAGTACGTTTTATCTACTAATTGCCTTTAACATGTTATCGTATTGTTTTTAACTCGGTCGCCATTACTGTCAAGTAAATGAAAAAATGAAAATGAAAAATATTTTATTCAATAATGTTTAATGAATCCGCATCATTCCATCGTCATTAGTGACTTGAGTAAAATCATTATGGAATCGAGGACCAACGCCCCCATCTACTATCATGGCCTCGGCAATTCAAATTGGCTGGAAAAAAATTAAAACAAGGTGCATATCTTAAAAACTATTTGCAGCCGTTCGTGGGGAGGCCTGCACCTAATTATGGGACCCAGCTAATCCCTCCACCAGATAACCTACACACACAGGGCCCTCAGCTCGACATCCCCCCCCGGACAGTAGTCATCCGATTAAAATAGCCCCAGTTCATGTGAGAGCCTCTCAACACCAGTCCTGGAACACAACCAAGAGTCCTTTTCGGAATACCAAGGAGCTTATGTAGCTGCGTAAACGAGCCAAAACTCCAAACACCACGCCAGGAAATTGTGCACGACGTGGCACGAACACACTGTTTTCCGGGCAGCCCCAGTCTACTCGCTACTCGCTCGACCAACTCAACATGGCTGCCGTACTTCGACCGCTTACTCCGATGAGCCTGATCCAGGTCGCTGCGACCCGTGACCACCTGTGCATCCACTATCACACCAGCACCCTCCTTCACGGCAATGATGTCCGGCTTCCTCAGACCCACTGCAGTCATGATTCGAGGCTCCTTCTCCACTATCCAGCCCTGGTCCTCCATCGCTTTCGCGACAAAACCGACCACACAATCATGACGCTTGACTCGGCCGCCGTGCGTTCTATGACACTGTTGGATGGTGTGAGCAGTGCCGGATTAGCCATTAAGCAAAGTAAGCAGCTGCTTAGGGCATCACGAGTCAGGGGGCACCAAAATCTCAGATCAAAAATCAGAAAATTGTTTTATTTTGCTTGAAATATACCTGAAAATCTCGAATCTCAATGTAGCTTATAAGAAAAATTACAGTGTGTTACAGTCTTCATAAAATTGCGATCGCTTTCTAAACGAAACGCTTTCGGTTTCAGAACGACATTCAATTCGAATCGACATCGATCGCTTGGAGACCAATTTAAAGTTACCAATTTCTATGAATTATCTATGTAGGTACAGTAAAATTGATAGATTATATACCTGATTATACACAAAAATTCTTAAAAGAGGAGAAAATTATCAACAAATAGCAAGCAGGTTTTCATTTTTAAATTTAATCCGTGATCCTTTCAAAATTATGTATCCCGATCAAACCATAGAATGCCAAAAACATAGTCGGTACAAAATTAGTAAACTTATATCCACAGGACCTCAACACTGAATGATCCACAAAAATTCTACAGTTTCACTCATTTATGTCGCTCATAAAACTAATTCCAAGGATATGTCTGCTGAATTTTTGACACACACTGCGCACGCACAACTTTATCAAATCATTCACGACGACCCCCTTTTTAACCGACTTCAAAAAAGGAGGAGGTTATACGTTCCACTGTAAGTATTTTTTTTTTTTTATGTATGTTCACCGATTACTCCGTCAATCGTCGACCGATTTCAAAATTTTTTTTTTGGTTTGATAGAGTATACTTCCGAGGTGGTCCCATTGTCACCAAATCTATATCTGATGAGGGGATCAGTGAGGAATTGAGGGAACTCCTCAAATATTGTAGGCAAACATATAGCGATTTTAGTATTTTTAGTAACAAGTCCAGCATTTGCATTCAGTAAGTATCATTTGGTGTAGTGGAACTGATGATGAAGACCACAGATGGCCACCGGAACTCCTCAATGGTACCGATTTCAAGGGTGGCGATAAGATATCTCGATTAAGATAATTGAGCGACTACCTCGCGGTGTAAAAACCAGATGAACGTAACTACAAAAAATTCAAAAAACGTTTTTTTGCATAAAACGGTTCAGAATGTGCTCCTGCATGAAATGCCAAAACGACGTTACGGTACGGTCGATATTACACTAATTCCAAAAAAACGATTTAACATAAGAACCACTTTTAATCGAACCAGATGAGCGTATTACGAATTTCGTTAAATTACTTTTAACCACTTTCGTATCAATTAGAGACACATGGACGTACCTATATTTTACGGTAACATTAATCTTACCATTAAAATATCATAATCTAACACGTAAGAACCACAACAACTTAAAAGCTGATGCACAGGTCTGGCTACCAAATAATACTTCATTTTAAGTTAAATTTAAAGAGCCAAAACAACGCATGTCAACCAATTCGAGAAAAAATATGTATTCCGCCTATATATGTACGTGAACATTCGCAAGTGTTGAACTTTTTCAAATCTTTAGCAATGTAAGAATGCATCAATAAATATATTGGTCTCGAAAATCATAGTATTAGCGCTAAAACTAATATTGGAAAGTTGAAGACGTGAATTCGCACCGTTTTTTTGCACTCCTGTAAAATAATAAAAATGTAGATACGTTCATCTGGTTTTTACACCGCGACCTACAACGAATAATATTTACTTGTTGAAATATGACTATGACTTTCCCGCGGCGTTGCTTGCGGCGCGCTTGATATAAGTTAAAGTTTCATTTTAACTAAGAAGTAAGACTACGTAACAGCGTATTATGATCACTAAAAAGTATAAAATAAAATAAATGTTTTAAAAAACAAAAAACCGCCTTCAAAAACGCAAAAAATAACTTCTTTAAAATTGTAGGCACCTAATAGGTTTAAAGAAGTTATTTTAAAGAAGTTATTTTTTGCGTTTTTGAAGGCGGTTTTTTGTTTTTTAAAACATTTATTTTATTTTTACGTTCAATAATGTGGGTGCACACAGTATTATGGATATCTAAGTATAATGATGACCAATTCTGAATTGGTCATCATTATACTGCTGCATTAATGCTGACAGCAGAGAGATCTTTTCAAACATGAAAATAAAAGTTTTTAAAAACAAACAGTTTTTTGTTTTTAACCGGCTTCAAAAAAGGTGGAGGTTCAATGTTCCACTGCATGCATTTTTCATGTATGTTGACCGATTTCTCTGTCAATTGTAGACCGATTTTAAAAAAAAAATTTTGGTTTGATAGAGTATACTTTCGATCCGGTCCCATTGTCACTAAATCTAAATCTGATGAGGGAATCCGTGAGGGATTGAGGGAACTCCTAAAATATTATAGGCATACATACCTATAGCGATTTAAGTATTTTTAGTAACAAGTCCAGCATTTGCATTTAGAAAGTATAATTTGATGAATTGGACCTGATGATGAAAACCACAGATGGCCACCGGGACTCCTCAACGGTAGCTACATATTTCAAGGGTGGCGATAAGCTATCTCGATTAGGATAGTTGTCGTCATAGTCGCTCAACTGCACTGAATGCAAATGCTGGACTTGTTACTGAGACTATCATAATCGCTATATGTACCTACGCCTATAATATTAAAGAAATTCCCACAAACTTCTCCATGGATCCCCTCATCAGATTCAGATTTGGTGTCAGTGGGACCACCTCGGAAGTATGCCCTATCAAACAAAAAGAATTTTCATAATTGGTCCAAATATGACAAAAATTCGGTGAATATACCTACATAAAAAATACAGTGGAACAAGGAACCTCCTCCTGTTTTGAAGTCGGTTAAAAATACTGAAAAATTAAAGGTGTTCTACTATGAGGCAGAAAAGGCTTGATGCATATACCTATGTATAATGATTATACATAGAAACTGATTTTCTACGGAAACTTAAGTAGGTATAATATTGTTATTCGACCATGTTCGTCCTTGAGGGAAGTCACAAATTAGATTTTATAAACATAAGTTTAAAATTAATATCTTTGTGTTTTCTTCTTCTTGTCCTTATCTTAAAGGTTAGGAAGTCTTGACGTACTGTGTTGTTAAACTGAATATCTACACACACCGCACACTTATACATGTATCTACTTAATTGTACAAAACGTAATAAAATACAAAGATGACAGAGGCGAACTTTCTTTTGCAGTTAACCTATGGGATAAGATTTGAGAAGAAAAGTTATTGAATAGGTATCAATCAGTGTGTAGTGTAGATATTTTTCCTTGGGTTGAAGAACGGCAATCGAAACTAGCTAGTTTAACTACGAAATCTTAAGGAAGGCCATATTGTGACGATCGTACCACCCGGAGGTACAACACGCGACAATACTGAATATAAACGGAATAAACAAGAGACAAAATGTTGTAGAATAAGTTGAAGAGATATGGAGTCTTCTAGGACGTATGATGAGGAGCTTAATGAAACAGGTTAGTAAATATCACAGTCTTTATTCCTATGCAGCTCTATACATGATGTTATTAAATTGTGAACATAACTTTGCGCATAATTCTTACTCTACCAGAAAATATGTTTAGCTCAGCGGAAGGCTGGTCGTTTTACATAAAGTAAAGGTTCTTATGTTATAATTCACAATTCTTAGATAGTAAATTGTTAGTCCCTATTTATAGAGTTGCCACCAATTCCAATCTGAGTTCAAATAACTATTATTGATATCCTAATTCCCTAATTATAAATATAATTTCTACAGACCTTGATCTGAAGAAAACCTTCGTTCCTGGACGGTTTACTCGATGTAGTACCAGGACGGCAAGCTGGTGGCGCGGCCCCAGCACACTGCGTTGCAAGCCACAGTACCCTCGGGCAGCTCACAGCAGCTTGTGAAGGTCTACTGAATCCTCGTGCCTATAGCACGCCTACTAAAGGTTGGTTTATACCTTTATATCCTACTTCACTAATTTTATGAATTTACTGAATGATCAGGAACCTAAACATGAATTTATTTCTTACAGATCTAAAGAGAGTTCCTGCCAAATACTTAATGCCTGAATAAACTACTTCATAGCTTTACGGAACCTGAATATAGTTGGAGTCTGAAACGGAATAACTGAATGCAAAACTACAAAATAAATCATCCAACCATAAAGGCAAATCAGAAAGCTAAATTATTCGGAAACCTAAACAGAATAACAGAAACTATGTAGACGGAAACTTAAATCAGTACATACTGAATATGGTTAAACGAAGCTAACGAAACCTTAAATGCTTAAGAAAACCCTAAGCGCTTAAAAAAAACAAAGAACCTTGAAACGCTTAAAAACAAAAAAAAAACCAGTCCAGCTGTAAAGACACAGAGAAATTGCTCTGATTAGCACTACGGTTATGAACTATGAGACATGAGGCTAACATTTTAGGTTAACAAAATTATTAATCTTACCGGAAAACTTCAAGGAAAACCCCTGGTAATCTCGACGCTAAGACATTCCCTCCTCTCCACGTGTGAGAAACAATCACTGAAAATTCACCATATGGTCAGAGAATTGCAGAATAATTGCAACAAATAAATGCCTCCATCCGAAATAAGTTATTAATTAATACTTACAAGTTTCTTTCACCGAAATATATCTGAAAGTATGTACTATATCTCCACAGCAGGAGCTTGGTTATTTTATCGAGGATGGCTCCTCCGCTGTCGTTCAGCTTAAGTCTGATTTTATAATGGGCCATCATCTTGCTGATTTTTATGCAAGCAGAAAGCTAGTCAAAATATAGATGCAATAAAATGCATAGAATGTAGCTATACAATTATCTGATTAGTATGGGTAATTAGGTACTTAATTAATACATTACTTACTACATTAAATGTTCTTTTGTCTGAAATGTGTTTGTTTAATTCTTGTATGTACAATTACAGCCAAAAGATATCTTTAAATTGTTTTGTTTATTGAATAAATGTAAATAACTATTTACTCCATTTATTGATTTATACCAAATATTTAATAATCCCATAATCCTATAGTAACTTCCCTAACGCGGCAACACCAGCCTACAAAACTATGGTGTTGACGTTTGACATACAAAGGTAATGAACAGTAATGCCATATACACCTTAAATATTTCCCCAGTCTTTAGGTTCCGTTTCACGCAGAAAATGCAACGTTACAATATGTAATAGGTAGCTAGGGTCACAGGGGGCACCACGCACAAAAATGCTTAGGGCACCACGGAGGGTTAATCCGGCACTGGGTGTGAGCAGTCGTTTCACGGACCATGCAACCCGCACGGCACTTCAACTCATGCTCACGACCCACCCTGCGGCCTCGAGAGTTCCTCACCCTAGACGGCAACGCATTTATATGACAGTGCACGAACAATAGCTGTGCCGATGCCTCTTCTTAAGTATACTTGATACCTGTGTTAAGAGACCGCTCTTCCGTAAAAGTGGTATGGTACATTATATGGTAAGAAAATTAAAAATTAAAGAAACAAAATTAAAGTAGTAAGTTAAAAACGAGACAACAACTAAGAAATGGGCCGTTGTCAGAAAAGATGTACATAGTTAAAGCCTCAATTAAAATTCTTAACTTTTTTCCATTTCGTCACGAAATTTAACCATAATCGAAGCTAAAATGACAATTGGCGTAAAGGACACCTAAATTGTACTGTAAAATTCTCCTTTACGCCAATTGCTATTTTAACAATCGAATGATTTAAGTATATTAATTTTCGTTACGAAATGGAAAACAAAAAAGTATTTTAATTAAGGCCTTAACTGTCCTTAACTATGTACAATGTTTTTGAAAATGGCCCAAATGCGCGCGCGCGTGTGTGTGTGTGTGTGTGTGTGTGTGTGTGTGTGTGTGTGTGTGTGTGTGTGTGTGTGTGTGCGTGTGTGTGTTTGTGTGTGTGTGTGTGTGTATGTGCGTGTGTGTGTTTGTGTGTGTGTGTGTGTGTGTGTTTGTATGTGTGTGTGTGTGTGTCTGTGCGTGTGTTTTGTGTCTGTGTGTGTGTAAATAAAAGCTACCATACCGTTGGCAATTCGATAACAATCAAGAGCAATATTGTTTTAGCTACCGAGTAGAATAGAAATCCAAGTAGTTAAAATATCGTTATCGATAAATAATAGGTACCTATATATTATGGCGATTCCGTATTTATATAGTCCCAAATTTTTGTAGCATAAACTTTAGTAGTTAATGTAAAGAGTAATGTGTTTTAGGGGTTAATGCTACTAATAAATTCCTTAAATTAATGTAAAGTTTGTGAGTACTTGAGGTATTCGTAGATAACGGAGTGAAACAACCGACTTGAAGCGTAGCTCGTTTATTACTGGTTGATGGTTGACACTGCGCGTCGTCGCGCTATGAATGTATACTTATGCATAGGTGCATACATAGCATCCCTCCACCACTATTTAGAAACTAAGACTTAAAACTAAACAAACAAATCTTTATAGGTATTACTAAATCTTATAATTAATATTTTTCCTGGGACGCAACTGGGGTCGCGCTGCCAGCTCCTCAGCCGGCGGCGGCTCGCGAGGGGAGTGCGCCGGCTCGGTGGCGCGCGGCGCGGGCGACCGAGCCGGCGACTCCGGCGCAGCGGCGGACTCGTGCGCAGACAGCCCACGCTGGCTCATTTCCCCCTCACAGTCCGTCCATATCTCTTCCCCAACCTGCGCTACATGTTCTCCCCCCACTCCCGTTTCGGGTGGCGTTACATTGTCCCCAAATAAACCGGACGATACAGTAGGAAAACTAAGCGTGACAGGTTGTGATGAAATTGGAAACGAATGATCGTCGGGCAGGACGTTGTCACTATCGGAATTAACAATTGAATTACCTTTATACTTTAATAGTTGGTCTATGTGTCTTACACAACTATTGTCGTACTTAACTACAAACACATTATACATTTTTGAACCAATTTTCTGTTTTATCTTACCTAACTCCCAACTTTCTCTCCTTGCACTGTACCACCGGACCCAGACAAAATCACCCACTTCGAATAGTCTTCCATGTTTACTCTCAGTTTTTGGCGCATTGTCCTTTTTGATACTATCTGACGGCAGTATTAAATCAAGACGGGTTCTTAATTCCCTACCGAACATAAGCTTTGCCGGCGTTTCCCCGGTCGTGCAGTGCATGGAATTCCTGTATTCGAACAAATAACTTAACAATAATTCATGAATCGTTTGTTGAGAAAGGGATTCTTTTAAAATACATTTAAGCATTTTTTTACAATTTTTAACTGAATTTTCAGCCTGCCCGTTGCTGTTTGGGTGATACACTGGTGAATTCATGTATTTAATACCATTGTTAGAACAAAAGACATTAAATTCGGCACAATTAATTTTAACGTCATTATCTGACACCAATACTTTCGGTAGACCAAATATAGAAAATAAATTCTTTAGTTTCGAAATCAAAGAACGTGTACTAGTGCCGTTATGCATGTGCAAGCATTCTAGCCACTTACTAAATGAATCGACCACAACCAAGTACACCCTTTGCCCTATAGACATATAATCGATGTGCAGTCGGTGCCACGGCCCCGGCGCGCGCGGCCAGGGCTCGGGCGCTGCGCGCGGCGGCGCGGGGCGCAGCGCCGCGCACGTGGCGCACGCGCCGCTCCAGCGCTCGATGTCACCGTCGATGCCCGGCCACCACATCCTGCCGCGCGCGTTGTTTTTCATTTTTACTATTCCTAAATGCGTGCTATGAAGCTCTAATAACATTTTCTCCCTGAGTGAAATTGGAATAACGACTCTGTGCCCTCGTAAAAGCGTTCCATTTTCAAATTGTAAATCCGTTTTGCAATAAAAATAAGGTAAAATCGATTCACAATTTACTTTTCGCGGCCAACCGTTTTTCATATATTTAATAACTGTCTTAAGTGTATTATCGTTTTCGGTGGCGCTAATGATGTCGTTACGCGTGACCGCCGGTGACACTGAGTCTAAAAAATTTAGTGAACAAAGCGAGTCAAATTCCTTATCACTTTCGCTATACGTATCCAACAAGGGCGCGCGAGAAAAATAATCGGCTACTATATTTTTTTCACTGGAAATGTACTGCACGGTATAATTATATGCGGACAGTATAATAGCATACCTTTGCAGGCGTAATGCCGTCGTGACAGATATTCCGCTTTGGACATTAAAAATCGAAACTAACGGTCTATGGTCCGTTTTAAGAATAAAAGGCTCACTTCGACCGTAAAGGTACTGGTGAAAGCGCTTAACACCAAATATGATAGCCGTCGCTTCCTTTTGGATCTGACTATAGTTACGTTCGCTGGAGCTGAGCGAGCGGGAGGCGAACGCCAGCGGACGCTCGTGGCCGTCCGCCGCGGTCTGTGCCAGCAGAGCGCCCAAGCCACCTGGTCCCGCGTCAACGCTGAGCACCAGCTGCGCGCGCGGCTCGAAGTGCGCCAGCACGCGCTCTGACGCCAGCTCGCGGCGCACCGCCCGCACCGAGCGCTTCTGCCGCTCGCCCCACTCCCAATCAGTACCTGCGCGCAACAGCTCATGAAGGGGGCTCATCAAAGACGAAGCGTTCGGAATAAAATTTCTGTAGAAATTTACTACACCTAAAAAACGTTTAACTTCAGTCACATTGGTAGGTTCAGGGGCGTTTAAAATAGCTCGTACTTTATCGGGGCAAGTTTGTAAACCATTTTTACTTATTACGTACCCTAAATAAGTAACATTCGGTTTGAAAAAATCGCATTTTTCCTTTTGCAGGCGAAGGCCCGCTTCATTTAATCTACTTAAAACTTGCCGTAACCTATTAAGATGTGTGTTTTTGTCAGGACCCGTAACACAAATATCGTCAAGCAAGCAGCTCACACCATCGATGCCTGATAAGAGGGTTTCCATTGACTTTTGAAAAATGGCTGGTGCGTTCGCCAGCCCGTACACTAAACGGGTGTATTTAAAAAGCCCTTTTGAAGTATTAATGGTAGTGAGCTCTTGCGATGACTCATCTAAAGTAAATTGATTGTAGGCATTTTTTAAATCAATTTTGCTATAATTTTCGCCGCCTCCTAATTTAGCAAATACCTCTTCTATTCGGGGTAGAGGGTATTTGTCAACCACCAGGTCTTTATTTAATGTGACCGAAAAATCGCCAGCTATCCTGACCTTACCATTGTCTTTAAGCACCGGCACGATAGGCGTTGCATATTTAGAGTGATTGACTGGAATCAAAATGCCTAACTTCACTAACCTATCGAGTTCTTCCTCTACCTTGTCTTTTAAGGCAAAGGGCACAGTGCGTGGTTTAAAAAATTTAGGAATGTAATTTTCCTTAAGGTGCAAGTTAACCTTGAACTTGTTAAATGAGCCAAGCTCGTCGCGCCAAATCTCAGGATATTGTTCCAACAATTGGTTTACATCAAAATTATCGCTTATATTATTTATTTTCGTAGTAAGTACCAAGTTAAAAGCAGACATAAAATCTCTACCCAATAAAGGCGGACCCCCGTTCTGAACAACAAAAATATTGACCTTTTTAGATATGTCATTATACGTGGCCTCAATAACAAAGAAACCAAGTGGTGATATCTTATGTCCGTTATAGAAACACATCCTAATATTGCAAGGTTGAAGCTCGTACTCGCTAAACATCTCAATGTACAATTTATCTGACATAACGCTTACCCCCGAGCCGGAATCTAATTCCATGGAAATATGTTTGCCATCTAAAATTAAATCTATTAAAATTGGTTTCTCTGACACATACCTTAAATTAAAATTTTGGCATTCTTTACAACATTGGTCCATGTCTTCATGTAAGCTCTCCTCTGGTTCACTCGTACTCGTAATACAATTTACGCGCGATGACTTGTTCTTACACACTTTTTTTAAGTGTCCAGTAACACCACACTTCTGACACCGATAGGTTTTGTACCGACACTTGCTGGCATCGTGGCTCTTCATACCACAAACAGTACAGGGTTGCGGTCCTGCATCGCGATTCCAGGCAGCGCTGGCGCCGGCGCGGGCGCGTGGCGCGCTCGTCCTGGCCTGGTACAGCGGCTCCTGCTTCACGGTCGCGGCCACCACGGCGGCGCGTGCCTGCTGCGCACACTCCACCTGTTGCGCCAGCTCCATGGCCTTAGCGAGGGTGAGCGTGGTGGCGTCCTGCTCGAATAGCCGGTCGCGCTCCTTACCGGCGCGCAGCCCCAGCACGAACTTATCCTTAAGCAGCAACTCGAGCGAGCTCCCGAACTCGCAGTAAACTGCAAGCCCCCTGACTCGAGCCGCCCACTGCTCGACGCTTTCTCCCACGTCACGCGTAGCCTCATAAAATTTGCACCTATCCGCAAAGGTGCACCTTTTCGGTTTAAAGTGCTTATCTAACGCTCCAATTAGTGTATCGTACGTAGCGTCCTTCACGTCCGTAGGATGTACCAAATTCTTTAAAAGTCGGTATGACTCATCGGACAAATGCGTGAGAAGTAGCGCACTCTTTGTCCCTGTTTCAGTTATCTTATTTAAAATAAGAAATTGCTCCAAACGACTACGATAAATTTCCCAGTCCTGGGAAATATGATCGAATGCAACAAGTTTCCCAAAAAACGTAGTCATTTTGACGAATAAATTTTTTTTGTTCCTTTTCTTTTTACACACACGCGGGTAGATATCCGAAGTCGTCGCCAGTGAGGTATTCGTAGATAACGGAGTGAAACAACCGACTTGAAGCGTAGCTCGTTTATTACTGGTTGATGGTTGACACTGCGCGTCGTCGCGCTATGAATGTATACTTATGCATAGGTGCATACATAGCAGTACTTCTTTCTCATTCACTCTTAATAAGATCTTATGAGAGCGAGTGAGAGACAACTACAAACCCGAAGCTTCTATCTCACTGTAGGTACATGTTTTCGAATAGTTTACGTGATTCGAAACCGTCTCGTAATTGAAGTTTTCGTCCTCGAACATTTAAGCACTCAAGGCAACCGCATAAGTGGCCAGCACTAAGCATTAGTTACTAAACTCGTGTAAACCTAGTATAAGATTCTTAAGGCCTATCACACACACGCCACACATACGACAAATTTGGTAACGATATTGGAAATTGATTTTGATTATTCTAGGTTGACAGGATAGAGGGTAACTCCCTGAGGGCCCTGCCGAGATGCATTACGCTAACTAGCGTTTTATTCGATTCGTTTTTAGACCGATCGCGTCACTGGCAGATGACGTGATACGAAAAGTCACGTGATCTACCAGTGACGCGATTGGTTTAAAAACGAAACGAATAGAAACGCTAGTTAGCGCAATGCATCTTTGCAGGGCCCTCTGATGCCAAATATGTGGTTCTGCATGCGCACAGTGGTTGCGTTATAAATCTATATTAGTAGTTTATGTGGCTGGTGCATAATAAGAGGCATTAAAGCACGAGTGTGGTTTTATGAAACGAGCAGAAGGCGAGCATAAACATTAAGATGCAACCACAGATACAGGTTTCTTAATATAGGCGATTTGCTTATAGCTTCTGAACATATTATTGTAGGGAAGTTATGATATGGATGTAAATAAACATATATATATGGCAGCTGAAAAACGTGTTATTGTTTCAAAAAAAAGATAAGGGACATTACTGAATCTTGTACATAAAGTAAGTACTAGTTGTACTCGTGTCAAATATTCAAAAATTGACCAAAATTTTGGTCGCGTTTTGGCGCTATGACCTGTTAAAGAAGGGTTTCGGTTACCAAAAAAAAAAACGATAATAGAAATGGTTGAATGTTGTATATACAGGGTGCCTCTGACCTTGAGACTAAACTGAACTAAGTATTCTGCCTCATTAAAAATAACTTAAGTTTAGATAACTCATTGATGTTAAAGTCTAATTGTAAAATTAGTGTATTAAATCTGGCCATATAATCATTATCTCATGGTAAGGGGGCGACATTTCCTTGGTACGAGGGCTAAAGGAAAATGGAGAATTGGATCGCGTACATTGAAAATTACATTTAAATTGTATGAAAAAATTACACATTAAGTTGGACATATTTCTACCAACTTACAGAACAAAAGAAGTTCAGTTTCAGGAGTAGACGCGGTTCATGTATTTAATGCCCGAAGGTCAGAGGCACCCTGTACAGTAAGTACTACTAAACATACTAAAAACTGACCAAAATTTTGTTTGCTATATGGCACTGTTTCAATTCAAAGATACTTTTATGACCAAAAAACGATTAAAATTTGGCATCAGGGAGTTGCCCTCCTGTCAACCTAGAATAACCCATTTCCGAGATAGTTCCCAGGTTTGTTGTGACCTCCTAGTCTATAAAGAGACACGCTGCCCTATCCGTAAAGACGCACGGTGCGGTGCCGCGTCGTACACAACGGCGGTTCTCTATCGTTTGACCGAATTTCATATGCAATAATTTCATTTGCTCGAATTTCATATGACATACTTTTATATGCCATATCGAATCATGTGCCATAATAATCATTTGGTATATTTTCACTTGACATAATTGTTAGGTGCCGTAACGATAGGTATGCCATACTTTTCATTTTCCCTATTATCAAGTGTTATAAAATTGTATGCTATAAATTGTAAATGCCATAATAATAAGTAAATATTATGGAAAGTGTTATTATGGTATCTGATATTAGGGAGGTTGAACATTATGACACTAGAGTATTATAAGAGAAACCATCAACTCACTAGACTGTCAGAGTACTCCCGCGAACATTCAAATTTGAAACGTGGGCATCTAAACATTTTGTACCAAAATATGTACTGTCGGTGTTTATTACTATACTAATTTACTTAATGCTGGGACTGAAGGTTGACTTTTATTATGTACAAAATTTGGTACCGCAGGACTTAGGAGGTTATGGCATTCAAAAATTATGGTATGTGATATTAGGGAAAATGAAGGTTATAGCCAGTGACCATTATGGCAAATGAAATTAGTGCAAATGCAAAATTATGAAAAATTAGGGAATACCCACAGCGGCGATGTGGACAGGCCCTACTAACTTATTAAGTAACCCTTGCGCTCAGCCACTCGATGAATGGATCTCTCCGGTTACGGTACAGATTAACAAAGCGGGAGATGATAGAAAATCGATGTGCACAAGTTTCATACATATACATACTCGTATATGTAGGAATAGTATTTCCTCGCCTCGCTATAGTCGGAAGTCGCATCGTGGGACATTAAAATTCATGAAAAAGTTTTGAGTATACTAAAAGTTTTCATTTTTGCGGTGTGGACAGATTTTACATTGAGCTATTTCAACAAAAAAATAAGTTTCATGGCGATGCTTTAGATATTTAGTAATATTGCGTGTTACGTAATATAAAAATAATTATATAAAGTTTAAAATGTTTATTGTATCCTAAATAGAACTATCTTAACGTCATGTTGAAAACTTTTTGGAGTGATAATATAGTTCCAACTACGGAAATCACGAAATTACTCTTTATTCATACAATAAAGTAGACAAAAGAGTAATTTTTCGATTTTCATAGTTCCACATATATTATCATTAAATAAAAAAAAATTTGATGCTAAAATTGTCCGAATTAACATTTTAAACTTTAATGCTTTATACACATTGCACTTTATCTATCCACAAAGTAAGAATGAAAACTTTTAGTATTCTCATAAGTATTTTTTCTCTGGCTACATGACTATAAGTTCTTAAATTCTACCCCCCTGCGCTTAAGAGGTACGAGTATTATAACCAAGAAACTGGGTAACAGCTTGGCGAACAAGTAATTAGAAATATACCGCCTCCAACTGTTTTTGAAAAAAAAAACATTAAAAAAATGTGTATCTGCGTGTCTGCGTATCCGTGTATTTGGCATTGCATAAGATAAGATAAGATCATTCCGTGACTGACACTTTGGCATCAAGATGTTATTAAAGGTGAAAAACTTAAGTAGGTAAATGACCTCTTGCATGTAGTTGTAACACATCTGTATAGACCGTTTGACATTCTATATTTGAAATTTGACGTAAATTCTATAGCAGTTTTGTACCCAACTACATATGCAAGAGGTCATTTACTTGAGTTTTTCACCTATTAGTCAGATATGTCCTTTGAATAATAAATAATAAAGGCGATATGTTTTAACCCTTGAGAATTAGAGGCGCTGTGTGCTTGTTTGAGTTATCTATGTCGTAAAAAATCAAATCAAAACAAAAAACCAAAAAAAATCAGTCCGTGGGTCCCATGTGGGTCCACAGAAAACCAGAGTTGTACTTCCAATAGGTGGTACAACATAGCTGACCAGTTTCGCAGCACTACTTTTCACACACTGTAATAGTATTTTTCACCATCGTGTTATAATAGAGAGGTTTTTAGTTGAGTACCGTTTTTAGGCCACGAAGCTTGCTGAGTGGCCTAAGTAAGGTACGAGATTAAAAAGCTTGATTATGACACTATTGTGAACGATATTTTTTGTACGAGTTCATTAAAATTAATAATTTAAGTCATTAATACGAGTATGTAAGAAAACTAAATATCGTAAGTACTTACTATATTGTCTAGTTCTACTATCCGACTTCGCGTCCATAATGTTGCACTACTGTGCTGTGATTGGCCAGTGACAAAGCGTAGTTTTTTTATTTTTTTTATGCCCTGGATACAGCAGCAAGGTTAAGTAGATTATTGACAGATGACGCGACGCTGCTACGTTCCGAAACGCCATAGATTGGCAATTTTGTATCGGATCGAGTCTCCTTAAACAAGGACACATATTATTGAAATACGAAATTCTATTTTCAAATTTTTTTCGTTTGTCTAGAGCGTATCGAAACAGTTTTTTCGGTTGTTTCGGAAGTAGCATAGACTATTCAACGACGAAAAGAGTGACGTTGCAGAATTCTCTATGAAATCTTAATACACAGATTTTAATCGACGAGTAAAAAAAATCTCTTCTAAATAATAAAATATGAAAAATGTCATCCGACCAATGGGTCATTACATTAGGTATACATGTAACACTGTTAGGCAAAAGGTCGTTACGTCAAATAGAGATTTACGGTCGAGTCCTGCGTGCGAAACCGCTATAAATTGCGTTACTGCTTATTCAATCGTATTTTGTACGCGCGAATCGAATGACGAGCGTGGTTAACCAAATTTAACGCTGAATATTGATATTGATGAGCTGGAAAGTCTTTCGGCAAAAAACAATCGGCTTTTATATGTCAAGGTAATTAAATTTTGTTTTTGCTTCACAAATCGACAGAATTATTAACCGATGAGTTTAAGGGCCTGTTCCACACTAGACGAGTAAATATATCTGCCATTTAAAGTTGGCTCTCTCCTTGTCTAAAGTCTGTTCATTCTTACTTGACTTATATAGTAAATTAGTAAACAACTTTCTAACCTCAAAATGAACCTTCTTTGGCTAAAACAGCTCTTTTGTCGTAAATAAAGTAAACTGAATAAAGATTTTGGACATCATTTGGGCAATTTATTGTCTGTGATTATTTTGCTTAAAATAGCTTTATTTTGTTTAAAATAGCGGTTTTAGCTTGTGTAAGAAAGAGAAATGGCTAAATTTATCTGTCAAATATGCTTTACTTGTCGATTGTGAAACAGGCGGTAAGACCATTTGGACCATGTTTATCCTATTAATATTACTAGTGCGAAAGTTTGTGTGTATATTTTTTGAGAAAAGAGATTTTGGACCGTAAAGTTTCTGCGATAAAAAAAACTGTAAAAAATAAAGTGTATCTTCGACCATGAAAAATAAAAAACTTTGAAGGGTGTTTTTTTGGAAAATATGAGTTTGAGCCGATATAAAAAAAAACCTGTTAATTTTTTTCATGTTCTCAAAGATATAATCAAACCAGTGGGTAACTTGCAATTTCCTTGAACAGCCCTAGACAAGTTAGACGGATTAGTCACTTTTCAATACTTCGGAGAACAATTTCTCCCAATAGGTTGACATTGGCAGCTAAAAAAATAATTATCAGTCGTTTTAGACTACTCTCTAACATATATCAAAATAAATTAAATCGAAGTCAGGTAGTTGGGAAGTTTTCCTTCTTAGCTACTCATAATACATATATACATACATAAACTCACGCCTTTATTGCCAGAGTGGGGTAGGCAGAGCTAGAGAATTACCAACAACTCTAAAAACTTGTTGTCAATTCTGTAACCACATTTTGCCCAATCAGGCTAAGATGTTTACCGGTGTATTAGTGACAGGTTGCAAACCCATCGCCTACTCATAATATGCCCTAATAATATGATAAACGTCGAGGTATATTATATCATTTATATCCCATCAAAAAAAAAATGTGAAAATGGGAGCCAAGTTCAAAATTTTAAGAATATGCGATGCATGGTTATCGACTTCACCGACAAAAGAATTGAGATCTAAATGGGTGCCAAGTTCCGTAGATAATCCTGATATTTATTTATTAAGAACATACGACATCCTAAATTAAATTTAAAACACAATTTCTTATTTTTCTGCTACAACAATGTTTGCTATTTAAAAGTATAACTTCTTAAATTTGAACAGTCGAATTATTTACACAAAGCAGATAACTTAGGATAAACTGAAGCTCAAAATTTGACTCCGTTAGTTTTTACCAACAAGAGTAAGATATGACCACTTGCGTAAAACATAAAGTAGACAAATTGATTAGCCAAATGTAACATAACTTGTAAGTAAAACTAGCCAAGTCAAATTTTTAGTTTCGATCGTGTTGCAACGCAATCGTTGCAACACGATCACGGTCACAGTCACGAGCATACTGAAGAGGGCTGGTTTGATGCGAGTTTTTCGAACTACCCGCACTTGATCTTGTTTTTGTTTTATCGGAATACCCACCGACCGGCACACAACACTCAGTATCCGCGGATTTATCCGACGATATACGACGACGTTTGCACTTGCTAATCACCGGATGCCACGAAATCGAGAGCTTTTATCCATCATCCCGGCTGAAATGTTTGTATTTCCGCTGTCCGTTTGTTCACCCGTCTGTCTGACTGGGGGATGTATCTCATGAACAGTTGTAAAGACAGTTTTTTTTAACTATGTATTTCTATCGCCGCTTTAACAAAGAATAATAAAAAAAAAAATAGGAGCTCTAATACAAGAATGGTACAGTCACCAGCAATAATATATTATCCTACACTGGACGCAAAAATATCTGACACGCTCTTTTACTGCGAGTAATAAAGACGTGTCAGATTTTTTTGCGCGCATTGTTGGATAATATTTTATTACTGGTGATTGTACAGAATCTTTCCTGTGCGAGTCCAACTCCCCCTTGGCCGATTTTTTTGTGAAGTATGAAAACTAAAAGTTGTGACGATAACGGTTAGGTTAAATTTTGACTTATAGAAAAAACCTAATTTCTTTTCATTTATTAAAATAAATTGAAAAAATTCGAAGTCCCTGGAACACTATTATTCGTACTTAGACAAATTGGCGATTAGTTGAAGTAAAATATGATACGAGTATTATGCACATTAAAAATTAGAACACCGAAATGATAGAAATAGTAGGAGATCCGAATAGGAGACGATTTGCACCGGGCTGTTTATTCGATAAAAAGTATTTTATACCAAATTTAACATGCTAAGAAATATGGCGAATAGGTAGGCTGAAAAATACCAGTACATAATTAATTAAAAATTCAAATACTAACTTTGTTTTAAAAAAATGCAATAGCTTGTTTAATAGCCAAATTACATACCAATCGAAAGTATGAAGCCTATAGAATATTTATGCAAACTATTGAGTAGGCAGGTACAAACAGTTAATTCGGTAATTAATAATTTGCACCAAACCTAACGTTTGCATATTCTATAGACTTCATACTTTCGATTAGTATGTAATTTGTCTATTAAACAAGCATTTGCAATTTTTTTTAAAAGTTCTTTTTTTTTTAATAATATAAGTAGTTACTGGACTTAAAAATTTTCAGCCTACCTATTCGCCACATATTATTTAGCGTATTAAATTTGATATAAAATAATTTTCATCGAATAAACAGCCCGGTGTAAATCGTCTCCTATTCGGATCTTAGACCATTAGTAATTATAAAAAATCACATCTTTTGGATGAATGCCCAGGTAGGTATTCCAACTATTACTATTTGTTAGATGCTGTTTTTGGCATTACTGCAGCAGTATGCTCCGCACGGACAGTTCAGATTCTTTACTGCTTCCTATATTTCATTAAAAATATACTGCATTCTGATAGCGCACCGCTGCCGCACAGCGCCCGCGCCATGTCTGGAGCGGCTTTACTTTAATAGAGTTTTCTTCAAGCGGAATCATGTGGCAATGAGAAAATGTTTACACGCGGCGTTTTACAGCGTTTTATAGAAAGATCAACTAAGCCAAATTATTATAAAGCGCGGTCACCGATAAAAAAATTTTGTTAAACATAAATTATTCTGAATATGGGTTCAAATAAAGAATCGTACATACACAGATGAACCCCGAAAACATTACACTCCTTTTTTGGGCAGTCGTATAATAAAAAAGAACGACTTTAGTCATTAATATCGCATGTTTTCTTTAACTAAAATTACTAGTATTTTTAATTTGGCCGCTGAAGACTACTTTATAATCATGCATAAGTTACATTTCTTTTTCGTAGTTTAAAGACAACTTCTTAAATAAGAGTTCGTCTTTTAAAACGGGGGCGTTTTTAACTCGGCCGCCATTATTTTTAAGTAAATAAAAGCTATCTTAACATTACATTTTGGTAAAAAAATGTTTTAGTTGTTATGTTAGTTTGCAGCGGTGTGGAGGGCATACGATAAAAACGGTACGGATACGATGCGTCACTGCGATTCCGTACCGTCTCCGTATTTTAAGCAGCGGTGGGGTCGCACCTTAAGAGGATTGTGAAGCTAAAAAATTCCATACAAAATGCGAAAACGTTTCTCTCCCCTGAAACCTCGTCCGAGTTTTACGATTTTTGGATATGTTGTAGATATCATGAAAAACTATGTCTGTACGTTTTCCTTTCTAATAAAATATTTCTAAAAACGAAACAAATTTAAAAAATAAAAAACAGAAACGTACAGACCTAGGTCTTTATAATAACTACAACATATTATGCAACAATCGTGAAAATCGGACTTGATTAGGGGGTGAGAAGCGTTTTCGCCCGGAGCTAGTTTTGTATGGATTTTTTTTGACAGCTACATGATTTTAGCGGCGCTTCACAATACTTCAAGTTTAAAACATAATATGCCAGTTGCTCTAGTCATAGAAGTTATTATACGACTGAGATGACAGCTTAGGTTTGACATTATTTTTATAATTTCTTTTTTTTTTGGGTATATTTGTAACACGTTGTATAGGCACCGGTCTATACTGAGTGGTATAATCATTGTTTGTCCTAATTTATTATTTGGTCGAAAAAGTTTTTATTAATTATCATAAAAAAACTAACCAAACTTGAAAATATACACAGTAGACGTTTATTAAATTCTGTAATTTCAACCTAAAAAGGTTTTAATGGGTAAGACCGTCGATTAGAGCAAACTATATTATTAGGTCAAACAATTTTAGGCGTTTCAAAGGGATACCTTTCTATACATACATATGTGTATATGTATATTGCTAACTCGTTTAACCCAAAAACTTTGAGCCGTAAATGTGTTACGAAGGCTGACGGCTTTTATATGGGTAATGATCTGCTTCGTAGCACATCTACGCCGTAGCACCCTCTACGTATCGTATCATAATATATTAAAATACAAGGTGGAGAAAACGAACGCTATACGGACGGCAACTACCTTAAAAATTGTAAATAGCAAATTCTACGCAAAGGAGACTTACTTTTATTTTTGAAAATATAAATCCTGCGTTTATGGATTTTAGAAAATTCGTCTTCCTTCACCGGGAGTCGATCTGGTTGAATGTGACAAAATAATAAAGAAGGGCTTTTTACGGTCTGAATTTAATTTAAAGGTGTATGTGTTAAAATAAATGATCACTATCAATGACCCTTTCGATCTGTATCATAAAACACGACTTTATTGTTTTGTCATATTCGACCACTTCGATTGCCGATTAAGAAGAGGTTTTTTTTTTAAATCCAATAATGCAGTATTTTTTGTTTTCAAAAATAAAAGTAAATTTCCTTTGCGTAGAACTTGCTGTTTCCAATATTTAAGGTAGTGGCCGTCCATGTGGCGTTCGTTTTTTCCACCCTGTAGAGAAACTGCTTTGGTAAAAGCTCGTTTATTTTACAAGTCATGGGTCCGCTAATCTATATTAATACTAATTACTAATATACTAATTACTAATTACTAATCTACACTAATATTATAAAGAGGTAAAGTTTGTGACGTTGTAAGGGGTAAACTCTGGATCTACTGAACCGATTTTGAAAATTCTTATACCAATAGAAAGCCACGTTATTTGTGATTGTCATAGGCTAATATTAACCCAAAAAAAATATGTTAATTGCGCAACGAAGTGGGCACTGGAACCGTAAAATACAGGTCCAAATTAGGAATTGTAGGTCTACACCTTGTATTGACCGTAAACTCAATAACTTTAACAAAAAGCAAGCTTTCAAAACCCGACTGTTCAGTTGCTAACCAACTTTAAATCGTTATAAATCCTAAATGATCATTAAAAATTTAAAATGATGAATGAAACCGAAAGATGATTTTTAAATCCCTATTCAATGATACCCCACTTGTCATACTTGGTCGACTTTTTTTATTTTATTTGCACAATATGGCGTCTGGTTGCCGCCATATTGAATTTTGATTACTTTCATATCTTCAGTGACACTCACCAGATTCAGACAAATCGATTGACATAAGAATCATCTAAATCGGACAACGGGTTTAGTTTTTATAGTGCCGCAAAGGAACAAACATACATATATAGGCTGTGAAACACATTACCCTCCTCCTTCGGCAGTCGGGTAAAAACTGGCACACATACGGCTTAAATATTCCGTCAATGAGTACCTTGACGACATTAACTAGTGGCATAATAATTAAAGTCCTTGACTGTACGGGTGTTACAGAAAAATCACATAAACCGAAGCGAGGCGAGGGCGGGTCGCTAGTACATTCTTTATTCTGTAACCATATTTATGGGAGATAATATAGAAGCAATCAAATACATATACCGGGTGACTTAAAAATGGTAATATAGAATCAATGTTACATAATGTTACATAATAAGCGAGGAAGTGGAAGTGGGCGGGTCACATAATTATGCCGTAGACAAGATGGGAGATGGGGCAAAAAATCCTTGAATGGAGACCCCGTTCTTGACGCCGAAATGTGGGCAGGCAGCCAACGAGATGGACCGACGATCTAGCCAAAATAGCCGGTAGAAACTGGATGAGGAAGACCCAAGACCGTAGAGAATGGAGTGCAATGGAAGAGGCCTACACTCAGCATTGGGTGGCATCAGGCTGAAGAAGAGAGAGAGAGAGATCAATAATTATGTAAACAAAGTCATACTCGTAAAAGACTTAAAACCTGGTAAACAAACCGGCTGCCATTTGATTTTACACCGGTAATAATTTGACAGCTTACCGGAATAAACCGGTTTACAGTCCCAGCTTTAAGGCTGTAATAAAATGCATGCATCGCAGTAGATGAAGGGTTAAATTATGCATAAACATGTGCATAACAAGGTTAATGCCATGGATTATTATTACAGTAGCGTCCGCACTCCAATTAGTTGGCATAGAATTCATTTGCTCCGTTTCCCATAGAAACGCTACAAGTCTTAAAATGAAAAGAAGACTCATAGAACTTTTAAAAATTTTCCCTAAATGTGTTAAAATATCACGTTAGTACGTTTTACTAGTCAAGGTTGTTAGGGTACCGTACCAAAATGGAAAAAACAATAAAAGCAAGCTTTAAGAAACCCGACTGTTCTTGCTTACCAACTTTAATTCGTTATAAATTAAAAATTATTAAAGAAACCTAAAGACGATTTTTAAATACCTTTTTAATGATACCCCATTTTTCATAGTCCGTCGACTTTATTTTATTCCTTTTTTACAAAATGGCGTCTAGTTGCCGCCACATTGAATTTTAATTACTGTCATATTTAGTGACACTCACAAGATTAAGATAAATCGATCGTCCACGCGTTTAGGTTCTAGAGCGCCACAAGGGAACAAACATACATAATATAGGCTGATAAACACATTACCCTCCTCCTTCGGCAGTCGGGTAAAAAGGAACCCCTCTGGCGAGATTTCGGTATCTGTCTATCAGTCCGTATGTCACAGCAGTTTTTCTCTAAAACTATAGAAGCTATCAACTTGAAAGGGCATTGGGTAAGTTTGTATGAACATTATTTAAAAAAAAATCAGCAGCCACGGATGAGATAATCTTCATTCTTAAGATGGTTAAGAGGACCTCTAAATAAACACAAACATATTAAAATTAATGTGTTAATTAATAACGGAGCTAGGTAGGTACTAAAAGTACGCCCAAGTACAAATATTTCAATATCTCGGCTCCCATGCAGTTAAGAGTATCTATTATGTACATGACAAAGCAAAATATTTATATTTTCAAAAGATCTGTCATACATAATTTATCACTTTTACAAATGGCCGCTAACCTTAAAAATGTATGACTTTTACAAATGACAAAACTTTTACCCAAAGCATCCTAAACCCCTTTGACATAAGTAGTTGTATAACTTACTTGCCCACATCTGTTTTTAGTAAAAACAATATGAAAATATTTTTCTAAATACCTATATGAAAAAGGGACTAGAAAGGGGGGTTGAAAAATGAATGTATTTAGGCTAGCTAAAATAGACCTTATTGCAAAGAAAATAAAGTTCATAACAAAATGAGTACCTATTTTCTTTTGCATTTTCCAACCATATTATGTTAAATATGGAACCCGTTTTATTTTTATTTAAAGGTTTTTAGTGATCATATTATGGTTTAATGTATTTGACATGTAATATTTTTAATTTTTACATTTATTTGTAATGTTCTTAATTTTTGAATTTGTAATGTTTTTATTTGTGATACTGATAGTTCTAATAATTTATATTTATTGCTTTATTACCTTGTAATGTAACTTACTTTTAAGTATTATTGTATTTTATGTTTGAAAAAATGACCTTCTGCTGGAGTTTCTTGCGGCGCTTCTTCTCCGCAATGATGGTCTTGTCCGAAGCGCTAGTAGATTCACTGTATATTACCGACGTGTAAAAGAGCCCGTATGTGGCCAATTTACTGAATAAATATTTTGATTTTGATTTTGATTTTGCTGTTTGTTTATATTTTATTATAAGAAAGACAATAAAAATATTTAGAGGTGACAAGCTCTAACAAAGGGCATTGGGTAAATTTGTTTGAAGAATATCGTCTTTTTTTTTTCAGCAGCCTTAGATGATTTTTACGTAGTTATTTAGAGGACCTCTAAATACACATAGATATATATAATTTATGGCGTTAAATAATATCGGAGCGGAGATTTTAAAGATTTAAAAGTAAGAAAAAAGTGTTTTGAAAAGTACGCCCAAGTATGAATATTTAAATATCTCGGCTCCGATGCATTTAAGAGTATTACATTACGTAACAAAATATGTTTATTTTTAATAATTCTATCATAATTTACCACTTTTACGAATGGCCGCTCACCTTGAAAATGTATGAAATTTACAAATGACAACACTTTTACCCAAACCCCTTTAAATAATCCCAAGCTAAGCTTCAGGCTTACAAAATAAAATGTACCCTTTCGTTTTCCAAACGAGGCACAAAAATAAAGCACTGTATTGTTTGCAATACACGGCACGATAGTTGTAAAAATATTTCCACTGGCTTAGGAGAAAACTGAGGCTTTCTTGTGAATTATTGCATGATGCATGCAGAATTCGCTTTCTGCATTTTTCTGCATTTTCAAGGGCAAGGAACATTCATCCATAACATTTATTATTCAAGTATCCTTAGGCATTAAATTGAACTTACACACTATCTTGCAATAAGAAATAATAGTAGTAAAGACAAGAAAAACAATAATTTATTATAGTTCATTTCAAATACCAAGGCCCAATTCCACTTGAAAGTCTCAAGTGGAATCGGGCCTTGGTATTTGAAATGAACTATACTTCATATTAAAGTTGGACAATGACGTGCCGGATCGGGAAGCAGTCCTGAGATTAGAATCTTGAGAATGCAACTGTCCATGGTTTCAGATCCCACTTACAATCAGTTGGCCTGTGTGCTCGTTTGCCTTTTTTTAGGGTTCCGTAGTCAAACTAGGAACCCTTATAGTTTAGCCATGTTCGTCCTTCCTTCTGCAGCTTAGCTCAGAGACTCTTAGCTCTAGTCTGCTGTTATTTGCATGAATATACTTATAAGTCACGCCGGCGAAGCTGTAAATTAAAATCTCGAAAATAAGTCTAGGTCTCTTCCCTCAATCTTGTAAGCGACCTATTTTCTTGATGGATCCCTTATGTTGTCTAGAACTAACAAAGCCGGTACGAGAATTAGCGGCGCAAAACTTTCGCTCAAATTTATAGAGGAGGCTTAAATGAGTTAGAACCTCGCGTGAAGTAATAATGATATAATGGTAACTAACTAACAACTAATGTCGCGTGAGGTTGACAAATACGTGTTTATCTACATCCATATCATAACTTCCCTACAATATGTTCAGAAGCGATAAGCAAATCGCCTATATTAAGAAACCTGTATCTGTGGTTGCATCTTAATGTTTACATTAAAGTATAGTGCATCGTAATGTTTACATTAAAGTGTCGGTACCTAAACATTAAAGTATCGGTAATACTGTACCACTAACTTGAAAATGCAAGCCATATCTGTACATTATAAATAAAGTATTTTTTTTAAGCTTTGGTACTACAAACAAGTCAACAGTAACACTAAGTTAATAAAAATACAGGCCATATCTGAACATATTATTGAAAACTTATGATATGCATGTAGATAAAGTTATGTATGCGGCTATACAATGCCTCTTATTATGCACCAGCCACATAAACTACTATTAAAGGTGATATCAGATGGTTTTCATTTTGCCACGTGAGTGACTGAGCACATACAAGATACGGAGTATGAAAAAACAGGATAGCCGCTGTTCTGCGGTGGCGGAGCATTCACTGGTTTCGGATTCAATGCATTATACAGGTTGTCCGGTATATAGTGGATCACCTTACAGGGCTGGATAGCTCAACTTAGGAGTGTCGAAAATATGATAAATTATGTTTGGTAAAAGTCGCACGGACGGAAATCTCAAGTTTTAAAAATTCGGAAATGCGGTACCCTGGTTCACCATTTTTGATGCCACGATCACAGTTATTAGATTTTTCCAGATTCGTTTGCTGTGAAAGAAAGCTGATGAAATGTGCTTTAAGACCCTAGTAATGGTGTCCCCTTGTTTTACAGACAGAAAAATTACAGAATTTTGTTTCACAGAAAATGTTTCATATACTATTTGGTCCTTGTATTTTTGCTTCGAATATTATTATTTTTTAAACTATTTACTTGAAAGAAACACATTCCACAGAAAATCAATTCAATGAATTTTATAATTTTATTTTTTCATTACACAAACTTATCAAACAAAGACCTCTCTGGGCAGAACCGACTTGAATAGGTTAGGTTAGAAGGCTATGGCGGGAGCGAAGCGAAGCAAGCTCCCGCCTTAGCCTTCGAGGTTATTTTTTTTATATCCCTTGAAAAGAATATTTAATTTGCTATTCTATGATATGAAAAAAGAAACATTGATTTTTATTTGAAATAAAAAACGATGATTTAAATGTCTTCAAAGTAATTATTCTACATATTGATTATTCTATGAAATGATAATACGAGAAAAAATTTATATGAAATGAAATTCTAAACAAATTCAGTCTGTAAAATAACGTACAACCCCTAATAAAGGAATTAATAAATAATTAGCAGATTTTTTGATTTTTTAAATCAATTTTAAAGTTTAGAAATCTGAGTTTTTTGAAAAAATCTATGAAAACCTGTAGTGATGCTTTCTTAAAAATTAACCTGTTTAATGGAGATTCTAAAATGATATCACAATTGAGATTATTGATTATAGCAGCGAAGTTATTATTAAGTATATCCAACAAAGACTGAATTCTAACAAACTATCGAATTTTAAGAACTAGTTTTGCTTTTGGTAAGTAATCAATTAATGTAATTTCATTTGTTTAATTTAAATCTTTCAAGTCATGTCCACATTATTGCGAGTAATCACGCCAAATTGTCCGATCTGTTCCTCACGCCATAAAAACCAACTGCGGAAATAATCCATTTCCATATTGGCTCATGAGTCAATATTCCTGAAGATCGTAAAACAGTCGATGCAGAATGTCTTGCCAAATGTCTTTTGAAACAGCTGTAAATCCTTCGGCGTGACACGGCAACCGCTTACGCTTGGGAAAACAATGTAGCTATTTCCCGAATGCTTGAGGAGAGTAACAGTGTTGTTAGGGTGTATAATCAATGACACGCCTTTACCGTTTTTCGACTCTATTTGTATTACCTTAAGGTTCAAAATTGGTAAAGTGTCTAGGTCGGGTGGGTGGTGACCTACGCTACATGGCTTGATAGATTTTACAATGCGGGGTGTCGTATGGGTTTTAGTTTTATTTTAACTAACAAGTTTGTCAGTGTAATTTTAATGTCATTGTAATAACTTTGTGTATTATGTGTACGTTTATATTAGTTTGTGTACTTGTTTATTTGTTTAATTTATATTTTTGTAGTTTTAAGACTTTATTTACATAAAAATTAAAACTTAACGTATTTAAATTAAAATTAAACTAAGCTACTCAAATATTAAAAATATAAATAATAATCACCATTATAAAAAGAACACCCCCTCTAGCAGGTCCGCTCGCGGCATGGTCGCCTTAACACGGCTGCATTACCTCTCTGGATAGCTAGCCCAATCCTTTGGGAGATAATATTTCATTATATATTTAATTATTTATTTATAAGTATTATCATCTCTTTTTGTTACTTCTGTGCAAACTTGTATGTGTCCAACCCCATGCATTGTCCTTACTCATCTACTTCAGGGTTAGCTGGAAGAGATCCCATGTAGGGATAAGTTCGCCTTTGTACATTAGTTTAATATTAAAATTGTAATATTTATATTTTTGTGTAATAAAGAGTTTACATAAATACATACATAAATATAACAAATTACAGCTTTTTAGTACTAAGAGTCTCTAATTTTTTGTCCTTTAATTATTTGTCCGTCCGTCCGTAATAACCAGAGATCGGAATAGGTAGAGCTAATTTGCCTAAACTTGACGCATATTCATTCATGCGTGAGAGAGATGGGAATACATTATTGAATGAACATGCATCAAGTTTAGGCAAATTAGCTCACCTATTTCCGATCACTGGTAATAACTTAAAAGAGATGTATCTTTTGAACCGTAATATACAGGGTGGAAAGTTGAGATGGGGCATTAAGGGCAGCTACCAGATCCCTTACTGCCACGCGAAAATGATCTTAGGAGACCTTTCCCAACTTTTTGAGTGATGACAATCGACATTCACAGATTTTTGATAAAATGTACAGCCAGCGAGAAAATCGTCAGAATTGAGTATTTTTTTTTTAAATGCCAATCCATCCCATTCCTATAAAGGATTAAAACACTCTTTGAGACCAACTGAGGTTAGAGTACTAGAAAACCCGTAAAGGAAAGAAAACTTTTTCCATACATTTTAGTAGCGTAAAGGCAAAGTGGAATTTTCTTAAGCTTAAAGATCATTAATTTATATGGGGACAACTTCCATGCCCCATCTCAACTTTCCACCCTGTATAGCGGGTTGCTTTTTTAAATTATATGTTTAGTGTTTTGGCGGATTTACTCACAAATAAAAAATTAGTTAAATAATAAAGTGGGTAAAAACAGAAAAATATACAAGCGTCTAATTTAGGACGATCATGGTAAAAACCCTGAAAAAACAACAATTACTAAAAAATGGTCAAGTGTGAGTTGAGCGGGCGCTAATTCGATTTGAATCCGAGTTCAATAATGCGGCGGTACAGAACCCTCGGTGCGCGAGTCCGACTCGTACTTGACCGGTTTTTTATTAGTTAACCCTTTTCCTGGCATAGTACATTTCACAAACACATTAATGTCGCTCAAAATTGAACTTAACTACCTTCATTTTATGACACAAATTTAATTGAACTTTCCTGAAATATAACTTCATGGATCAGTATTGTTTAAGAAGTTACGAATTCGTGGCTCTAATCCATTTCTTGCTTGTATCCTTACTTTAGCAAGGGCTGGAAAAGGGTTAACCACCACTTTAAAGTTCAATGAAAGTTGTACAAATTAGTCACAATTACCACCTATTTAAAACTAAACTATAGTTTAGTTAATAAATAGTAGTTTACGTGACGGTTGCGTAATGACAGGCATTACAACATGAGTGTGGTTTATGAAACGAGCCGCAAGCCGAGAGTTCATAATAGATCACACGAGTGTTGTAATGCTAATTACGCAAAGTCGCGTACAATACTTTATCTACACACAAATTATAAGTACTCTAAGATGGGTTCAGAAGCCGAAAGGCAAATGACCAGCATTACCTTACCTGAGGTAAAGTGACAGCGATGACAGCCGTAACGTAATTTTGAAATTACGTTATCGAATATTGAAAGGTAATGAGATCCAAATTTGGAACATCTTCCAAAATTAACAGCTGTCATCGCTGTCACCTACTACCACAGGTAATTCTGGTCATTGCCTATAGGTTTTGAACGCATAATAGAGGACTTATGATATGTGTGTAGATAAAATATATTTTAGTTTCACAGTATATTTTCTCCTATCCGCGAATATCCTTGAACATTCCCACCTGTAATAAAAAGGCCGGGGTCAACGTTTCCACCCAGGCAGGCAGGATTATTGATTCAACACACATCGCTGAAGGAATTTGCAGATGCGTGAAGGTACCCTTACGAACTTTAGCTCGAATTATGCATGTATGTAAAATACTGCATTGTATAAATAATAAAATAGACAGAAACACAATAGGTTATGTACGGTAAACTTATTTCTTTAAAAGATCTCTTCCAGTTAACCTTTCAATCAAATAGCCAAACGTACAACAGTGAAAGGAACTAGTGTGCATAATAAACGAACTTAAAATTACAAGATTAAATAAATTAATAAATATGAGCTAATTACGTAAATAATTCAATACATTGTTAAATAGATCGATTAATTAAGCGATTTAATTAACATAACATTCTCGAGGAAAAAATCCAAGGCAAAAGAAGAAGAGGAAGACTTAGGCTTACGTAATTTAGCCTAAATAAGACAGAAGGCCAATGCTGTATCCTATCAAGTGATTCTCTTTAACCATTCATCTTGACTCGACGCACCAATTATTAAACGGCACGTTTAAGTTGTCCGAACAGCGTAAAAACAACATTTTAGAGCGTGGAGAAGGCACGGAGAATAAACGCTCGCCCGCTTTAGCCGCCGTGTGAGCGCGCTCGTATGACTTGGCTCACTCCATTGACCGTTTGACAAAGCGCCGTTTTTAATAATAGTTTACGTGACGGTTGCGTAAATGACAGGCATTACAACATGAGTGTGGTTTATGAAACGAGCCGCAATTATGCTAATTACGCAGAGTCTCGTACAATACTTTATCTACACAAATATTATAAGTACTCTAAGATGGGTTCAGAAGCCGAAAGGCAAATGACCAGAATTACCTTACCTGTGGTAGTAGGTGACAGCGATGACAGCTGTAACGTAATTTTGAAATTACGTTATCGAATATTGTAAGGTGATGAGATCCAAATTTAGAACATCTTCCAATATTCCACAGGTAATGCTGGTCATTGCCTACGGGTTTTGAACGCATAATACTCGTAGAGGACTTATGATATGGGTCTAGATAAAATAATATTTAAAATCTCAGAGGGCCCTGCCAAGATGCATTACACTAACTAGCGATTCTATTCGTTTCGTTTTTAAACCAATCGCGTCACTGGTAGATCACGTGACAACTGGGTGACAATAGAGAAAAGTGGCAATTCTCCATCGACAAGAGCATAGTTGTTAAGTTAAAAGACAAAACATGCGTTTCGATTTTCGTACAATATAGTTTTTTATTTTTTTAGGCATTTTAGTACTTAACCTATATTCTAAGACGTTAAAAAAATTGCTTTTGACCAGCGCCTCTATTCCACTGGGTAAAAACCATATGGCCTAACGTGTTATCGTATTATCAACGTTACGGTAACTCTGATTTACTTGAAAGTAATGGCAATCGAGTTAAAAACAATACTAAAGTACCATAACACGTCAAAAGCAATACCAATAAGCATATAGGTAACACACTTTTTTTTTTAACGGAACACTTGGTTACTATATAACAATAGTACATTGTCCCACAAAACTGGCATAAATTCCATATTAGTTTTGTACACAACTACAAGCAAGAGTACCTTTACGTACTTGAGTTTTTTACCTATAGTTTATTGTTGTAGAATTGAGGCTCTGGTCTCTTGCCATTGGGATTTAGGATGTTTTTCTGGAAAATATAGCAGAAATTAAGTTCGGGATAAATTATCCATCCCTTCATTAAAATTTCGGGTAGGATAGATTTTTTATTTCGGTTATTAAAAATAAGGGTAGAAAGGGGTGACCCAATTTGGAGCCGCCGGGACTTTAACGAGGTCATTGCATTACTAAGGTGAAAGTATGTACCTACTATTTATATTGAAGTTCTCTTAATCAGGAAGTCATTGGTTCGCAAGCTCAAAAATCGCGTGATATTTTTCTTTGCCTCTTAGTTTATTTTTGCTATGGAATATTGCAGTAAGTGAGCCATAGCGTGACATAGCTGGTGACTTAAACATGTTAACTATAAAACTTATTTTACATACATATATTTGCACGGAAATATATAATCATCATTTGTAGTCGAGTAGAAGCTCAAAACATACGATCGTAAGCTATTTGTTGGTTTAAGTATTCGCATTTTATACACTTTCGCAGTTCTTGTACTAATGAAAAATTTCAATTCCGGACCCAATGCACCCCTTAGTATCATTAATATGAGATAGGTTTAGGGTTTAGGTTATGTTAGGTTTTCAGCTGGCCCGGAGGGCCAAACCACCGAAAAATAGGAGCTCCGCCCAGCGGACTCCCTCGACTTTCTGCGAAAGTGTATAAAATGCGAATAAATCATGCGTAGTAAAGTTAAATAAAAGCGTGTGAGTCGGGCTCGGGCACCGAGGATTCTGCACCTACTCGTGCTGTCTTAACTTTATGAAATACTAAATAGCGGCTCGCCAGCGGGTTCGCCCCCGCTGCAAATTTCCGACTTTCCCGGCGAATTTTTCTTTTTTTTCTTTGACACATACCTGGTCCTGACAATAACGAACAACAAAAAAATAATTATCTAATTTGGTGGTAGTCATTCGGGAGTTAAGCGTGTACATTTCGGTGATGCTTTTTTATTAATATAGTATTTTAAAATTGGTGTACTGCCGTTTCGTCAAAGTATTTTTCGTCAAATTTCACTTCCCAAAAAACTTATCGCAGTAGTTTCATTTCCCAAACGAATCTTTAGCACATTTACATTTCGCATTTTATTCATTTGGTCAAATTATCATTTGGCATCATTTTACTTTGTCAAGTTGTATTAAGACAAACGTTTATTAAGCAAACTTTTTCCTTTGGCAAATATTATATTCCAAAAAAATGTTTGTTCAAATTGTTATTTCGCATACTCAATTTATAGCATGTCCAGTTAGGTTAGTTTAGGTTAAAATTAGGTAAGTAGGTTTAGGTTAAGTTAGAGTTCATCAGGCCCGAAGGGCCAACCTACGCAGAATAGAAGCCTCGCTGCGCCGGGCTTCGTCGCCTGTGTCACGGAAATAACTCCATCCATCGTATCTACTTTCAGTAAAAACATTTCAGTATGCGCCAGCACGCAGTACGAAAACTACCCACTTAAGCCTGCTACACACGACAACGATTTGTCGTAGCGATGTGACTGCGCAGTCCGTTTGTGCAGTTTTATCGATCGTGTGTATGACGATAATCTGCAACGATTTGTCATACACACGATCATACCTAGGTACCCCAAATTTTATCCTATGCACTACTCAATTAGGATGTAAATCGTATGCCATATAATATTTTGGGAAGAGTATGTTATGCCAAACGATACATTTGACTACATGAAATTTGGTAAAATGAAACTTGACCAAGTAATTATTTGTTAAACAATAATTTGCTACAAAAATATTTGCTAACTGTTAAATAGCGAAAAGTTGTTTTGACTTATGATTTTTTGCCAAATGATAAACATCCAAGAAAGCCCAGCGCCTCTATTCTAGGCGCTAAAAACGATATCGTAGTTTGCCTGTTATGGTATTGTTATGACGTCAGTCGCCATTACTGTCAAGAAAATAAGAGCTATCAAAACGTTGACAATTCGATAACAGATCAAATACGATATTGTTTTTACCGTCTTTAATAGAGCCCCTGGGGTGTTTACCTATTCTCTTATAAACGGCGGCGTTCGGTCGGTCGAACAAGTGAACGAGTGAGTTTAAGTAGGTCCCGTCAGAGCGTACAAAATACATTTCATTACAAAACACATTCTCAGCAGGGCTGGCTGTCGATAAGATCGAACGTATAAATAAGGCTGTCATATTGAATATGCACGCGTTAAAATGTGTTTTGTACGTTTTAAAGAGACTAACAGCCCTTCTGCTTTTTGCTGTTTTGCAGTCTTCAGCAGGGGTGACAGGGTGTTTTTCTTCCCGTTTTGCGTTCATTACCCAATTATCTCAACAATCATCCATTTTATCAATAAAAACACAACATATCACATGATTGGTTATAGCAATTATTTTTCGGTGTTTCCGTTGTTTTACTGCAAAAATATACCTACAGTTTAAAATTTCACGACATATTTTGTTTTTATATAAGTTGTGTGGAAATCGGTTGTCATGGTAAGGTAAAGCAAATATAGTCAGGAAAGTTTTGAGTATGAATGTGGATGGACTGTGTGAAAGATGATATGGCTAGAAAGGGAGTGACTACCGAGATGACGACTTATAGAGAAGTAATAGAGAAGTATGGAAGAAACATACATGTTGTGCCGACACCAAATAAGTCGGGATAAGGGCAGGAGAATAATGATGTTTTTGGGTTTACCTTTGTATGGGCAATTTTTTGACCAATTATCACTTCCCAAACATTTTATCGCAAAATTTAATTTCGGTAAACATTCACTTTCCAACTCAACATTATGTTTTTTTCCCAAACCAAACGCTAGGCAAACGCATGTATTGTCATTGAAGTATTTGGTAATTTATCAAATCACCAATTTTTATGTAGTAAATTTATTCGGTTAGCAAATGTACTAAATCAAAAACAAAATACGTTTTACTTCACAAGGGTGTTTTTTCAATATTGGGGCAAATCGTTAACAGGTTAGTAATGAATGATAGTTTTTTTTATCGGCTTATGCTAGTATGTTGTGGTGAATTTACGTTAAAAACTGTTGTGGCATTCGCCTGCCGCTGCCGCGGCACGCTCGCTGCGGTCGCTCGGCCCCGGGCGCTGTTTTGAACACAATTCATCATATAACACTCTTCCTCGCTGCGCTCATCGTCGCACCTAACCATCCTGGGTACATTTGGGTGGGTAACATATTTGACCAAAAAGCATCGTCATTTTCCTGCTCTTATCCCAACTTATTCGGGGTCTACTTCCGGGGTATACTTCTCTATTAGGTCATCTCGGTAGTCACTCCCTTTCTAGCCATATCTTATTTCAAACAGTCCATCCAAAACATTTCGACCAAACAGCAGACTCCCATATTTTGCAACGTTCAAAAAACAAATCTCTCTGTCAAATTAGCAGTGTAAAGTGTTTGTATCATCCGTATTTCTTGACCGATTTTAATTTTCATTTCAATTTTGGTGATCTCTTTTACGGTATTTTCATATTTTGTTGAGAAATGCGATTGGGTTTGACTCAGCGTCAGTGATATGCAGAGATCGGAATAGGTAGAGCTAATTTGCCTAAACTTGACGCATATTCATTCATGCGTGAGAGAGATGGGAATACATTATTGAATGAACATGCATCAAGTTTAGACAAATTAGCTCTACCTATTCCGATCTCTGGTGATATGACATATAACTCTAAGTACAATACCATCGACTAAATGTCGATAGTCGATAAAATAAACATTCAATCCCTACAAAAAAGCGACGTCAGACGTCAAGAAAACGGGTCTACGTATAACCCAGCAAATATTTATTAACGTAATATGTAATCGATGTATTGCTAAACAATAAATTCCTCGACTGAGCAATACTATACTCACCTACAGTAATTTATGGTGATAAGAAGATCTCATATTCCTTTTATTTGGTAATAAAAGCTGTTGTTTCTTATACTAAAGCAGGCTTTTATGATGTAATATCTCATTCAGTATTTGTGCCAGGCCGCATTTATTCTCCGGAGGGCCCGCGGAATCATAAGGGCTAGCGCAAACCGGCGGAAGGCAGGTGAGATTTCCCTATAAATTTCCTCCGCCGCAATCCGCTGCGATGCTCTCAGGTCGGTCTCATAGCATTGAAATTTATACCTTATATCAATTGAAATAGCATTAAATATACATTGATAAATTTAATTTCCTCTGCCGTTCCGTCCACCGGTTTGCGCAGGCCATAAAGAGCTCTACACACCGATTCCGTTTTCGACGCGGCCGAGTCGGTATCGTCAGCCTTATTATTTCATTATCTTATCCTCATTTAATAAAATAATCACAACATAATAAAGTCCTTGTTACATTATAATTTAGTAGGATTACATTATAAAGTTTCATGTATAACTCGGAACTATGTCTACATATGAGTAGGAAGACAAACATTTATGTTTATTTAATGTAGAACGTTAGAGTACTTAATTTAACATGAGTACAGTTAGTATATTTACATTCAAGGACCGGTTTTCTAGTTAGTTATTTTAGGTATAGTGACGTAGACACCTCATCGTGTTGCTGTTTTCCTAATCACTATCAATAGCCCAGTCTATAACAACACAAAAAAGGCAAACATCAAAATCCCGCATTTTTAGGTCCGTTGTGAGTATTTAACATCCAAGTTTGCAACCCCAAAAACCCTGTGCTACCCCCATGGTGCTCGAAAAACTGCGAATTTTTGGCACTTGTTTCAGTTTTTTTGGAAAAACTTCTCTAAGGAAGTATTTTCCGAGTATCTTTGTTCATAGTTTAATAAAGATAACAAAATTTGCTACAATTTGAGCGTAATTTGAGCACATTATGTTCGTTATCAATTTGGTCACGGTTTATGCTGTACGCGAAGTGCTGGTAAATTTCCCCGTCACTCCAACCTTAATGATGTCATCCGTCGGGCTTATACCAGCGCCAAATGGCGTCATGCGCGACAATGATAAAAGACCAGAGCCCCTAGACAAGATGCATTCGGCGTTCTTTATGCATGATATACCCTATTAACTTGTCAGACGGGCGCGTCGAGCGCCTACGTTAATTCGATACATTTTGTCCGTTTTTGAAAATTGTTTACGTTAGCGTCTAGCCTCACTGATGGGGTGACTCTTACTTTCTTCTTTCTTTTTTTTGTGTTGTTACTTATTCCATGTGAGATGGTTCGACCGTTGGTTTGGGATCCTACTTGCGTGGACAACTTTGTGCCGTCACAGCTTCCCTGAACAAGGTACACTCACCGGTAAAAATACCCGCCCACCCGTCTTATGTTCATACAATTGCTAACAAGCCTAACTTCTTAAATCAGGGAGTACCTTTAAAAACACTGAACGAATTTCGATGTACCCTTTAGTATTTTGTTGCTAATGAACCTAGGTCCCAAATGGCCAACATTTTTGTTTTTAATTGTCGTGGTTCTTTCCTAAGGATCCCAAAAGATCCATGAATTTAAAAGTCGTACAAAACACAAAAAATTACTACGAACAGATAATTTATGGATCTTTTGGGTTCCTCTGGAAAGAGTTGCGTCCTTTAAAAACAATAATTGGTTTCTATTTTGGACCTAGGTTAATTAGCAAAAAAAACACTACTAGCTAGGCGAAATTAGTTCAGTATTTTTACCCGACTGCTGAAGGAGGAGGGTAATGTGTTTCACAGCCTATATATGTATGTTTGTTCCTTTGTGGCACTATAAAAACTAAACCCGTTGTCCGATTTTGATGATTCTTATGTCAATCGATTTGTCTTAATCTGGTGAGTGTCACTGAAGATATGACAGTAGTCAAAATTCAATATGGCGGCAACCAGACGCTATATAGCGCAAATTAAAAAAAAAAGTCGACCAATTATAATAAGTGGGGTATCATTGAATAGGGATTTAAAAATCATCTTTAGATTTCTTTCATCATTTTTCATTTTGAATGATCATTTAGGATTTATAACGATTTGAAGTTGGTTATTAAAGTTATATTTGTTAGCAATTGTGTAAGGACAAAAAGACGGGTGGGCGGATATTTTTGCCGGTGAGTGTATTAGGGCTGGTTTCGCGGTGGAATCAGACCCTCAAGGAGACCTTCAAAAGGCGCAAATACAGTCAACTTGATCGAAATTACGTACTTAATTGAGCCTTTTGGGGTCGAAACTGTAAGACCGTGGGGACCAGGAGCACACCGTATATTTAAAGACGTTTCAATGCAGTGGTTTACGCAGCTCGTGACCAAAATGCTGGCCGTTATTTGGCACAAAGATTAAGCATTGCCATTCAACGTGGCAATGCTGCCAGCATTTTGGGAACGATGCCCAGTGGTACCGGTTTGTTAGATTAGTTTAGTTTTAAGTAAGTTTGTAAGTTCGTTCGTTTGTTTTTTCACTTGTAGATAATTTGTAAATAAACGTATATTTAGCATTCACATTAAATTTAATGTAACATATTTTAATAAACTGTTTTTATTTTTATAATTATATGACGCAACCACAAAGTTTGATATTTTTTCACTTACTTAAGACGCTTATTACCTACCAACAAAAACCTATCTAAACATTTTGGCGAAGTTCATCAAAACCGAATTACCGCATTTACTTAGTAAGAGATAAATATATTTCATAGCCCGAAGCTTTCAGTTCAGAAATTAATGTTACTATTAATTTTAGCGCAATTCCGAGAATAACCTGCTGGCTAGGAATAGACCAATCATATTTGAATTTACAGACGGTATTCCAGTTAAATTATCTTACGTTTAATAATTTTATTTACTATACGAACAATACAAACTTATACGTGCGGGTGCTCAAATTTTAACTACCGGTTATTTGTATACAAATCGTTTGACAGTCGCGGAGTTTTAAGCGCAAAGTTAATTTTGTAACACCACAGGGATGGGTAAATATAATTGTGGATTTCCATCCCAAGAGGTCTATGACACCTATTTGCTGTCGTGTGGGTGAAATATCTAGACATTCCAATACGTAATGTCTAGACATTCCATAACGTTTGAATATTATTAGATCAATATTTCTTTTTTTTAGCCTGACTTTGAATTCGTAGGTAAGTATAACATTTTTAAATTAAATGTCTACGTGGGTATTTATTTATTCATGTCTGTTACTCGATCTATTCTATTCTAATGTTAATGGCTTCCACTCCTGTTAAGGTGTATTTCGCCAATGTCAAGTTATTTATAGACACTCCCATGGACTTATTAGAGACATAAGTCCATGGATATCACTCGCGAAGACAATAGGCTAGTGTCCTAAAAAAATCTAATTAGTCCGTCTTTTACATTATCAAAAAATATTGAACACGTATTTTTTCTTTTGTCAATTAAACAAAAAATGACGAAGATAAAGTGCGTTGAAGTTTCGCGTGACGTCACGCCGTAGAACACTTTATACCACGTTGTGACGTCACAAGCTGAACTTTGATGCGCGTTATAATTGTCAATTTTGATTGATTTTAAAAAGCAAAAAATACGTGTTCAATATTTTTTGATAATCTTACTGACGGACTAATTAGATTTTTATTTTTCCCAGGACACACCCCTATTGTTCGGTAAATAGTACATTGTTGCCTAGGCGCGGAAAGTAAGGGATTTCCTGACGAGGTGGTTAGCAGGCCGAGCAATAGCGAGGCCTGCTAAAATACGAGTCAGGAAATCCTCGTTTCCGCCGAGGCATACATAATACTTTTCTCAAACAATGCGAGGATATTATACAAATTAATGAATAAATAAAAAATATACAAATACATGATTATAAGTATTTTTAAAAAACTTTGATAAATTCGGAGAGAATGTTTGTTTGCGTCATACGAGTATTAGTAGCGATAGTTTCACGCACAACGAGCCGCCGCCCGCCGCCGCCGCTCCGCAGAGCCCCGCCGCGCCGCCGCCCCTCACTGCGACCCCACAAGTTGGGTGTACGGGATTTTTTTCATGATCCTTACAATTTTTAACGCAATAGAGAGCACTTATGCATGAACAATATGGACATGGACGAAAAGTGTTTTCATATGGTTTTTTTACTCCTAGGAGTAAAAAGAGGCATTTTCCGTCCATGTGTTTCAATCGGAAAACCGTTCTTTCCGAGCATGTTTGAGAAAAGAGTATTTTCTCTAATGGACTAAACAGAAGCACATGGGGTTAGCTCTACGCGCTTCTGTCAAGTCCTACTTTGCGATCTAAAAAAGACTGAATGGCTTTACGGATTTTAAATTGCGAGATATTATCGAGGTACCTACTTAAAATCAGTCAACGGTAGCGCTCGTTGCTCGCCGAAAGTGGAACTTGGCCAGCATTTGTGTGACATTTGAGCATAATAACGCACGCAATCACCGAAATTATTGGCTTTTCAATAAATTTAAAGTAAACGTGGCTAGTCGTTTCCGTTTTGACCACCGATCGATAGCTTACCTCAATTCTGTACGACGAATGCGACTCGTCTAGGACCACGAGCATCGTACGCTATATTTTTCATTTGACCTAATTCTAATGCTGTAGAGGTAATGCCCTCTTAAAACGTGTTAGACCGGGAGATACTGACAGAAAATGGTTTTGCGAGAAAAAAAAATTTACTCCTTTGCGGCGGTTTGGCGGCCATTTGGAACCGTCGGAAAAGTATGGCATGGTGATTTTCGTGAATGGCTACTCGACGATGATTAGCTGTGCAAAAATTAGCCTGGTACAAATGGTTGGATTTTTTTTTTTTAATTAACGTGTTTTCGTCAGTATGGCGGGCTGTAAGCCACACCGGAGAAGTATAGCATTACGCTACCGCCTACTTCTTTTTTCATCGACTATCGGAAAATACAAGAATTTTAGTGATACAAATCGTTCGATTTTCGTAATTTATCCGACACGTTCGATTAACGCCCACGCGTTTGGGCCGCCGGTACCAGCGCTATGACCATCATTTTCCTCTTCATCATTACGTAATTAGTAGACCCTTGAAGGGTCGCCATACTTGGTACAAATGACTGAAAATTTTCTGTCAGTATCTCCCGGTCTATGTAGTTTAATGGTAGGTAAATAATTACTTAATCATTTAAGCAAAGATTGGTAAGTACTATATTTTAAGTTCCAACTCCTTATCCCTGATAATCCATTTTTCCCTATACTTGTAGTAGACGGTATTACTTGCCAAATTTTATAGTTCTATGTCAACGGAAATTACCCTATAAATTTTGATTTCCTTGAGAGTGTCGAAATATACGTTTATTGCGGAAAAAACGGCCGCATCTTTTTTTACGTTAACTTAGAAGTTAGATTTTTTCACAACTAAGTAATGGTTATAATTTCAACTTGATTCATCCACGCGTTCCCGAGATAAAGGGTCTTGACAGAAAGACGGACGGACCGTCGGACGGACAACAAAGTGATCTTATAATGGTTCCGTTTTTTCCTTTTGAGGTACGGAACCCTAAAAGAATTAAAGGGATATATAAGAATAGTTTGGAACCCTTCGTGTGCGTGACCGACTCGTACTTGGCCGGTTTTTGTTTTAAACCGCGTTTAGATAAGTATATCAGTTAGGGCCTGTTGTTTGATCAGTAGTTAACTCGACTAATTGTTAAAATTCGAAAAAATAATCGAAAATTTGACACATTTCCTTGAGATTTTAACCATTAGGAACGTTTTTTGACCATTAGTTAGTTTAACTCAAGTAATTGTTAAAATTCGAAAAAGGAATCGAATATTTGACACATATCCTTGAGATTTAACCATTAGTTACGATTTTTAACGACTGATCGAACAACAGGCCCTTAGGATTGTTATTGAAGTTTAAATGAGACGTTATCTATGAAAACGGACCTTATTGTCGATGGCGCTTCCGCCATTATTAACGATGCTCCGATATAAATACAACGTCGCGAAGTGCGGCGTAAGCGCCATCGACAATAAGGTCCCTTTTCCATAGATAATGCCACAAATTAAGAATGAAATAGAATATGATAAACTTTACATCACAGCTAAATACTCGCTTCTACATTTAACATTTACAATTTGAGGCCGTCCAAATCAAAAGGAGCCTTATGGCGTCTGGTGGTAACGCTGTTCTAATTCTTGTAACCATACAAATAATAAGGTAGCTGTGCGGACTCGCACCTGTGACTGGTTCATGAAGGGTTGGCAGGGCAGGTTCGGTGAAGAAAATGCTCGGTGGATTGATCGGACGTTTCGGAGAGGGCGGAGGCTCTTCTATGTTGCCCTGGCTGGGAGTGGCTCTTGAGTGCAAAGTCTATGGCCGAGGGTCCCCATTTTATACAAATTTTCCGAGCCTCCGTCCCCCCCTCCACTTTTCTTTATTTTCAGTGTTTTCCTTACTATCTAATACATTTGGGATATCTTATACAACGGAAAACCTTACGAACTATCGGCGCTATGATTCGGTATATAAAACTTATCTATTTGCTTACAAACTAGGAAAATATGTACAAAAGACAGTTTTCGCGCCAGTAGGTATTTTCCCGCCATTTCCATCCGGTCGGGAAAACACCTACTGCGCAGGCGTGGCTACCCCCACTCCGCATGGTGGCCCTCCCTGGTGGAGGGGAGCCACGGCGCATGCGTACTGCCGGGTAGGTTTGTTTACGTTCTGTAAACTACGGCAAAACCTACCCGGCAGGGGTTCTGAATAAAGATAACACAGTTACGAAATTCTTTATTAACCTATCTGCCTATTTACATACTTAAAAACTACTTATACGCTAACACAAATACGAGAAAACTATTACTAAACCTAACCATCTGTTCGCGTATATACAAAGCCCTACTATAAAAACTAACTGCACGTTCATGTATAAACAAAGTCAGTCAGTCTACACGATTTTGGTCGCCGTGTGCGGTGTTTTGGGGCGTTCCGCACATCTCTCCCGCCGTGCATCGCTCGCCGTCGGAGCGTTGCATATCTTCGTGGTGCGGGTCGCCTGGCTCGGTAGGTAGCACGACGAGTTTCTTGGTCGGTCTGCGCAGCACTCCTCCTTTGGTCCGGACATCCACGGCGCGTGTCACGCCGTCGGGTCCCGGGTATACGGCGACTACTCGTCCGCGCGGCCATGTGTTGCGCGGGAGTGTCCCGTCGGCGATGAGGACTATGTTGCCGACCTCGATTGGAGGCCCGCGGCCGTGGGGCTCCCGCCGGTCTTGCAGTGTGGGTAGGTACTCCCGTACCCAGCGGCTCCAAAAGTGGTCGGCTAGACGCTGCGATGTTCGCCACGTCGCGCGGCCGACCAATGTTGAGTCGTCGAAGGTACCCGGCACGGGTACCCTGGCGGTACCTCCCAGCAGGAAGTGGTTCGGCGTGATGGACTCGGGTTCGCAGGGGTCCACCGACACGTGTGTGAGCGGGCGGCTGTTGACTGTGTACTCCGCTTCGGCCAGTAGCGTGCTGAGGGTTTCGTCGTTCGGGTGGCGCTCTTCTAACACGGCGTAGAGGGAGTTTTTGACCGCCTTCACCATTCGTTCCCAGGCCCCGCCCATAAATGGGGCGCTGGGGGGGATGAAGCGCCACTTGATGAGGTGCTTCGCGGCCTCTTCTTGTGTCGCCTCGTCGAAGGCGTGGCGCAGCTCCTTGTCCGCGGCGTGGAAGTTTGTGCCGTTGTCCGACCAAATTTCCGTAGGGCAGCCGCGCCGCGCGATCATCCGTCGGAGCGCCATCACCGCTGAGTCCCCGCTGAGGCTGGGCACCACTTCAAGGTGCACGGCTCGTACTGTGAGGCATGTGAATAATGCGACGTATCTCTTCTGAGTACCCCGGCCCACTGTGACAGTTAGCGGGCCAAAGTAATCCACTCCTGTATAGGTGAATGGCCGCTCGTGATGCGCCAATCTGCTCCGCGGGTGATTCCCAGTGGGCGGGACCGCAGGCTGTGATTTCTTGATCCGGCATGGCAGACATCGGTGCAGCACCATTCTTGCGACCGGGCGTAGTCGCAATATACAGTAGTGTTGCTTACATTCATTGATCGTCGCTTCTACCCCGCCGTGTTGTAGCTGTCTATGTACATAGTCTATGTACAATTTTACGGCTGTGTGATTGCCGTCAAGCACCGGAGGGCGTTTCTGTGACTCGGTGATTCCGTCGGCGGCGGCAATCCGTGTCTTCAGAGTTATCGTCCCGTTGACGAGTTCGACCGCCAGGGGGCGTAGCCGGCTGCTTGTGGGCGGGGCTTTGTTGTTCTGTAGGCATCGTAGTTCTTCGGTGAAAACATCGTGCTGACTCGCTCGCACGATCAGTTGCTCCGCCTTGTGTAGATAAGTTGCGTCGAGCTTCTTGTAATTTCCGGCTTCGTGCAGGTGTCTTGACGATGTTTTCTTTTGCTGTTTTCGTTCGTTGCGGGACCATTCTGGATCGGTTTTTTCGTTCTTCGCTGTACGTTTGTAGTACGACTTCGCTCGCTGGGGTCGACACAGGTCGACGAACTGTAGTACTCTGGCGACTGTACGTAGTAGGCGTTCCCAGCGTGAGAAACGTTCGGGGGCCGGGAGCCAGCTGTGTTTGCAGTGTTCGGCGATCAAATGGACCTTTTCTTCCCCGGTGTTCTCGCTATGCAGCTGCGACGGTTCCGTCGGCCATGTTGACGGGTCGTCGCGTAGAAACTCCGGTCCCGTGAACCACCGATGTTTGCTGTCGAAATCCTTCGGTACTTCTCGGGTCGCCTCGTCTGCGACATTCAGCTTGGTAGGTACCCAGCGCCATTCTTGTACCGTACTATTCTCTTCAATGGCGGCTATGCGGTGCGCGACGAATGGGCGATAAGTGCGCGCTCCCGCCCGTAGCCACGCTAGTACGGTGCGGCTGTCGGTCCAAAATGTCCTTTTCGTTGGTTTGTCGTCGTGTTCGTCGACGACGGAGGCGGCCATCCTGCTTCCTAGGACGGCGGCTTGCAATTCCAGGCGTGGAATTGACGTGATTTTCAGCGGCGCGACCTTCGCTTTGGCCGCTATCAGTGACACGTGCACTTCGTTGTCGGCGGTTATCAGTCGCCAGTAGAGGGCGCTTGTGTAGGCGGTCTCGCTGGCGTCTACGAAGATGTGTAGCTCCCGTGCTACGGCGTAGCTGTAGTGTGTGTAGCAACGTGGGATAGCGACTTCTCGTAGAGCTTTCAAGTGCTGTGTCCATTCGGTCCATTGTTGCGTTAAATCTTCATCTAGCTGCTCGTCCCAGTCCGTTCCGCGCCTCCATACTTCTTGGAGTAGCTTCTTCGCGTTGATGGTGACGGGCGTGGCTAGGCCCAGCGGGTCGAATACCGACATCATTATCTTCAATACGTGGCGCTTGGTCGGTGTCTTCGAGTCGAGGGCGTCGGGCGGCAATCGGGTGAGGTCCAAGTTGAAGGCGATTTCGTCGGTTGCGGGCTTCCAGATTTGACCCAGTACACGTTCGTTTTTCATCTCTGTCTTGTTCAAGTCGATGTGTACGGGTTGCGTGGGCTTCTCGGCGACGGCGGCTAATACTTCCGTAGAGTTCGACGTCCATTGTCGTAGCTCGTAGCAGGCTTGCTTGTGTATGTAGCGGACGTCGCTCGCTGTCTGGATCGCTTCCGCTTCTGTCTTGAAACTCTGTAGGTAGTCGTCTACGTAATGATGACGTATTATCGACTTCACGGCTTCCGGATGCGTTTTTTCAAACTTCTGTGCGTTCGTGTTCTTTATGTATATGGCGATCGACGGTGAACACGTCGCTCCGAATATCAATGACGTCATCCGGTATTCTTGTGGTGGGGATGAGTCGCGGTCGGCTCCCCTCCATAAATATCTCAGTGCGTCTCTGTCGCACTCTCGTATCTTTACTTGCATGAACATTTCTTTAATGTCTGCTCCTACGGCCACCGGGTGTTGTCGAAATCGCATCAGTACCCCTGGTAGCGATTGAAGTAGGTCGGGCCCGGTGAGTAGGCGATCGTTGAGGCAAACTCCTCTCGTTCTGGCTGCCGCGTCGTGTACTATTCGTACTTTCTCAGGCTTCATTGGATTGATCACGGCGAAATGTGGCAGGTACCACACTCTATTTTCTTTGTGTGGCGGTGCGGGCTCGGCATAGCCCTTTTTCAGTAAGGCGTCCATTTCTTCATGGTATCGTTTCTTGAGCTCTTCGTTCCTGTCGAGTTTCTTTTCTACATTATGAAGTCGTTTCAGCGTGTTGTCGTAGTTGTCTGGAAGTAGTACATTTTCATCTTGCCATAGTAGCGGGACTTCGTAGCGGCCATCTTTGTTGATCGTAGTGAAGTTTGCGAGTGTAGTTAAGGCTCGCTCTTCCGGGTCGGATTGCGGTCGCTTCGGCTCGACGAGTAGTGACTCCAGTGCGAAGTACTCGGCGAGTTGTTTGTTCATATCGTCGTCGCTTTGGTTGATGACACAGTTCATAGTGTGTACTCGCTTCCCGATGGTGCGCGTGTGTGCGCCGTGTAGTACCCAACCCAGTGGCGTTAGGGATGCCACCGGTTGGTGTCGTTGACCCCGGCGTGTCTCGCTGCTCACGAGTAGGTGCCAGTTGTCTTGACCGATGATCATCTTGGGCTTCGCTGAGTTGTACTTCAAATATCCTTCTATGTCTTGTAGATGTTCGCAGGCGTGTAGATCTTCTTGTTTGATCGACTGTGGCGACAGGTGAAGGTCGTTGATCGTGCGGGCGTAAATCCTATGTTCTTGATTTACCCCGCGGATGTGGAGCGTGACACGGCGAGATCTTGATGCGTCAATAGTCTCGTTCGTGATGGCTTCTATGCGTAGTGGCTCCGTGGGCCCGTCTAGGCCCGCTTCTTTCGCTATGTCTTCATGTATAAGCGTCACCGTCGATCCGTCGTCCAGTAGTGCATATGTATGCAATACTCCCGCCGGTCCCGAGATTTCTATGGGCAGTATCTTCAAATAGGCTCGTGACTCGGCCGGGGCCCATGTCGAGGCGACGGACTCGGTGCTTCGTTCTTGAGGCTTCTTATAATGAAGTAGCTTGTGGTGAAAGTGTTCGCAGCTGTCCTGCTCGCACTTGACGCGTCGGCAATTGTGCGTCTTGCTCCGGTAACGTAGGCATCGGAAGCATAGTCGTTGTTTCTTGGCGGTCTCCCAACGCGCGTTGATGTCTTCTTGAAGAAATTTCTTGCATTTTTCTATTTCGTGTCCCGCTTCGTTGCATACTGCGCATTTGTACGTTGGCCTCTCTGTGGTTGTGAAAGCTTTCTGTATTCGTCTCGCATGTGGTGTCCCGTGGATGTCGATGTTCTCGGGTTGTGCATAGGCGGCACAATTGTCGGCTTCCCGCTGCAGGAACGCTGCCAGTTTGACGAGTTCGGGTTCTTCATTTCGCTGCGTTGCGGCGTAGTCGAACCATCTGTAGCGTAGGGCGGCTGTGAGCTTATCCATCATGGCTTTCGTAGTCTCGGGGCTATGTAGGTAGTGTATGCGATCTAGCGCTTTCAATGTGGCCATCGTGTTGTTCAATCTGCAGGCGAAGATGCATATGTCTTGCGGCGCGTCGGTGAGTCGGGGCAGTGTTCTGAGGCGTTCCAACTCGGCGCGTGCAATTGAGTCTGTTCTTCCAAATCGGGATTCGAGGGCTTTCATGATTTCTTCGGAGTTGACGTTGTAGATGAGGAGATTTTCAACGGCTTCTTTTGCTCTTCCTTTCAGGCTTTTTCTTAATCTTGCTACGTTATCGGCATCGGAGTAGGTCGTGGCGGACCCGGCGTAGGCTGCCTTGAATGACAGCCATTCTTGAGACGACCCGTTGAATTGAGGCAGGTCGATGTTGTATCGCGATGAATTTCTATGACCGGACTGGGCGGCGATCGCGATGGCTGAAGCTAACTCGGTGATGCTGATGTTCTGTTGGCTGAGGGCGATCATCGAGTTATTCTTCGGTTCTTCCTCCTTGGCATATATCGGAGGCGGCTGGCGGCCTGTTTCTTCGTAGCAACGTCGTTGTGGTGGCGCGGGAACATAGACTGGAACGTAGGCGGGAGCTTCGGCGTTGAGAGGTGCGGTGGTCCCGTCGTGCTCGGCAGTGGCGGCGGCGGGGCGGGCCCCGGGCCCATGACGCTCGGCAGTGGCGTGGCTGGGTCCGGCGGCGGCGGGTTGCGTATCCCTGGCATCAGCTGGCGGCCGCGGCGGCGGCTGGTTCTGTGGGGTTGCCAGCTGGGGATCCTCTTCATGGTGCGGTTCATTGGCGATGGCTAGCACGTGTCTTCGGTTAGACGCGAGCCACTCGTCGACTCGCTGCTCCGTTTCGTAGGTCGACATCACTGTCTTGTCGTCCTCTTCGCTCTCTTCGGCTTCTAATGTTGCGATTCGGGCTTGAGCGAGTTCCAGTTTTATTTTCAAGGCTTCTTCCCGTGCCTGCGCTAGGCGAAGCGCACGGCGGCTTGACGTTGTACGGATTGATTTTGACGTCGAAATTGCAGGGCGGCGTGGCGGCTCGGCGATTCCCTGTGATTGTGACGTCGTCGTTGACTCCTTGGGCGTAGAAGTGTCTGTAGTCTCCGTTGTTTCCGTAGACGGGATGGTTGCTTCGTCCGACGAGGATGGGTCCCCGGCGCCACCAAACATTAATTGGCCTAATGTCTGGCTTCCTGAAGCGTTTCTGGTTACCGGCGGCATTTTCTTCCTTTTCTTTGTTCAGTTGTGAAGGACCAATATATCGCAGAAATCCGGTTCGAAGTTGACCAACATGTGCGGACTCGCACCTGTGACTGGTTCATGAAGGGTTGGCAGGGCAGGTTCGGTGAAGAAAATGCTCGGTGGATTGATCGGACGTTTCGGAGAGGGCGGAGGCTCTTCTATGTTGCCCTGGCTGGGAGTGGCTCTTGAGTGCAAAGTCTATGGCCGAGGGTCCCCATTTTATACAAATTTTCCGAGCCTCCGTCCCCCCCTCCACTTTTCTTTATTTTCAGTGTTTTCCTTACTATCTAATACATTTGGGATATCTTATACAACGGAAAACCTTACGAACTATCGGCGCTATGATTCGGTATATAAAACTTATCTATTTGCTTACAAACTAGGAAAATATGTACAAAAGACAGTTTTCGCGCCAGTAGGTATTTTCCCGCCATTTCCATCCGGTCGGGAAAACACCTACTGCGCAGGCGTGGCTACCCCCACTCCGCATGGTGGCCCTCCCTGGTGGAGGGGAGCCACGGCGCATGCGTACTGCCGGGTAGGTTTGTTTACGTTCTGTAAACTACGGCAAAACCTACCCGGCAGGGGTTCTGAATAAAGATAACACAGTTACGAAATTCTTTATTAACCTATCTGCCTATTTACATACTTAAAAACTACTTATACGCTAACACAAATACGAGAAAACTATTACTAAACCTAACCATCTGTTCGCGTATATACAAAGCCCTACTATAAAAACTAACTGCACGTTCATGTATAAACAAAGTCAGTCAGTCTACACGATTTTGGTCGCCGTGTGCGGTGTTTTGGGGCGTTCCGCACAGTAGCAGTTATAAGAACGGCGTAACCGTCTACCGCCATAAGGGCCATTTTGATTTGGACGACCACATTTTACAAACTACAGTACCTATAGTATTCACAGGCATGCGGTATGCGGTGTTTAACAAAAAATATCCGCTCTGAACGTGTTGAGCCATACGACGACAATAGGCTTATCTCAAATAAATCTCATGTAGCAAAATCAACCTCATTACTAACAGAATAGAATTAAAACTGCTTTGGTTTTTGAATTTGGGATACTGCTGATTAGCTTAGGAAAGTAGAACAGGGGCTCTATTCTAATCGGTAAATCGTAATTGTTTTTAACATTTAAATATAAAAGTTAAATAACAGTAACATCAGCAAGTAATAACGGCAGCAAGACTCTGGAATGCTTTACCTTTGCGCATACAACGAGCTCCTAATAAATATAGCTTTAAGGAACAGATTCGTGAATTTTACCGTTCGTCTCTTTATTTCTGTTAGCTAGTTGCATATTTGTATATATTTAATTTATATGCAAGTACCAACATATATTTATAATAAAATCAAATAATAGTTCAAAAGTTTTCCAGATTTCGTTCAAGGGAAAACTTGTCATTTTATTACACCTACCTGCTTTTTGATTTCTGTTTCACCCTTAGTTTTCACCTTAAGTTTGACTGGTAAACAATGCATGTTTTAATTCTGTGCAATAAAGTATTTTTCACTTCTCATGCTCTTAAAATGTTACTTTAGTCTCTACACATCGGGACTAAAACTCCTTATTAGTCTCTAGGGATTAGAGTTTTTTTTTATTTACTTTGGAAAGACCTAAACAACCAATCACGGTGTTTGTGAATGGAGGATTATCGCCATTTTCAGTGATTGTGTATAGATAATTTTTATGGCGTGGAAATAACCTCAAAATGACAACTGTGCAATAATATATAAAAAAAACGATTTAATATCGTGAAACACTATGAATCATTATACGAATATGAATCTATTTAATTATATTAAGGATTAATTCATTTTACGAGTATTATGCATGGTCCAATTAGTTTTAAAATAATTTTCAAGTTTGACTCTGTTAGCTAAGCATGAAAGCATTTATAGCATCACTTTACAAAAAAAAACATGGAACATGCAAGAAACTTTCTTATTATAAATATTGTAATTTTGTATAGAATCCACATCAAGGCAATAAAGTTCAATTACGTTTGTTGAATAATGCCATTTTCACACAGTTCAAATTAGATTGCCTTGATTATGTGCATTCTATTGCTCACTGGGCCTTACGAGGATAGTGCCGCCAGCAGCGGAACAAAGCTGCCGTTGGTTAAGGCTGCATAGAGAGAAACCTATTATTTTTAAGTGTCGCCGCGAACGGGCCACTTGCAACGGCCACAAAATGCTACTACCAAGCTGCGGACCCTGCACTCCTAGTTATTTCATTGTTTAAAATAAGTCTTAATCACACTTAATTTACGGTAATCCCTATTGTTGTAAGTGCAAAGTACAGTTGCCATTTATCTCCACGGACGGGTTACTATCGAATTGTCTTTATCGCCAAACGACCATTTCAGCTAGATAGTAAAATTAGTTCATTGACATGAACGACTTAGTAGCAAAACGCCTGGAAATTAAAATAGTCCGTATAATTACAATAATAGGTTCCTAATTAGCCGAAAGTAAAATAAGTTAATTGTCATGACCACAGAACGAGTTAGTAGCAATACCTAATTCGTCGAAAGTAAAATTTGTTGATTTTAATTGGTAACCTATCGCAACCTCGAAAAGTTTTTGACCGAATTTCATTTGACCGAAAACGTTTCGTTTTTTAACGTTTCTCCGATGGCACGATTCGTAATTTTTTTATTTCACCGTTTGACATTAAGGAAACATATCTTTAGTCCGAGCAACTTTTCTCCTTGTAGTCACTTGCCCTATGTATTGTTACGTATTTTATTTCAAAGCCTATCTTTCATTACACCATTGCTACAATTAGCCTAGGGATCGTTTCGTATTTTGTTTCTTAACCCATTTTTCACTACATCAATGCTACATATAGTTTTCGCTACGTTACGTCAAATATTCATTTCGGTAAGAAAATATTGCTTGTAATTTGTTACTATCCAGAAAATGCACCGAGCAAGGCGAATTAGGGCAGAACCGATACGGATAGGTTAGGTTAGAAGGCCAAGGCGGGAGCTTTGCTCCCGCCTTGGTCTTCGAGGTTATTTTTTTTTCTGCCCAAAAAATCTTGCTTGTAATTTATCCAGAAAATGCAACGATCAAGACGAATCAGGGTGGAACCGAATCGGACAGGTTAGCATAGTCGATTTAAAAATAGGTAAACTATTAATAAACCGAGCCGTTAAATTGGGCAAATGATACTAAGGTAAAATAAGAAATGGGAAATAGATAAATTGACAAACCATTACATTGGACAACTGTTGATACGCCGAAACCAGTAATGAGGTATAGATAATTTGTCAAATCGTTAAAAAACCAAAACAAGTAATGAATAAATGAAACTATTCGAAATGATCATTCGGCCAAACGTAAAAAAACCCAAACCATAATTGACGAAAAGTATTTGTCGAACCAAAATTCGGTCAAACATTTTTCGAAGTTGTGATAGGTAACCATTTTAATTATCAAGTGTCTAATCAATACGCAATTTTAAGATCCAGACGTTTTGCTAACCGGCCATTTGGCGTTCATGTCTATTTAGTAATTAAGACATTTTGAGATACAAACGTTTCGCTACCGGGCCATTTAGCTTTTATGTCTATTAAGTAATAAAGACCTTCTAAGATAAAGACGTTTCGCTACTAGTGTATTTTAAATTGTAACATTCTAAGATCCAGACGTTTTGCTAAAGATATATGTAGCGGTCATGTCTATATAGCAACAATAGTACATTGATGCAGAGGATAGAAAGTACGCGATTTTTGGACGAGTCATATAGAGGGCCGAAACGTAATTGAGGCCCTCTAGTGTACGAGTCCATTAATTGCACTTTCTACCGAGGAAGACATAAAACATTCTTGGTCTGTCCTTATGTTATATATGTGCATAGGTATGTAGGTATAGCTTTACGGTGGCTGCGTCCACCGCCATTCTAAAAGATTAAACAATGTGAAATCAATGCTCGGACGTATTACTTGTCTCCCGTGCCTGTAGATAAAACACCTTATAAGTGACGTTTTGTGATCCCAAACAAGACAAAACAAGACCATCTATGGCCATATTTCTGAGCAGTGTTGTGAAAAGACATTACACAATCCAGACGTTTGAGCTATATTGTCATTTGGTGAAAAGGGAATTTTGATAGAATTTATATATTTATATTGCTATCGCAAGTGTAAAGTCTTAAGGTGCTTTTTCACCGGCGAGGCAAGGCGTGACGAGGTGGGACGAGAATTGAAATCGCGCCGAACCATTTCCACCAAAAATTGCCGGCGCGTGCCCACGCGAGCCCGTGCGTCCCGGCGCGTGCCCGAGCGAGCTCGCGCGATATCGTCCCTAGATTGTGTTGTTATAAAATTGTTACAATTGCGAAGTGCTAGATAATATATTTTAAATAGCCTTCGCGAGCCAGCGAGAGAACGCGCAAGCCAGCGCGGGCACGCGCGAGCCAGCGCGAGCACATGCGATACCGCGCGGGCTGGCGCGATAACGCGCGAGAATCGTGTTTCCGTTGCAGAGTTAATAAACATTCTATATACGCAGCAATACGGTTCATTATTACAATATACATCCTCGCCAATCCGTATTCCTACTGTTTCCACCGAAGATGCGCTAGGAGGCAATTGAAATTTTGCCATACAAATTTCAATTATCGTCTCGCCCCGCCTCGTCTCGCCTCGCCGGTGGAAATGCACCTTTACAGGGCCTCTCGGTAAAACCAAAAACCATATAGCTTTTGTCATTTTTATCGTATTGTCAATAAAATTAATTCAAGAAAATTAATAAAGTAAGGGGAAATAATTCATGTAGTTTTGAAAATTGGTACTGTTATACCTTGCAGTATCCAGATGAACATACCTACTAAAAGTTCTCAAGGGTGGGGACCGTGCTGAGGGTATAAGGAGGGGTTGAAGGTACCTTTTTCAGATTTTTGCTCATATCTCAAATATCTGAAAAAAGGTACCTTCAACCCCCCCTTACACCCTCAGCACACCTTCCTTGAGGACTTTTAGTATGTTAATCTGGATGCCGGAAAGTATAACTGTACCAATTTACAAAACTACACAAATTATTTCCTCTGATTGCCCATATTCGGCTTAATTTGAACGGATTAGTAGAATAGATGTTAATAAAGTCGCCATAAATTTTACTCCGATTAAGTCATCTTGAGTATGGCACTTAAAACTGTTTGATAACTCTTGGGTCTTGTCTTTGATCTCGACGCCACGATCACAATGTCTGACGATTGGAAGAAATTTATATTTTTATTTAAATGAGGGATAATATAATGTACAGTCAACGTTGCGTTATTTCGTGTGGTTGCCGAGTTAGAATAGTGCCACTCCATGTCTTCCCGTGGATGTCGTAAGAGACGACTAAGGGAATAAAGGCTTGTAGTACTGTTAGGCGATGGGCTTGCAACCTGTCACTAATACGCTGGTGAACATCTTAGCCTAATTGTGCAAATTGTGGTTATAGAATTATCAACAAGCTTTTAGAGATGTTTGTAATTCTGTAGCACTGCCTACCCCACTCTGGGAACGAAGGGGTGAGATTATGTATGTATGTATGTATGTATGTATGTACGTTGCGTTATTAGTAAGTGATTTGTGGCTTTCCATCACAAAAGGGTCCTTATGGCAGTTTCTAGTTACGGAGATATTGACGATGTTGTAAAAATTATTAAAAATATATATTTTTTGTTTATACGAAATAGTAAAATAAAGGGATAGACGTCTATTCGTAGCTTGGTTTCACTCGTGTATGTTAAATATTTCTATAGTAAAATTGGGTACAAAGTTTAGTAGAAAAGGGTCCTTATGGCAGAGCACATTCAAGAATGATATATCTGGTGATAAATTTACTTGCAATGTTTGCTTAAGTTATATTGGTCCACTTACAAAACGTGCCTAATAACAAAAAATACCCAACTTAGGTAAGTACTGTCAAATATCTTACGAGCTATAAAATATGACAAATGAATAGGTAGGTCTGATAGATTAATAAGGAACCAAATACGAAATGGTGTTTATTTTTGCAAAAAAAGGCAATCAGAACAAACTAAATAATCAACAAAAATGTTTTTTGAGACAGGTACTCTTTATAAAACAAGATTTTAAGTAAACTTGTAAAAACATTTTTTCTTGGGTATTCTGTTTTAATATAAGATTAATAATAGATAATGTTACTATCGTGATATTACTATACTACTGTAATTATCAGCAATTATCTGTAATTCCCTAATGTATGGGCGTGAATTTGTGATTTTAATGTAACTCAAATCGTTTGTAACTATAGAAATAAGACTTATAGAGTAACAATGACACTTTAGTGATACTTGCGTAGATTGATCGAATATAATTTAGATCTCACTACACAAAAATTGTTAATGTTACAGAGCAAGATGAAAAAAATAAAAAATATCATATTTAATTTAAAAAAAAGGATTTTGTTAACTATGTTATTTTATTTCTATCCTAAGACGTAAACTCAAATATCCCCAACTATACACTATGGTACGAATTACAACATATTAAAGAACATTCCGAAAATCTTATTTTTCTTAATTTCGTTCATATTAGCAAGTTGCTCTAATCAAAGGCTGATTTTTCAAAGTCAATGGTTTTTTTAATGTGACTTCTATCACATTAAAAAAACCATAACTGAATATCAAAGAAAAACACATTGAGATACATAATCAATCATCATCTATGTAACTTCCACTGGGAACATACTTAATATGAGTTTCAAACTTCTTTTAACGATTTCTCAAAAGTGCAATTTCGGCTTGCGTAAGTATGATAAATAAAATTTTAAAAAGTTTGGGACTTGGGGTCGTGACTCTTTCTTTATTAGATAGCCTATTTAACGCAGATTTAGGATCAATGCTTAACTCAGTATGTATCATAAGGACCCTTTAGCCTTGGAACGCCACATTTATTTAAGGTATTAGTGGTAGGTAGTGAACAACGATAAGTACACTTAGACAAATAAACAACATAAAGGTTGGCGCAGACATAACCGCTCGGCACTGAATCAGCCCAAAGTGAGACATTGAAAAGTGAGCTTTGATTTGTGTTAAGCCACGTCTCCACCAAGCGCACGCGCTCGCGCGGCAGCCTCACGAGCCAAATGCTCGGTCTGTATGAACTGGACGAGCCTCGGGGCCGATCGGGCGCACGTTGGCTTGGCCGACCGTGCCTCGGGGTCGAGCCGAGGGCTGTCGGTAAATGCGACATGCTCAAAGGTGCCTCAGTGTGCGCTGTTCGTTCGGTGTGAATGATGGTGGCCACTAGAAAAATAGCAGCAGCAGAAATAACACAATTATCCATCGCGAATTGCCTCGTATTTTTGATGGCTTGGTCTGCCTCGCGAGGTTCGCCTCAGTGTCTCCGGTCTGATCGAGAAGCTGGCTCGCGAGCCACGCATCCGAGGCGGCTTTATACATTTTTCAGTGGAAGACGTGAGACCCGCGCCTGGCTATTGTTTTCACTTTAACTTTAAAAATGTATCGAACTAAGTCAAATCAAAACTCCATTTTCGTTGTTTCACTTTGAGCCGATCCGGTGCCGAGCGGTTATGTCTGCGCCAACCTTAAAAGACTCGAAAACAAAATTGAATACTTGTGATCTCATTATCACACAAAGTAATTTGTACTAATTGCCACACTTAACTAATTAACACATGCCATCATTTTACTAATTATAAGGAAGGTAACTTTATTCTAACCCGACTTTTCTTAGCGGTCAAGTAAGCTACAAGTGGGGGTTCTAGTGAAAAAGGGTATAAGTCTTCTGAAGATCAAGTGAAAAAGGGTTTAAGTCTAGTATACTTCGTTCATGTATATCCCCTTTCTTATTACGAGTTAAGGCGACTTGTACCCTTTTTCACTAGGACCCCAGTATCATTTTCAAAATCTACTTATTTTTAGTTTTTTGAACGCGAAAGTTGAATTAAGCTAAGGATAATTTACGAGTATCTCGAACTAAAACCGAAAAACAAAATGGATATAAACTGGAGTTAATTGCGGCATTTCTTCTCCGCAATGATTGTCTTGTCCGAAGCGCTAGTAGATTAACCCCAGATTACTGATGTGTAAAAGAGCCCTCATGTGGCCAACTTAATTCATAAATGTATACAATTTTTAATTTTGTTTTTTTTTTTCTGCAATACCACTTCATAGCCTTTTCGTTCTGGTTGCAATTTAATGATGTGCTGTTTTATATCATTAAAATTGCTACCAGAATGAACGTTACTACGAAAACTAAAGTATAACGTTCCACCTTAAGAGATAGGTTCTTTTAGGAAAAGTAATTGCCTCTATAAGAATAGAGGCAATTACTTTGGCGAAGACGCCAGCGTTTTCATTTCTGTAAAGTTTATTACCTCAGTAAAATACACCGTTTCTATCTTAACACAATAACAAAATGCACAAATTAAACTAAGGGACGAGGGAAATTCAGTCGGCCGCGATCTTAAGCCCGGGCTACACGAGGTAAGTAAGACGGTGAGCAAGTTGTATTTTGCGAATGTTAATAAAGACTGCAAAAAACACATGACCTTATTAATAAACGTTGTGTACCGTAAAACGGGGCTATTTGGGAATCATGAGGCCATTTGGAACAAAGTAATCATATGCTATTATTTGTATTTTTTTTGTCATGGCTATGATAGAACTGTAAAACTTGTTGTCGGGCGAAGTTTTCAGTTCTACCATAGCCACGAAAAAAAAATATAGCCTCGTAATTCCCAAATAGCCCCGTTTTACGGTAACAGTGGAGTAGCTAAGACAGGTTTTTCATTATCTGTTTTGTCATATTTGAATTCGACAGCTAATTTAGCTGTCGAAAAGACAAAGCATGGCTTACAAGGGGGTTACAAGGGCAACAGTGTATAGGATCGAGGAAAGCTGTCGCGTAGGTTCACGCATCGGCTTTTTTACCCTTTCAAAAAAAGAGGGTTGTTAAAAGTTTAACGTGTGGCATCGAAGCTCTTAAACGGATGGACCGATTTGGATGCATTTTTTTAGAAAAACATTGACGACGCGTTGGCCTAGTTGGTAGTGACCCTGCCTACCAAGCTAGCTGTCCTGGGTTCAAATCTGGGTGATGAGCGCGAATATTTGTTCGTGAGTCATGGATGTTTTCTATGTATTTAAGTATATATTTATCTATATAAGTATTTATATGGTTGTCTAGTACCCATAGTACAAGCCTAGAGCTTTAGTTTGGGACTAGGTCAATTGGTGTGACATTGTCCCCTGATATTTACTTATTTATTTTATTTACTTATTTAAAGATAATTTAATAAGAATGGTTCTTAGCAAGGTTTCATAAAAATTGTTTGAGCCGTTTAAGAGCTCTGAAACAAGGGGTCGCCGGGAATGCAAATTAACCGGTTATTAACCGTTTTTGTATGAAAATAACCGGTTAAAATCGGTTAAAACCGGCTATTTACATTCCCTATCACCATTAAACCGGGGTTATTGTCTAATTAATAGCTTTAAGCTTTTATTTAACTGCCAAAGAAGAAGGGTTATAGTTATGTATTATTCTAGCATTTAAGTTTAGACTTAATAGCGGCCTGCACACGTAAAGTTCGGACCGCGGGAAACGCCACGCACCGTTCCAATCTTCGTTCCGAACCGTACGTGTAAATGCAACTGTAATAGTAAAATAGTAAAAAAATTACGGTTCGGAACGAAGATTGGAATGGCGCGTGGCGTTTCGGCCGGCCGACCGGCGGTCCGAACTTTACGTGTAAAGGCCGCTACGTTAAACTTATATAAATAGTTAGTCGTTATTCTCAGCGATGTACCAAGTTAGCGCACGGGAAGCCCTAAGCTGTTTTTTTTGCGCTTCTAAAATTTGAAATGTATTATGTTTCTTTCTTTGGTGATAAATAAATAAAATAAATAAATATGTATACTCTGTATTGTACATGAACAATTACAAGACGTGTTTGCATCAATATACTGTAACGCGTGTATATTACCCGCTATACATTAATATATAAACATAATAATCATTTTACATAATGTAAGAAATTACCTAAAATTTATATTGTGGCATTCTTCAAAATCCTACAATTACCTTTAACAATAAAACGTTACAGACAAACGAAGCCGCTTCTGGGATTTGTGACTTGCAGCTGCGGGTTACTTAGATATCTTTTGTCTTAATATTTTCGCTAGATGGTTAAAAAGCAGACATGGTGTTGAATAACACTTTATGGCGGGCTTTCACAATTCTTCGAACTTTGCTTGCCTGAACGCACATGTGCGAGATCCATTGTAATAAATATCGCCAAAGACATTTCTCGTTTCTATGAATCTACTAGGCGGCCATAAAGAGTTACGTTACATTTTATATGACAGTAGTTTTCGGCATTAACAAAGAACATAATTTCTTCTAAAATAGCATGTTGTGCAAATGGGTTTCGAATCTTTTGTTTTACTAGGAATAAGAAAGTCGGAACGCATATTTATTACTTCCTCGGGGTAAACTGTTTCTCAATAATTTTAACAAAGAAAAATATCGTGAGAGAGTAATTTAGGCACAGATGTTGATGATTTTGACGAAGACAATAGGGCCTGGGCGTTAACATAGTAGAACGAGTATTGATCACCGATTGGTCAAATGTGGTATTTAGCCAAGCCTACTTTTAGGGGATGTTGAAAATTTAGATTCGGGAGAAGGGGTCTAAGAGGTAACAACGAGAATTGGTAACAAACCTAGGGAGAGTCAACCACGCGGCGCGAGTAGAATCGGATCTCCTATTTCTATCTAAATTTCCAAGTTACTGTATTTTAGTAATTCATAAGAGTGTTGATCTTTACTTCGCTGTAGACGGGTTTTGTGTGATTATGGACTGTGGGACAAACGATGATCCCGAGGATATGTGGACTGTATTTATTACCTCGAAATGGCTGCCTTGCTATTAAGAATTATGCCCAAAACTCACCATCATCCAACTGCCAGCTTAGTTCGGCACCTCACCGCGCGGCGGGTCAATCCTTTCTTTTCTGTGACTCTTCTCGGAGAGCAGCCACGAGTTGCACCGACTTATGTAAATATCTTCTTCAGACGGACAACGAGTTTCTCCATTTTTTCACTATGACTGAGCTT